>CM038794.1:144344892-144430636 GCA_021764765.1 Vicia sativa
CAACTTTGAAGGATCAACACTTATTATTTTGAAAATAGACTTGCCCCAAAAAGCTCACTTATATACTTGAACTAGCACTTTGACAACAGCATAAATCTTCTTCTCTTCGGGACTTCCTAACAACGTGCACTTGGAGTATTTTAGCGTGCTCTTCTTGATTTAGAATAAACTGAGAATATCATCAATGAAAACAACCGCAGCGATCAAGTAAGGATGGAAAATATGATTCATGTACTCCATGAATACTCGGTGCATTAGTGACAGAGGCATCCTAGAATACTCGTAATGTCCATACCTTGTTGTAAACAATTTTACGAACATCTTCTTCTTTCACTTATTTGATGGTAACTTGGATCTCGAATCATCTTGCTTAAACATCGGCCAACTGGTCCATCAAATCATCAATTCTAGGAAGTGGATACCTATTCTTGATAGTTACTTTATTCAGCGGCGATAATCAATAAAAGTCTCATAGTACAGATCTTTCTTCTTCACCAATAACACGGGGCTCCCGGCGACATACTTGGTCAAAAACTTCTCGAGAAAATCTTCTAATTGGCTCTTGATTACGCTAACTTTCAGAATCACGAACATCTGTATGGTTCCATAGAATGGATGTCGGTAGGACAAGATCCACAAAAATTCAACTTCTCTTTCTCGAGGTGCACTAGGTCTCTCGGGGGAATACTTGAGAAAATCGCACCAGGAAAGTTTGCAATCACAGATTGACTCTCCAGAAAAGAGTCGCCATCGACAAAACCAATGCTTCATCCTTCAAACTCATTCAATTGTTTCGTCGACATCATCATAGTTTGATCTTATTCTACTAGGAAGAAAACCTCACGATGTTGTCATAGCAATTGATAAGGATATAATTAGCTTTCAACCAATCCATACGGAACCGTCGGCCCAATGACAAGCAAGATCCTAAAGTCTCATCAAATATTGATAAAGGCAACTTTCACACACAAAGCCTCTTTGTGACACGATTTAATTGAATAAATAAATAATAAAGAATTTAATTATTTATTTAAAAATTGAAATTAATATTTTCGGTTTAATTGGATTAATTGAAGAAAGAAAGGTTGGTGGTGTGAAGAGTAAATAGTGGGTGTGAGGTAAATCACTCTACTTTACTAATTATTAATTTATGTATTTTATTGGAAATAATAAAGGAATATAACAAGGATTATAAAAAGGAAAAGAAGGAAAAGAAGGTCTTTTAGGAAAAATCATTTCACGTAGAATTGGAAAAAGAAGTGAAGAGAGGAAAAAGCCAACGAAAATTGAAGATCATCGCGTAAGGGGTGATTTCATTCAATTTAATGCCTTATAGGTTTTAGGAATCAAGGATGATTGGGTATGTTAGGAAGTTTGATTTTTGATGAATATAGGTTTGTAGGATTAAACCCTATTTTGCCGGATTATAGAATTAAGATCAATAGTGTGTCGAACAATTGATAGGAATGATGAAATAATGATATATGTTGTGTTGGCGTTATAATGGTAAATGGTGGTGTTTCTAATGTTATAAGTTATATGGAAATGATTGAAAGTGAATAATAATGCATAAGTCTTTGTCAAAATAGCGATTTTGGTTACGCGTCGTGGGAGCCGGTCCGAGTGGGAAGGAATCGAGTTCCAGTGTAAACTTTCAAAAGCGGCAAGTTTATGCGTGAACCGATTCCCAATGGGGTGAGCAGGGGTTCCCATACAAAATTCAGGGCGTGACTTTTCAAAAAGTGGGAACAGGTTTGTACCGGTAGGGCAGGGTTCCAACATGTAATTTCAAAACACTTAAAACTTCAAAATTCATATTTTCCAAACCGTAACTCGATTAGTGCCGTTTTCGGCATTATTTCTTAAATAAAATACTATCTTATAAAAAGAAGAAAATATTATTTTCTGAAAATTATTTTAAAGTGTCGAGTTCGATTTTTGAAAGCGTTGATGGTTAAGGACAAAGGAGAATGGGTTATGAATTGTTTGATTTAATGAATGAGGATGATACTTATGCATTGTGCACGCTTTATCCATTATGATTGAGGTGTGATCATGTGATATATTGGTTAATTGTTTGATAAGTTGAATGAAGATTAAGCACTTGTGTTGTTTTTTTCTTTGTTGTTTATTCATGAATGTATTGATATCATGTGTTGTTGTCGATGTTGTATATTCATGATGATTGTTGATCTCGTTGTTATTGTTGTACATATTGGTGATAGTCTTACTAATTGAAGGGTAAGCGTTTGGCATAGTTATGCTTTGTGATAATTTATTTCATGATTATGTTGTTATCATGTGATACTAATATTATGTGGAATTATGTTGATCATATTCCGTTGAATTGATGTTTATGTTTTGTGCGTATTTATGGTTCATTCCCATTGTGCAGTGAGCTTGCGAGCCAATAAACTTACGGAGTTCGAGGTAGTGAGGCTAGATTCTTGACCCGGTGGTTATGGGCGAATCATGGATTGAGTTCTTGACCCGGTGGTTATGGGCGAATCATGGATTCATTGTCTTTCCACATGTAAGCGGGCGATGGGTGAACTCGGTTCACGTTTTGGTACCACATGCATAGAGTGCATTGCATATGGGATTGTAACATGCTAGGATGGTTTCGAGTATTGCAATTTCCATTGTTTGTTATATTTACATGTTCATTGTGTGAGATATATTTGTGAATTGTCTAAGATTATGCCTTTGGATAATGGACTAATGTATTCAATTATTCCGTTGTATTTAAAGCATAATGCATTTTATATTGGATAGAAATCTCACCTTACTTTAATGATTTGAGATATAAGTGATTAGTGCTTGGAAATCGGTGAGGATATTCTAGAGTCGAGTCATTAGTTAATCTGCGTGTCGATACGTTACTCTGGTAGATGTAACCTTTGAGGAACGTTTGATTGAGATTCATTTTGGATATTAAATATTAGTTTTGATTAATGTTTGATTTATCATCTGGAATAATTATGAAGGGCGATATTCGGGAGTTGTTATGTTTCATTTCCATTTATTAAACATAACTTTTGGTTTATTTATTTAATGAATTCCTTCGATGAAAGCATGACATCTGTTTGGTTATAATTTTGAATTATATTAAAATTGTGATGCCTCTTGATATGTAATAAATACTCGATTATTAAATTATAAAATCGCGGGTAATTAGAAGGGGTGTTACAATAGTGGTATCGGGCATAGTGGTCGTTGTGACCGGTGTCTTAATGTCATTATCCCTTTATGTGGCAAGTGTGTACAACAACATCGATACTTGTTACTTTTGATTGATTATTGCGGGAGTAGTGTGAAACTAAGTGGGGAGAAGAGATGTTTTCGGATATGTTAGATTGTAAGCCATTGATGCGAGGTACTACTTGAGAAGATAGTGCAAGTGTGGTTAGAGTTGTTGGAATCGTTTGGACCGTGAGTCATAGTTGGAAGTGCAAAAAAAAAGGCGAGTACGATTCTAAAAACAGAAAGTGTTGGTAATGATGGTTTATACTCCAGTATGATTATCGGATGTCTATTGACAAATTGAGGACTTGATCACCCTTAATCTCTTGTTGATAGTAGACGAAATCGTATTGGATGGTATACAATTGTCTTACTATCTAAATGGGGCATAAAATGATGAATATGAATGAAGTGTGATAGAAGCTTGTGAACCATATGAGTGGACGAAGACTCTAATAAGGACAATGAATTAAGATGGATGATCGAGAGTTACGTAGTTGTTAATGATGGTGTGGTGTTTATGTTGTATTCTTGACGGGCGTAAGGAAAGGCTAAGAGTAGTGAACTACCTGTTGAATGAGTTTCGAAGTGTTTAGAAAGATGTTAGTGAGCTACCACGAGAGAAGTGGGTTTGCTATAGATTTGATTCACGGAACTAGTCCGGTGTCGATGGCGTCTTATTGCATGTCGACATCGAGGTTGTCGAGTTGAAGGAACAGTTGGAAGAGTTGCTTGAAGAAGTTTATTCGGCCTAGCGTTTCACCGTGGGTGCGCCGGTATTGTTGGTTAAGAAGAAGGAAGGCTCAATGAGATTATGTGTTGATTCTGAGACGGTTGAATAAGGTTACAATCAAGAATCGGTATCCTTTGGGATTGATGACTTGATGGATCAACTAGTGGAGCTTGTGTATTGATAAGATTGATCGAGTCTGGATATCATCAAATTCGAATTGGAGCGGAGGATATTGAGCGCATTTAGAGCGAGGTATGGACATTATAGGTATTTTGTATGCCGTTTGGAGTTAATAATGCACTGGTGTTTTATGGAGTATATGAGCAGGATATTCCATCCGTATTTTGACAAGTTTGTGGTGGTATTTATTGGCGACATTTGATGTATTCAAAGAATGATGAGGAGCATGCAAAGCATCTTAGGATTATCTTGGAATTCTTGAAGGAGAAGAAACTTTATGCGAAGTTATCGAAATCGAGTTTTGGTTAAGCGAAGTGAGTTTTCTTGGTCACGTGATTTCCAAGAATGGTATTATCGTTGATCCTACAAAAGTAAGCGGTATCTCGATGGGAGCGCGAAGAATGCTTGAGATCGTAGTTTTCTTGAGCTTGCGAGGTTATTGGGAAATTCATTGAGGGATTTGAAGTTAGCTTACTGTTGACTAAGTTGACCAGGAAGGGTCAAGTGTTTGTTTAGGATCTTGAATGTGAGAAAGGATTTCAAGAGTTGAAGAGGAGGTTGACTAGTGCTCCGATCTTGATTTTGCGAATCGGCTAAATCTTTTGTTGTGTATTGACGCATCAACGATGGGATTAGGTGGTGTGTTGATGCAAGATAAGCGAGTTGTGGCTTATGCTTGAGACAATTGAAGATTCATGAAAGGTGCCCGATTTGGAATTGCAAGCTATTGTATTTGTTTTGAAGTTATGGAGCATTATTTATATGGTTCTCGGTTTGAGGTGTTCATTGATCATAAGAGCACAGAAGTATCTCTTTGATCGGAAAAGAGTTGAATATGAGGCAGAATAGATGGTTAGAATTTACGAGGATTACGATTTGGTTTGAATTACCATCTGGTAAAGTGACGTTGTTTGGATGCTTTAGTAGGAAGTCCTTGCATATGTCAATGTTAATGGTTCGTGAATTGGATTTAGTGGAACAATTCAGAGACTTAAGTTTAGTGTGCAAAACTACTCCGAATAATGTGAAATTGGGCATGTTGAAGCTGACTAGTGGTATTCTGGAAGAAATTCGTAATGTACAGAAATCTGATGTTGGTTTAGTGGATAAGTTAACTTTGATCAACCAAGGTCAAGGAGGTGAGTTCCGAATTGATGAGAATGGTGTGTTGAGGTTTGGTGATAGGGTGTGCGTTCAGGATGTTGCCGAGATTAGGAAGAGTATTTTTTAGAAGAAGGACATCGTAGTGGGTTGAGTATTCACCCCGGTGCTACTAAGATGTACCATGATTTGAAGAAGTTTTTTTGGTGGCCTGGAATGAAAAAGGAATTGCTGAGTTTGTGTATGCTTGTTTGGTTTATCAGAAGTTGAAGATTGAGCATCGAAACCGGAATTGATGGAACCGTTATTTGTTCGGAATGGAAATGGGATGGCATTTTATGGATTTTGTATGCAGTTTGCGAGACGAAGAATTGCGATTCTATCTGGGTTATTGTGGATCGATTGACAAAATCGCTCATTTATTCCGATAAGAATGGATTATCCGATGGAGGTTGGCGGTTGTATGTTGAGAAGATTGTGAGTTTGCATGGTATTATTATAGCATTGTGTCGGATAGAGACCGGGTTTACGTCTAAGTTATGGGCAGGATTGCAAGAAGCTTTGGGTACTAAGTTCGATTGAGTTACGCTTATCATCCGAAGGCAGATGGTCGGACGGAGAGGCGATCGATCGTTAGAAGATTTGTTGAGGGCTGGTGTGTTAGAAAAAGGTGGAGCTTGGGATAGCTACTTGCCGTTGATAAGTTTACCTACAACAATAGTTTTCATTCGAGCATCGGTATGGCCGTTTGAGGCATTGAATGGTAGGAGGTGTCGGACGCGTTGTGTTGATGCGAATCGGAGAAAGTCTTGTGATTGGACGGATTGTTCAATAAACTTGAAAAGATCAAGATGATTCGGGAGAAGATGAGGGTTCTCGAGTCATCGAGAAGTTATCGAGATAAGAGAAGGAAATATCTTGAGTTTGGTGAAGGAGATCATGTGTTCATGCGAGTTACTCGGATGGTATTGGTCGAGCTTTGAAGTTAAGGAAGTTGACTCCGCGCTTTATTGGTCGTTTCAAATTACCAAGAGAGTTGGAAAAGTTGCTTATCAGTTGCTTTACGCGTCACTTGCGAATTTGCATGATGTTTTCCACGTATCTCGAGTTGAGGAGGTACATTGTGGATCCGTCTCATGAGATTGATAGATGATGTGCAGTGCGAGATAATCATTGTTGAGTACTGCGAAATTGAGGATCGGAAAGTGAAGCAATTGCGTGGTAAAGAGATACTGGTGAGAGTAGCTTGGGAGGACCATGGAGGAAATGTAACTTGGGGCGGAGGCCGGATGAAGGACTCGTATCAACTTTTCGTCTAAGGTATGTTTTCGAGGCGAAAACTCTTTTAGTAGAGGAGAGTTGTGACACCCTATTTAATTCGAATAAATAAATAATAAGAATTTAATTATTTATTTAATTAAAGCGAGTATTAATATTTTCGGATTTAATTGGATTAATTGAAGAAAGAATGGTTGGTGGTGTGAAGAGTAAATAGTGGGTGTGAGGTAAATCACTCTACTTTTACTAATTATTAATTTATGTATTTTATTGGAAATAATAAAGGAATATAACAAGGATTATAAAAGGAAAAGAAGGAAAAAGAAGGTCTTTTAGGAAAAATCATTTCGTAATTGGAAAAGAAGTGAAGAGAGGAAAAAGCCAGCGAGAAAATCGAAGAACATCGCTTGAGGTAAGGGTGATTTCATTCAATTTTAATGCCTTATGGGTTTGGGAATCAACGGATGATTGGGTATGTTAGGAAGTTTGATTTTGATGAATATAGGTTTGTAGGATTAAACCCTATTTTGTGTCGGATTATAGAATTAAGATCAATAGTGTGTCGAACAATTGATAGGAATGATGAAACAATGATATATGATGTTGTGTTGGCGTATAATGGTCGTAAACTGGTGTTTCTAATGTTATAAGTTATATGGAAATGATTTGAAGTGAATAATAATGCATAAGTGCTGTCAAAATAGCAGATTTTGGTTCTGTAGGTCGTGGGAACCAGTTCCCAGTGGGAAGGAACCGAGTTCCCAGTGTAAACTTTCAAAAACTGGCAATTTTGTACGTAGGAACCGGTTCCCAATGGGTGGAACCGGGTTACAAAATTCAGGGCGTGACTTTTCAAAAGTGGGAACCGGTTGTACGGTAGAACCGGGTTCCACATAATTTTCAAAACACTTAAAACTTCAAAAATTCATATTTTCCAAACCGTAACTCCGATTCGAGTTCCGTTTTCGGCATTATTTCTTAAATTAAAAATACTATCTTATAAAAGAAGAAAATATTATTTTCTGAAAATTATTTTAAAAGTGTCGGTTCGATTTTTGAAGCGTTGATGGTTAAGGACAAAGGAGAATGGGTTATGAATTGTTTGATTTAATGATGAGGACTGATACTTATGCGTTGTGCCTGCTATCCATTATGATTGAGGTGTGATCATGTGATATATTGGTTAGATTGTTTGACAAGTTGAATGAAGATTGACGCTTATGTGTTGTTTTCTTTGTTGTTTATTCATGAATGTATTGATATCATGTGTTGTTGTCGATGTTGTATATTCATGATGATTGTTGATCTCGATTGTTATTGTTTACATATTGGTGATAGTCTTACTAAGCTGAAGGGTAAGCGTTTGGCATAGTTATGCTTTGTGATAATGTATTTCATGATTATCTTGTTATCATGTGATACTAGTTGATGTTGGCATTATGTGGAATTATGTTGTGATCATATTCCGTTGAATTGATGTTGCATGCTTTTGTGGTGCATGCATAAGCATTGTTTATGGTTCATTCCCATTGTGCGGAGTGAGCTTGCGAGCCAATAAACTTACGAGGAGAGGTAGTGAGGCTAGATTCTTGACCCGGTGGTTATGGGCGAATCATGGATTGAGATTCTTGACCTAGTGGTTATGGGCGAATCATGGATTTCCATTGTCTTTCCACATGTAAGCGGGCGTGGGTGTGAACTCGATTCACGTTTGGTACCACATGCATAGAGTCTGCATTGCATATGGGATTGTAACATGCTAGGATGGTTTCGATGTTGCAATTTCCATTGTTTGTTATATTTACATGTTCATTGTGTGAGATATATTTGTGAATTGTCTAAGATTATGCCTTTGGATAATGGACTAATGTATTCAATTATTCCGTTGTATTTAAAATGTATAATGCATTTTATATTGGATAGAAATCTCACCCTTACTTTAATGATTTGATTTGAAGTGATTAGTTGCTTGGAAATCGTGAGGATAGCTTCTAGAGTCGAGTCATTAGTTAATACGTGTCGATTATTAGGTGCTCGGTAGATGTAACAACTGGGAAGCGTTTGATTGAGATTCATTTTGGATATTAAATATTAGTTTTGATTAATGTTTGAGTTTATCATCACGGAATAATTATGAGCGCGTATTCGGGGTTGTTATGTTTCATTTTTAAACATAACTTTTGGTTTATTTATTTAATGAATTCCTTCGGTGAAAGCATGACATCTGTTTGGTTATAATTTTGAATTATATTAAAAATTGTGATGCCTCTTGATATGTAATAAATACTCTGATTATTAAATTATAAAATCGCGGGTAATTAGAAGGGTTATTACGATGCTGTTCCTTAATGGAACTTCTACCACCATATCTCTATCTAGAGATGACAAAGTGAGACCCAATCTCTTTACACAATCAGCAACAATAAAATAGTGAGTAGCACCAGTGTCATTAATAGTAATAAGAGGAATGTTATTAATGAAACTAGTACCTCGAACAAGACCATCTTCGTTTGCCGTCGAAGCACCCGACAAAGCAAACACCTTTCCCCGCTCCTTAAGTTCTCTTAGGCCTCTTACATTGAGCACTAATGTGACCTCCCTCGCCACAATTAAAACAGACCACATCCTTATGCTTGCAATCACGAGTCACATGACCCGCTTCTCCACATCGGAAACATCTCACCTCATTCTCCTTAACCCTCACATCACTTGGACAAACATTACTTTTGTGGCCAGGTTTCCCACACTTGTAACAAACAATACTAGCAGGAGCATCTCCCCCACTAGTCCTTCGCCCTTGAAACACTTTCTGTTTCCCTTTACCAGCTGGAGTATCATATGGTTTCCCACGGCTCTGTTGACCCTTGTTTCTCTTATCAGACATAATCTTATAGTGTGCATTACTATCTTCCTCGAAGATTCTACAACTATCAATCAAATCCGCAAAGACACGGATTTTCTGATATCCAATCGCTTTCTTTATCTCAGGACGCAAGCCATTCTCAAATTTAATGCACTTAGAAAACTCGGCATTCTCTCCATCATAGTGAGGATAGAACTTAGGCAGCTCTATAAACTTTGCAGCATAATCAGTGATAGACATATTCCCTTGTTTCAGCTCAAGGAACTCTATCTCCTTCTTTCCCCAAACATCCTCCAGGTAATACTTCCTCATGAATTCCCTACGGAAAACTCCCCACGTCACTTCCTCACCAGCAACCTCAAGCCTCTGACGGGCGTCAACCCACCAATAATCAGCCTCATCACTTAACTTATGAGTACCATAACAGATCTTTTGCACAGGAGTGTGTCATACCCCAAAATTTGCCCTCCATCTACTCAAGATATTCCATACATCCATACCCAAGGATTCCTCAAGAGTTGATCAGACAAACTCTCTCCTAGACAATCAACCCAAACTAGGGTTTGGTATTTCTCAGGTCAAGATGGACTTCCAACATCTCCAATGGTCTTCATGCCTCCTCATATGCTTTAAAGATTCTCCATGTCAAGTTTCAAGCCTCACAAGTCAAGTTTCCTCAGACAATTGCTCAGATGGTTGAAAATCAGTTGTATTGGACAAAAAGTCAACTGTGGTCAACATACAGTCAAACTTCATAATTTTTGGTCAACATCCTCATTTTGAAGTTACATTCATCATTTGATCAAGGGTTGATCATGATTCATCAAGAAAACTCAAGATTTGCTCAAAAGTCAAACTTTCTAAATTAGGGTTTCTAGGTGAAAAGTCAAGCTGAACTTTGGTGATCATAACTTTCTCATACTTTCTCAGAAATTTTTCCACCACCTCTTGTTTTGAAGGAAATTCAATTCTCTACAACTTCATGTCTCACAAGAATGTCCAAAAAATGCTTCATTTGAGAGGTATGGCTCAAAACATTACAGGTCATTTTCAAAGTCAACAAAAAGTCAACTTTTTGTTTTGAAGATATATTGAGCATGGAAACTCCAATTGAGATGAGACCAAAACGGATGGTTAGAGGACTCTTAGAGATTTCCAAAAAGTCCAAGAACACTCAAAAATGTGGAAAATTGAGCAAGTTACACCATTCACAAGTTGGGCAATTTTGAAAGAATGCACAAAGAGAAATACTTCTAAAAATCAAAAACTTTGCAAATGGGCCTACTTTTTCTTCATCCAAACTTATTCCTCATGCAATTAGGAATATCGAAGCCCAATGCCACGAATTTTTATTTTATTTTCCTATTTAATTTGGAATTTATTTATTTAAATACAAATTAAATTGAAAAATAAAGTATAAAATCCAAATTAATTGCAAATTTGATTTTTATTTCTTCTTTGTGATCCAATCAACTCATTAAAAGCCAGCAATTTCGAAATTGGATCAATATGGCAAGATTGGATTGGAAATTGACCAAAATTTGAAGATTTGATTTTATACAAAAATCCAATTTGATTATCATTGATTATTGATCAATTCTTTCCCAAAACCATTCCAAATCCATCCAATATAAATATGTGATGCATACCACACAAATTAGGGCAGAAATTTTGACTCAAAAACCCTATTCCAAAGCTCAAAAAACCGTGGTGCACAAGCTATTGGCAATCCTACTTCCAGCCGTTTTCAATTAATTTTGAGGTGTCCAACACATTCCTTGACATCTCCAGAATCGATTCAGACCTTTACTTTGCCAAAAAACATCAAGAATCGTGAAAACTGAAATCGGTTTGTTCTTGAATTTTCAAAATTCGAATTCCTTCATTCATGCATTATTAACTTTCGATTTGTTGTTGTTTTTGTGTTTAGTGATGTGTTTGCAAGCTTTACGGGCAAGCCAATTGAATTTCCATGGCAGAATCGTGTTACACCATAGCTAGGGTTTCGAGCTCGATTTAGGGCTTTGCTTAAATGGAAAAATTGGACAATAGGACTTATACCATCGTGTTGAACGATCTGGGAATCGAACCATGCCTTTAGAACTTATTTATATTATGTATCTTGGATTTTTGATTGTAGAGGGACATAGCGTCGAGCAATGGCGGCGAAAATTCAAATATTTGAAAGGTTGAAGGCGAAGTCTGGCGAAAGGAGGAAGCAATGGAAGGCGTGTATATTCCTCACTCCGTTTCCAAACGATAGAACATACCATTCGAGTTGGTCAAGGCGTTGGTTTTCAAAGTTTGAGGGTCAGGTCCCCTGTTCGAACCATGCCAAGACCATTCTTTTACAAGTTTGCAATTTCTTCACATTTTTCATATTTTCATATTTTTAATATTTTCCATGCATTTTAATTTCTTTTCATATTTTAATTTCTGCATTTAAAATTCATCAAAAATTAATTTCCTTTTTACATTACTCTCATAAAATCTTTATTTAATTTAATAAATTAAAAAATATATTTTTCCATGCATATTTATTTTTATTTGTAATTTTGCATTTAAATCATTGTAAATTCATTTTAAATTATTAAATTGCATCTAAAAAATCCCAAAAATTTATTTTAGCATATTTATATTATTTCCAGCATATAATAATTTTCTCATATAAAAATTTGCATTTTTTCTAACACTTTCTCTTATTTCGATTTCATCATATTTTCCGATTTCTCTTATCGTTTCACAGGTTTATCCGATTCAGACGATTCTTCCGTTTTCATTTTATTTTTCAATAATGTAATTGTATATGGGATGTAATAGTTTAAATTAGGACTTTATTTTCCGCATTTTAAATTATGTATACGCCCCAAGCCATGTAATAGCGTGGGATTACCTTTCGCATTTACATTCCGCATTTTGCTTTTCGCACCCTATCAATTGCTAGTAATTAGGCGTGTATGGCAAGATAAAATTGGACATAGCCCACTAATTTTCAAGATAAAATATAAAATCAACACACTTTTCACATGCACCTTAGGGTAATTCTCTCGTTGCCTTCTGAATTCAAATGGTCATGTCCCTCGAGCGTGAGGTATCCTAGCACCATTACCTTCAAACAAATCATCATAGTCCCTTCGATACAAAGATCATAAGACCCACGATGTCGCCTCCGAATACATGATCTTGACCCTCGATTGTCGCCTCGAAAATGATGATAGTCCCTACGATGTGCTAGGATACTTCCTACAAGTTGCCTTCTATGACCATCGATGTCCCTTCAGATGTCCCGTATACATCCAGCGATGGAGCTACCTACTAACTAATGGTATGGCTAGCGCTATTCTAAAGGAAAGTAAAAATCGAAAGCGACCAATTACGGTAGGTAAACAAAGCCTTTTAGTTGCTTGCTCGATCAAATGCTTTTTACACCACGCACTTTTTTTTCAAAGTTCAAATTCTTTTCAAAAACAAAACATTTCCGAACACTTTGTATACATTCCTACATGAATCATTACAAAGTCAAAGCGAAATGCCTTTTCAAAACATCTTTTTCAAACACACAAAAGCAATTTTAAAAGTGATCTGAGAGCAACTAAGAGCCGTAGATAACTACGGATGGAAAAGTGCTAATACCTTCTCTTTTCATAACCATTCTCCGTACTCGAGAATCTAGCGAAGGTCTTTTCTGTACTTTTACCTTCCCTTAGTTGGATAAAAATAAAAGTCGGTGGCGACTCTTGCTATCCGCACATTTGGATACAAAAATCCTAAAAAGTCAGTTCACCATATTACAGAACTGGCGACTCTGCTGGGGAAACCCTAAAGGGAGAATTATCTGAGGGATTTCTAGATCATTTTTACCGCTTTCTGTTTGTTTTGTTTGCTTTATCTTTAAGGGTTGCTTGGGTATTATATTGTTGGGGGATCCTACACCCGGATCCGGGTTTCCTTTTAGGTAAGTAGCATTAGATCATCGCGACCGTTAGACGTATAACTAAACGGTCAACATGATGGCTACGTTAGCGTGACACTTTGGTTGTCCCGATACTCTTCATTCCCAAGTTGAAGGTAGTATTTGGCTTCTGCGTGGTGTCATCAAGCGCTAACTAAACTTTTAGAACCTTAATTGACCCATCTTAGCCATTAGAAGGTAGTGAGATGGCCGGCTTTGGTGTAGACCGAGGTTGGTTGATACTCGATGCTACGCTCATTGAGATCAGACTTTTGGGATATTTTCGATCGACCACTTGGTAGTCGTATTGAAATAAACACCTACGAGAAAGATCGATGATGTGAGATTCCTAGAACCCGGTTACTATTATAGGACAGGATGAACCAACTCAAACTTTTGGTGGGGTAATCACCTATACCTCTTGCAAGCCTTAAACCTAGGCTCATTGTGTGAATTGTTTGTGTGTGCTAAACATGACATCATGACATATTCGCATTGCATATCATTTCTAACTATTTCAAGGACCTAGGGATTTATCTTTGCTCTGTTTTGTAGGGATTATGGCTTCTAGAAAGACTATCCGAATCAACTTTATGGGTATACCTTCTCAGCTCAAAGAATTGGTTTCAGAAATTCCCGACCATGCTCAGTTCATCAAAAGACATGGTTATCTACTTGACTTGGTTATCTCCGGTTTTGAAGAAGATATGATGCATGTCCTATTCCAGTTCTTTGATCCGAAACACCATTGCTTTACATTCCCAGATTATCAGCTAGTTCCTACCTTGGAAGAGTTCTCTAAGCTACTTGGGATACCTATTCTTGACCAAATGCCATTCACCGGTTTAGAAAAAGTTCCTAAGTATGAAGACATTGCATCAGCCTTACATCTTAAGCGCTCAGATATTGAAGCCAATTGGGAAACTAGAAGCGGAGTTAAGGGTTTACTTTCTAAGTTTCTAATCAAGAAAGCCCGAGAATTCCTCAAAGTTATGAGTTTCCGTGCATTTGAGGACATTGTGGCCTTGCTAATCTATGGTTTGGTTCTATTTCCTAACTCGGATCAATTCATAGATGTCAACGCCATCAAGTTGTTTCTTACCCGCAATCCAGTGCCTACTTTACTTGGAGACATCCTACATTCTCTCACACTCGTACCATCAAGACAAGAACTCTCATGTGTTGCATACCGTTACTTTCAGGTGGTTTATTTCGCACCTTCCTCCATCGTTTTGAAGAGCGAACAAAGGTTGAGATGGTCTCAAAGGTTAATGTCACTCTCTCATTCGGATATCCGTTGGAGTCTTTTCTCTCAAAGGACTTCACATTCATTGGCGTTGTGGAGAATTCCCTAATGTACCACTCCTTGGTATAAGGAGGTATTACTTACAACCCTTCTCTAGCTCTCTGACAGTTGGTTTTGCTCGAAAGATGGTCCACATGATATGCTTCTCCAAGACATTGTGTTCGACTACAATCACGATCTCGAATTATCGGCGAAGGTTCATACGCTTGGGAATGGTAAAGAAGACCGATACCAAGACTTTGGGGCACCCGAACTCCATTCCTTGGGAGCCTTACCTCAAATGGGTGCGAACTCGAGCTCAAAACCTCATGATGCCATTCACGCTGTTTTACGTAATTATGGAACTGTTGCTATAGGTGGCGTACCTATACTATTTCCATCGACATGCCTACCGATTTAGATCTTGGGTTCACTTAAAGAAGAGGATACCTTTGAAGCTCGGTGCTATGCAAGTGAGAAGAAAGTGCTAGAGTTGACCAAGCTACTTCACGAGGAGGCGAAGCATCAGCGCCTACCTCGGCATCAAAGGCGCCCATGGGAGACTTAGAGCTTTTGGTTTATATGCTTTTCTTTTATTGTTTTGAACTATCTCTTGTACTTAAAAGAAAAGGAATAATAATAAAGAAGTACTAATAAATGTTTGTTCATTGCTTGTTTAACAAATTTAAATCTCTAAGGTCCTTGAAAACATTGCATAGCATTCGCATAAACATTGCATATCATAGCATAACATTGCATCACAGGTACATTGAAGATTGGTTTTCTCATTCTCTCGCTATTTATTTTAGCAGAAATGGCCCTTGAGCATCTGTCAAAGATCTCAAGCTCGAATGCTCGGTTTGAGATGTTCACCAGTTTGGTCCAAGGCCAAGAAGATCTGAAGAAGCTCATCAACCGAAAGAAGAAGGTTGTTGGTCTCCTCAACATGGGTAGACGCTACAAAGGTGGTCCTAAAAGGGTCAGTCGGATAGAGCTCTCTGAAGGAAGTGTCCATACTGAAGAGAGTGCCAAGGGTGATGAAGATGACCAGCGTGAGCCTAAGAAAGGAGGAGAAGATCGCTCTGACTATAGCCAATACTCTGATGGGGATGACAAGTACAAGCAACTTGAAGACCGTCTGAATGCTGTGGAAAACCTGAAGATGTCAGGGCTGAATTTCGATGATCTGAGCCTTGTCCATGGTGTTGTGATTCCGCCCAAGTTCAAAGTTCCAACCTTTGCCAAATATGATGGCATGTCTTGCCCTAAGCTGCACTTGAAATCTTATGTTCAGAAGATCAACCCCCACACTGATGACAGAAGGTTGTGGATGCACTATTTTCAAGAAAGTTTGTCCGGAACTCAGTTAGAATGGTACTACCAGCTAGAGAATGACCGTATCCGTACTTGGAGTGACTTAGCGGATGCTTTCTACAGGCAGTATGAGTACAATGCTGAATTGACACCCACCCGCATGCAACTACAAAGCATGTCTATGGGTCGTGACGAGAAGTTCAAAGTATGCTCGAAATGGAGATTTAGCGAGAGTTCAACCACCCTTGTCCAATAGGGGTTGGTTGATATGTTTATAGAACAACGGGTCCATTCTTCAATCATCGATTGGAAATTCTTGACGGATTCACGGTGATTTTGTGACGTATTGAAGCTGGTATCAAGAGTGGGAAAATTCATATGGAGTCATCTTCCAATGCTGCGAAGAGATCTTTTGGCGGAAAGAAAGAAACTAATGCTGTGTATGGTCAGAAAAGCCGAGCCAAGACCGACCGCTCAATGCATGGGGCGGTTGTGATCTCGATCCTACATCGGCACAACCTCGGTGAGACAGCGTGGCAGAACACGCCACGAAGGCGGTTCTGAAGATCAACATGCCTTTGTCAAGCCTTGCAACACATGTTGAAAGTAGAGCTGATTACCTTGAGGGATCCTCCTCAAAATGTCAATACCTCCTCTCCGAGATACAATCCTAATGCTAAGTGTGCTTACCATTCCAATAGCCAGAGACACGACAGAACAATGTTGGGCTCACGAAGAACAAGATTCAAGATATGATTGAAGCTAAGCAGTTGAGTTTGACCCTCTGTTGAGGCGCGAGATGTGATCAGCGCCTATGCCTAACCATGACAAGAGTTCCAATGTTGTTGGTGGCGATACTTATGTTTTCAACATAGATGACTTGACCATTCCTTTGATGGTATTAAGAAGAATTTCTGCAAGCGGTGTCAATCGGGATGCCCAATTGTCGTTGGTGCCCATACACTTTTGATGGTTGTGCTTGGTTGAGAAGGCGTGTTCGATTGCATGATGGACAACCGTGAGATAATATTTACGAAACCACTGTCAGTGTGTGAAGACATGTCAAGCGAAGATCGAAGATGTGGATGAAGCGACACCGGATGTGTGGGATACCTTGGGGCGCCAAGTGGAAAGTATGATTACATGGTGAAGTACATTGTTCATGATAGCTACAAAATTCCTATTGAAGATGTTAAGGCGACGGATGGGGTGGCGATTTCCCGAAGACTATCGATGTCAATACTATAAGTTTCCTCCGGCGATCCACGTGCCTAGGGTGACACCTCTCATTATCACTTCTCCAAGACCAGTTCCGTATTCCTCGACAAAGCTATTCCTTGGAACTATGGAGCTTAGGTTTACTATCATGGCATCAAGCAAGACCCTCGACCATTGAAGATCTCACGGTTGAAGCTACCATTCGACATTGATAACATCACGGATCGATGGGTGACGAGCGGAAGAGTTTTCTCTCGGATATCTCCTCCCAAGACAACTGCGACTTCAGCTCGCATTCCAACCGTTCAACCCATTCCCAAGCTAGAGGAAAGAACCGGTGACTCATCTGCTTAGCGAGTACCAAGGAAGTTATTGAAGACACCTCAAACAAGAAATGGAGGAAATTAAGAAGATAATCAAGAAGAGTGACTACAATGTTGTGGAGCAGTTGGGACGAGACTCGTCCAAGATCTCCATGCTTGCTCTGCTCTTGTGCTCCAGGCTCATGCTAATGCCTTGGTGAAGTTTCGAAGAATGCTCACGTACCTCAAGACACTACATTGACCAGGTTTGAAGTTTGTATTGCTAGCACCAACAACGCCTAGGCTTCTCGATCTTGATTTGACTCTGCGGAAAGAAACACAACAAAGCCTTGCATCTACATCGAATGCAAAGGGCTTTACTTTCCCATGTCTTGGTGGACACCGTTACACTGAATATCCTACCAAAGCTGCTTTTGATCGGCTCGATGTCGAAGGGTTGGTTACGAGACCAGTGACATTATTGTGAGAGCTTTTGATGGTTCAGCGAGCAGTGCTTGGAGAGCTCACTACTCATTAAAGTCGGTTCCCGGACTTTTGATTCTACTTTCTTCGTCATGGACATCCGTCCGACTTACTCTTACCTACTTGGCGCCCTTGGATACATGGGGCGGTATACCTCTACTTTACATCGGAGTGAGTACCGGTGAAGGAAAGTTGTTCTGATATGTGGTGAAGAAGTACATGGTCGGTCATCTACGTCTTTCCGTTACCTTGAGATGGAAGGTGAATTCTTGAGACTCCTGTCAAGCTTTTGAAACAATACCAGTCATGCTGCTGCCTCTCCGTCATTTCGAAGATGCTAAAGTTCCGCCTAGGATGGCCTCATGAAAGATGCTCAGTGCATCGAAGAAGGTAGTACTATTGGGGACAACTCCACGATCTTCCTTTCAAATCGACAAGGCTGGTTTAGGCTTCACCATCAAGGTCGAGAAGATGATACGCCATGAGTGCGGCCAACTTCCTTTCCGCATCGGTCAGTGAAATCCATGCTATAGAAGCGGCGACAACGGTTTCGACATCGACAAGTGGATCTTCCCAACTCCAGATCATGGGCTCAACAATTGGAAGACTGAAGACGTCATACCAATCTCCTTTAATCAGGAGTAATTACTTTTGTTTTGTTTGCTTTTCGTATTTCTTTAGGTTTCGAACAATAAACTCTAAAGCCTAGTGCCTTGCCGGGCATCATAGCACGTTTGCGAGGTTATTATTTATCGTTTGCGTATTTTCGTTTAATAAATTCGTTGGACTTTTGCATTCAATTGTTTGTTTTCTTTCTTTTACTTTATCACCCCTTCAAAGCTATGTGTTTCTTACACACACCCGTGATACAACTGCGAAATCACTCGAATCTCGTTAATAACTATGCTATTGCCAAATATGACTTGATAATCCGATCTACCAAGCCGAGGGCGAAAGTGAGGAAGATTGTGAAGTGCAGGAGAACTTGCGGGCTACAGCAAGAAGCGAGTTATACAACCACACGAAGAGCGAGTTGAGGTTGTGAATTTGGAGTCTTGTGAAGGCAGAAAAGAGATCAAGATAGGAGGCGGGTCTTGAGAGCAGTGTTAAAGAAAGGTTGGTTCGGATGCTACGAGGCTACATTGATATTTTGCTTGGTCATATGAAGACATGCTGGTTTAGACATTGATATTGTGGTTCATCGCCAACAAAAGAAGGTTTCCTCCGGTGAAGCAGAAGGTTAAATCGTATCGTCGTGTCGAGATGGAAAATCAAAGCGAAGTTATGAAGCGGTTCAACGCCGGGTTCTTAGTGTCACCTCTTATCCCAGTGGGTTGCAAGCGTGGTGCTGTACCTAAGAAGGATGGTAAAGTACGAATGTGTGGATTACGGAGATCGAACAAAGCAAGTCCGAAAGATGATTTCCCACTTCCTCATATTGATGTTCAGTTGACAACTCGACATAAAGTTTTCTCCTTCATGGATGGTTTCTCGGTTACAATCGGATCAAAATGGCTCGAAGACATGGAAGACAACTTTTGTTACGGTGGGGCACTACGCTACAAGGTTATGCCGTTCGGCCTAAAAGCAGCGCCACTTATCAGTGTGCTATGGTGACATTATTTCATGACATGATTCATCACGAGATAGAGGTCTATGTAGGCGACATGATAGCTCGATCGGTGAAGAAGAACATCTCGATCATTTGCGAAACTATTTGTGATTGAAGAAATGCGGGTTGAGACTCAATCCTAACAAGTGCACTTTTGGAGTCGGTCGGTAAACTCCTAGGGTTTGTTGTCGATGGAAAGGTATCGAAGTTGACCACCAAGGTTAAAGCCATTCAAGAGATGCCGACTCCCTTGCAGAAGGAAGTCGAGGTTTCTTGGGCGATTGAACTACATTGCAGTTCATTGCACACTAGCGCTACAGAGCCAATCTTCAAGTTACTTAAGAAAGATCAAGTGGTAGAATGGAGCGGCGATTGCCGGATCGCTTTTGACAAAATCAAAGTACCTTGAGAATCCTCCTATCTGATGCACTTTGCCGAAGGAGACCTCTTATCATGTACACGCGTGTTAGAGAACTCAATGGGGTGTGTGTTGGGGCAACATGGCTGCAGTCGAAAAAGCCGCAATATACTACCTTAGCAAAAGTTTACATTGTGAAACAAGATACTCACATTTCGAGAAAACTTTAGCGCTTTAGCTTGGGTTGCTCGCCGACTAAGGCAGTATATGTTGACCCATACTACCTTGTTGATTTCAAAGATGGATCCGATAAAATACATCTTTGAGAAACGTTCTCTCGGAAGAATAGCAAGATGGCAAATGATCTTGACCGAATCGATATCCGATACACTTCTCGAGCGATCAAAGGAAGTGTAGTAGGCGATCATTGGCTCATCAAGCCGTAGATGACTATCGATCTATGCGATTCAATTTCAGATGAAGATGTTTTACTAGCCGATTGTGAAGAACCGGGGCCTAGACGAAGGACACGAACAAGGATCGATGGACTATGGTCTTTGATGGAGCCTCGAACACACTTGGCAATGGCATTGGCGCCATCATTACATCCCTGGGACATACTCCTTTCACCGCGATTATGTTTCAATTGCACCAACAACATGGCGAATCTGAGCGTGCATCATGGGTATCAAAGGCTGCTATTGACTTAAGAATCAAGTACTTACAAGTGTATGGAGACTCGGCTTTAGTGATCGGTCAGTTAAGGCGAGTGGGATACAAAGCATCCGAATCTCATTCGTATCGAGAGCATGTTCTGAGTTTGATCCCCCACTTCGAAGAGATTACTTTTGATCACATTCCACGAGAAGAGAATCAGTTGGCAGATGCATTGGCTACCATGTCGTCTATGTTCAAGGTCAGATGGGATAACGAGGCTCCCCAGATCATTATTGAGAAGTTTGACGAACCGACATATTATTCTGAGCTTGATCGGAAGAAACCTTGGTATTATGGCGTGAAGAAGTATCTTGAGACTCGGGAATATCCCGCGAGGCATCATTAATGATAAAGTTCATGAGAAGATTTGCATCAAATTCTTCCTTAGCGACATCTTATACAAGCCAACCACGATTTGTGTTTACTCATGTGACGAGAAACAATGCGTATCATGGAAGAGTTACACGAAGGCGCATTTGGAACCCACTCCAGTGGACATACGATGGCTAAGAAGATTTTGAGAACAGGTTACTTTTGGTCCACCATGGAAGCTGATTGTTACCGCCACGCTCGATCTTGTCATAAGTGTTAGATTTACGCAGACAAAGTGCACGTACCTCCGGTACCTCTGAATGTTTTAACTTCTCCTTGGCCTTTTGCAATGTGGGGCATTGACATGATCGGAGAAATCAAGCCCACAGCTTCCAATGGACATCGTTTCATCCTTGTGGCAATCGACTATTTTACCAAGTGGGTGGAAGCAGCCTCGTTCGCATCTGTTACCAAGAATGTTGTGGCTCGATTCATCAAGCATAATCTTATCATCGTCGGCACTCCAGAAAGGATTATCACGGATAATGGCTCTAATCTCAACAACAAGATGATCACGAACTCTGCACGATTCAAGATCAAGCATCACAATTCTTCTCCATATCGGCCTAAGATGAATGGCGCGATGGAAGCCGCCAACAAGAACATTAAGAAGATTATACAAAAGATAGCGGTAACTTATAAAGATTGGCATGAGATGTTACCATTCGCTCTCCATGGTTATCATGCGTGATCGGACATCAGAGCTCCTTTCTCTCTTGTATACGGTATGGAAGCCATCCTACCCATTGAGGTTGATTCCCTCAACGAGTCCTCGGGGCCTTGAGTTAAGCGAAGATGATTGGGTTCAAACTTCGCCTTGATCGGATCAACTTGATTGATGAAAGCGACTCGCATCCATCGCCATGGACGGATCTATCGAAGCGAATGATTAGAGCATTTAACAAGAAGGTCACAGGAGTCTACCAAGTCGGTGATCTAGTAGTCAAGCATCATTCTTCCACAAGGTGATCCGAGGGCAAATGGACTCCCACCTCGAGGGACCATTTGTAGTCAAAGCGTATTTTCGGTGAACTATGATACTCGGCACCATGGATGGTGAAGACTTCCCACACCCTGAGCGAGACATAGTCAAAAATACTACGCATAAAGAGACCCGCTAGGTCGGCGAACCTAGGCAAAAATAAGGGCATCTGGCGAACCAAAGGGTTCGGGCAAAGTTAAGGATACACACAAAACATGTACACCCGCAAGTCGAAAACTGAAAAGGCGGCTTGGGTAAAAGGGTATCGGTGGTGAAAACCGAAAGGCGGTCTAGGCAAAAGTTAGGGATTTAAGCGTCGACTATGTCTCTTCCGGATCACCTACTACTATATTCAAGATTCAAATGGCGAAGATCAATTCATTCACTTTCTACTGACAGCAAGGAGATGAGATAGTTGAAATATATGAGTACTAGCATAGTTGGAACTTAACGAGATTGTTTCCGCATAGCTCTTTACCTTTCTTGTGTACAACTACTTGGCCATCATACATTTCAAATAAATGCAAATTCTTTCTCTTTACAATTCTTGTTGTTGTTGTTTGCATAAAGTCCAACGTTTGCTTTGAATGATTATATACATTTGACAATAAGAATCTATTCACAAACGTGCGAAAAGCGAACATACAAAGGTACCACGAGGTTTCGAGGAGTTGAGACGGACGAAAGTCACCGAAAACATTCCCGTAGATCATGATCCCCACGGAGATGCCACTCACTACAAACCTTCAGTGAGTAGAGAGAATTCCCAGTGATTCCACTCAACCAAGCCATGTTACATCAGTCTCAAGCAATAACACTTCATCCCTAGCCGAGATATTTATCCCAGCGGATATCCTCACAATTCCCCTCCTCCTAGCAATAGTATCCGGACTTGAAACTTGGTCGGATAGTGCATCGGAGGCCTCCATCTTTATTCCTCGGCCGGAGATTACAGCGGGCTCAGACTCTTCCAACTCGGTCTCCCAGCAACTATCAAATGCTCTCCAGCGAGATCTACACTCGAAATCCCCAGTGGAGCGCCTCCTAAATTTTCCCCAGCAGGATCTACATCCAAGATCCCCAACAGATTGCCTCCCAGACTCTCCTCAGCAGGGTCTATGCATGAGATCTCCGATAACAAGTTTCTCAATCTCCACATTCCCCAACAATATCTAGGCCCGAGACTTGGTCAGATAGTGCATCGGAGGAATCTAGGATATCTTTCTTCTCTTTCAAAGGCAGGGCTCTCTCCTGCAGTCCCCGAGTAGAAGTCAGGGATTCTCAAGCAAAACATCTGCATCTTCTTCAAGATGGATATGTTTTGAAATACCACAACATCTATCATTCATACATTTTCTCATAAAGTCATAATTTGTGCATACATCATTCATATACATTGTCATGCATCATACTCTACACAGAACTAACAATATTCTATCAAAGTTTCTCTTGTTTTCTCCAAAGCAGGGTGATCATTCTTGCAAACGGTCCGAGATTAATGCCCGGCAGACGGAAAACTATCCGACGACTACCTTTCTTTGTTCTACAATGAATCCGAGATTAATACCCGAAGCTAGACGGGAGACCCTATCCGAACGATCATAAGTTATCCTCTGATAGCAGGCAGTGGAACAACACCCGATGCACAACAGGGAAATATCCACGCTTTGCCAACTACTATCCCCTCAGAATGGTCGACCCGAAGATCTATTCTGACCTTCTCTTATTATCAAACAGCAACTACAGAGTCTGGCGTACGACTCAGTTACCTTGGATGGCATCTTAAGCCCATCTCCGACTACTTGTCAATAATTCTCCACCTTTTAGAATGCTGCATATTTGGTTAAAAATCAATACAAACCAATAACTTCATTCAAAGATGAGCACGGAGTCTACCGTACGACTCCTTCCGGATGGCATCTTAAGCCCATCTCCATGCTCCTTCCAGAAATGTCTACCGAGCCTAGCGTACGGCTCACTCCCAGCATCATTCTCTCCAGATGGCATCTTAAGCCCATCCCCAGAAATTCTCCTATCAATAATCTTGAGTCTAGCGTACAACTCATTCCCCAGCTTCTCCAAATGGCATCTATAAGCCCATTCCCGCATCATCAGCCAATCGCGAGTGCAAATTTTCAGGTGTACTCGAGTGTTCAATCATCTTCTACCTCCAGGTCACGAAAGACAAGCGTGTCAATCTAACCTTCCAGTACAAGAAGATTGAACAGGGGCAGCTGTCATACCCCAAAATTTGCCCTCCATCTACTCAAGATATTCCATACATCCATACCCAAGGATTCCTCAAGAGTTGATCAGACAAACTCTCTCCTAGACAATCAACCCAAACTAGGGTTTGGTATTTCTCAGGTCAAGATGGACTTCCAACATCTCCAATGGTCTTCATGCCTCCTCATATGCTTTAAAGATTCTCCATGTCAAGTTTCAAGCCTCACAAGTCAAGTTTCCTCAGACAATTGCTCAGATGGATGAAAATCAGTTGTATTGGACAAAAAGTCAAATGTGGTCAACATACAGTCAACACTTCTGATTTTTGGTCAACATCCTCATTTTGAAGTTACATTCATCATTTGATCAAGGGTTGATCATGATTCATCAAGAAAACTCAAGATTTGCTCAAAAAGTCAAACTTTCTAAATTAGGGTTTCTAGGTGAAAAGTCAACTGAACTTTGACTGATCATAACTTTCTCATACTTTCTCAGAAATTTTTCCACCACCTCTTGTTTTGAAGGAAATTCAATTCTCTACAACTTCATGTCTCACAAGAATGTCCAAAAAATGCTTCATTTGAGAGGTATGGCTCAAAACATTACAGGTCATTTTCAAAGTCAACAAAAAGTCAACTTTTTGTTTTGAAGATATATTGAGCATGGAAACTCCAATTGAGATGAGACCAAAACGGATGGTTAGAGGACTCTTAGAGATTTCCAAAAAGTCCAAGAACACTCAAAAATGTGGAAAATTGAGCAAGTTACACCATTCACAAGTTGGGCAATTTTGAAAGAATGCACAAAGAGAAATACTTCTAAAAATCAAAAACTTTGCAAATGGGCCTACTTTTTCTTCATCCAAACTTATTCCTCATGCAATTAGGAATATCGAAGCCCAATGCCACGAATTTTTATTTTATTTTCCTATTTAATTTGGAATTTATTTATTTAAATACAAATTAAATTGAAAAATAAAGTATAAAATCCAAATTAATTGCAAATTTGATTTTTATTTCTTCTTTGTGATCCAATCAACTCATTAAAAGCCAGCAATTTCGAAATTGGATCAATATGGCAAGATTGGATTGGAAATTGACCAAAATTTGAAGATTTGATTTTATACAAAAATCCAATTTGATTATCATTGATTATTGATCAATTCTTTCCCAAAACCATTCCAAATCCATCCAATATAAATATGTGATGCATACCACACGAATTAGGGCAGAAATTTTGACTCAAAAACCCTATTCCAAAGCTCAAAAAACCGTGGTGCACAAGCTATTGGCAATCCTACTTCCAGCCGTTTTCAATTGATTTTGAGGTGTCCAACACATTCCTTGACATCTCCAGAATCGATTCAGACCTTTACTTTGCCAAAAAACATCAAGAATCGTGAAGAAATCGGTTTGTTCTTGAATTTTCAAAATTCAATTCCTTCATTCATGCATTATTAACTCGATTTGTTGTTGTTTTGTGTTTAGTGATGTGTTTGCAAGCTTTACGGGCAAGCCAATTGAATTTCCATGGCACAGAATCGTGTTACACCATAGCTAGGGTTTCGAGCTCGATTTAGGGCTTTGCTTAAATGGAAAAATTGGACAATAGGACCTATACCATCGTGTTGGAGCGATCTCGGGAATCGAACCATGCCTTTAGAACTTATTTATATTATGTATCTGGATTTTTGATTGTAGCCGGGACATAGCGTCGAGCAATGGCGAAAATTCAAATATTTGAAAGGTTGAAGGCGAAGTCGGCGAAGGAGGAAGCAATGGAAAGCGCGTGTATATTCCACTCACTCCGTTTCAAACAGTAGAACATGCTCGGTTGGTCAAGGCGTTGGTTTTCAAGGTTTGAGGTCGGGTCCCTATTCGAACCATCAGAGACCATTCTTTTACAAGTTTGCAATTTCTTCACATTTTCATATTTTCATATTTTAATATTTTCCATGCATTTTAATTTCTTTTCATATTTTAATTTCTGCATTTAAAATTCATCAAAAATTAATTTCCTTTTTACATTACTCTCATAAAATCTTTATTTAATTTAATAAATTAAAAATATATTTTTCCATGCATATTTATTTTTATTTGTAATTTTGCATTTAAATCATTGTAAATTCATTTTAAATTATTAAATTGCATCTAAAAAATCCCAAAAATTTATTTTAGCATATTTATATTATTTCCAGCATATAATAATTTTCTCATATAAAAGTTTGCATTTTTTCTAACACTTTCTCTTATTTCGATTTCATCATATTTTCCGATTTCTCTTATCGTTTCACAGGTTAATCCGATTCAGACGATTCTTCCGTTTTCATTTTATTTTTCAATAATGTAATTGTATATGGGATGTAATAGTTTAAATTAGGACTTTATTTTCCGCATTTTAAATTATGTATCTGCCCCAAAGCCATGTAATAGCGTAGGATTTACCTTTCCGCATTTTACATTCCGCATTTTGCTTTTCGCACCCTATCAACTGCTAGTAATTAGGCGTGTATGGCAAGATAAAATTGGACATAGCCCACTAATTTTCAAGATAAAATATCTGAAATCAACACACTTTTTCACACATGCACCCCTTAGGGTAATTCTCTCTCGTTGCCTTTGCGAATTCAAATGGTCATGTCCCTCGAACGTAGAGGTATCCTAGCACCATTACCTTCAAACAAATCATCATAATCCCTTCGATACAAAGATCATAAGACCCACGATGTCGCCTCCGAATACATGATCTTGACCCTCGATTGTAAGCCTAAAAATGATGATAGTCCCTACGAATGTGCTAGGATACTTCCTACAAGTTGCCTTCTATGACCATCGATGTCCCCGAATGTCCGTATACATCCAACGATGGAGCTACCTACTAACTAATGGTATGGCTAGCGCTATTCTAAAGGAAAGTAAAAATACGAGAACGACCAATTCTGAGTAGGTAAACAAAGACTTTTAGTTGCTTGCTCGATCAAATGCTTTTTACACCACGCACTTTTTTTTCAAAGTTCAAATTCTTTTCAAAAACAAAACATTTCCGAACACTTTGTATACATTCCTACATGAATCATTACAAAGTCAAAGCGAAATTCCTTTTCAAAACATCTTTTTTCAAACACACAAAAAAGCAATTTTAAAAAGTGATCTAGAGAGCAACTAAGAGCCCGTAGATAACTACGGATGGAAAGGGGTGCTAATACCTTCTCTTTTCATAACCATTCTCCCGTACTCAGAATCTAAACGAAGGTCTTTTTCTGTACTTTTACCTTCCCTTAGTTGGATAAAAATAAAAGTCGGTGGCGACTCTTGCTATCCGCACATTTGGATACAAAAATCCTAAAAAGTCAGTTCACCGTATTACAGAGTGCAATCCATCACACGGAAGATTCTCTCAATCTCCTTCAACCACGTTAAAGCACCTTCAGGATCATACTTTCCTTGGAAAGTATGGGGATTCTCTCTTTGGAAGGTTGCCAAACTACGAGACCCAACGTTCTCGTCAGCATTCGGCGGATGTTAGAAAGCTTGAGCTATTGCCTTCATAGCAGCAACAAGAGCCTCATCATTCCTACCAGCTTTCCTTCCAGCCATAACAACTTATGCTCACAACAAAACAAGGATTAGAATCAACAAATAACAATACTTGATTGTTAGACAACAACAAACTCAACAACTTGACCGGACAGACCGACCTGCTCTGATACCACTAATGTAACACCCCAATTCTACCCCTCGTAATTAATAATAAATCAGAGTTTCAAAATTTCATCCAACATAAATTGAGGCATCACATATTCGTGTTTTCATCACTTTGCATATAATGCACATCACAAAAATCAAAAGTCGGATATATTGATTCATATCATAATTCATCGTATACACATATGACTATTCACAGCACAGCGGATGTGTTCACAAAATCTACATATCATCATGTTATCATCAATACATAAAGTTATAACATCATAAGATAGTATACATAAACTATCCTATCAAAATAATAACGTCACCCAAAACCCGAGTGTTACTACGGTCGGAGCGAGGCGACTCAAAATAAAGAGACTCGAGCTAATCATCATCATCCTCGTGGATCACACACGTTACCAATATAAAGGCAACGACAAAACAAGTAAAGGGTGAGATACTCCAAAACATATAATTAAAGGCATGATAAAATATATAAATAGTTTTGGAATTATAAATGATATAAGTTGATAAGAGTATGTCAACATGTATTAAAAACAAAGCATCATATAACATCGCAATTCAACAAACCATCAATTAAAACCAGCCAAACAGTTCAAACATAAACATAACCGACTCCATGAGACACGACTATGTTATGCGTGTGGTACCGTCGCTTTGTCCATAATTAGGAACATTAGCCATAAAGTCCATAAATTTGGGCATAAAAGCCCTCGTAAACATGCAATGTATGTGACTCGACAATACAATCATCACAAACACTACACAACAAAAACATCATCATCGCTCATCAAAATTGACATAAAGTCCACATACCATATTTATCCACATCAAGATAAACATATCATCGCATCGCATATCATCAAGTATTCATTATAAATAAACCGTCGCAAATATAATGTTTAATCACCCACATCATTATAAATTTATTCACCAAATTCCAAATACGGAAAAATAGTCAAAACACCAATAATCGTCGCGAAAGTCATTCCTAATAACCGGTATTAATCATAATCGTCAACATATGATCGATTGTCCATCGTGCCTTAAATCGACTAAAAGCAAATCCGATTCAATTTAACCATAATTTGGCCTATTTGGTCGTTTCGTAAAAACTCGTAGTTCGAAAAACCTCACCACTATGTTCTACCGTCAAAATTAGCTAGTATGTCAATTTTCGTTGAACTCGGGCAACTTGCTCTGTCATGCAGAAATCAAAATCGGAATATAATCGGGTTCTAAATTTAATCGGCTAACTTATGTCCTAATTATATTTTATTAATACCAACTAGTAGTATGGAATTAAGGAAAATGTAAGCAAGCAAATTGCATAATAATGCGAGAAAACACAATTTTCATTGCACCTTCCACAGGAGGAAGGGACGAACGTCCCATGGGGTTTTAGGAGCTTGAGGCGGGCGCCAGGGAGGCTGGGACGTCCGCCCCTCATGGTGAGGTGGGCGCCTCCCAACTTCTTCTTCCTCTTTCCATTTTCTTCTTCAATTGAGCCGGTGTTTTCACAGTTTATAGTTTTTCACAGTTTCCTTCATTTCCATTTTAATACTTCTAGTTCCTACAAGCTCGGCAATAAAACACCCACAATCTATACTCATAACTCAACCTTTATAAGTTATTTCAACAATCACCCAACAAAAACTCATGAATCAAAATACCAATTTTTCCTAAATCCACAACATATCTATCAAACCCTAACTATATGGAATAGAAAATCAAACCTCTTACCTCAAGTGCTTGGATGATTGCAAGATGCTCCAACAAATTCCAAACCTCAATCTTGCTCTTGCTCTTCTTCTTCTTCCAAAACCCTCTAGTTCTCTCTATGTTTCTAAGTTAGGTTTTGTGTTGGAACGGAAAAAAAATGAGGAAAAAGTGTTTTATGATGCATTCATACTAGCAAGCCAAGGGTATACACCCAATTCTAAACAATTAGTCCTCACACCCCTAACTTATCTTATTAATTAACACTTTAATAATATCTAATAATATTATTAACTCAATTAATTAAAATAACTCCGGGGAATTAAATATCGGTCCGAATAATATTTTACCGAACCGAACGAAATAAAAACCGAACCGAACGAAACGTCGCCAAATATATTAATAGATATATCGATTAATATAAATATTCTCGTCGCCAAAACAATCGTCAAACGGTAACTCAAAAATATTAATATAATATAATATTAAATAAAACGGGGCGTTACAGCATTTGCACTAATAATGAAGCAGAATATGAGTCCCTTATCAGTGGACTTGAACTACTGCTAAAATTGGGAGCAAGGAGTGTCGAAATTATGGGAGACTCTGAATTGGTAATCAAACAAGTATCAAAAGAATATAGATGCGTTAAGGAAAATTTTATTATGTACTTCGTGATTGCCATAAGATTGTTGAAACGGTTCGAACAAGTAAGCCTTCGACACATACCCCGGCGAGAAAATCAAGAAGCTAATGATCTAGCACAAGAAGCCTCATGATACAAGATGAATGAGAATGAAGAGCTTGTCGAAGTAAAGAAAAAGGTTAGAGCTACTTCATTATCCCCTTCAGACTTATCAGTCATAAAATTAGGAGCCACAGATGTAGAAAATTTTGAAATTTTAGCAATTGATAATGGGCAAGACAGTGACTGGTGAAAGCCCTTGGTCGATTACTTGCGTTCGCCAACGGGTTCGACAAATCGTACAATAAAATATCGCGCCTTGAGTTTTGTTTTGATTGAAAACGAATTATTTAAGAAAACTGTCGAAGGGGTATTACTTAAGTGCCTAGGAAAAAGTGAGGCATATGTAGTTGTGTCGAGTGTGCATAGTGGAGCATGCGGTGCACACCAAGCTGGACACAAGATGAAATGGTTGTTGATGCGAACAGGTGTGTATTGGCCCTCAATGTTGAAAGACTGCATTGAGTTTTCCAGAGGATGCCAAGAATGCCAAGTGCATGGGGGCATCCAACACGTGCCAGCAAGTGAATTGCATGCCATTTTAAAACCTTGGCCATTCAGAGGGTGGACTTTAGATGTAATTGGTGAAATAAAACCAGCGTCATCTAAGCAACAAAGGTACATTTGGTGGTATTGACTATTTTACAAAGTGGGTCAAGGTCGTAGCATTAAGAATGTCGACCAAGAGGTTGTGATTGATTTCATACAAAATCATATTATGTGAGTTTGGAGTCCCTTAAACAATTACAACCGACCAAGGCACGGTGTTCTGGCGAGAAAATTCAAGACTTCTGAAGGAAGTTGGAATAAAGCGCTAACTTCTACCCCTATTATCAGCAAATGGTCAGTCGGACTGCAAATAAAGTAATAATTTCCACGATCGAAGCATGTGGGTAAAAACCAAGCGGCACAAACTAGATCAAGATTTGTGGACATGTTGAGCGTCCCTAAAGAGGAGCGAAAATTTAAGCGGCATATGGACAGGATGTTGTTTTACAGTACAAATACATGTTCAATCTGTGAGAATTCAACGACAACATGAAATACCAATGAAGATTATTGGAAGATGATGGTGATGAGTTAGTCAATTTGGACGAAGAAAGGATGTTAGCCCTTGATGCCTTGAGAAGGCAAAAGATAGAATGGCTAAAGCTTATAATAAAAGGTAAAGGACAAAGTATTTCAAGTTGATGATTTAGTAGAAAGTAATATTGCCTATGGGCGAAATGATAGAGTCTTTGGAAAATGGTCCCCAAATTGGAGGGCATTTAAAATAATCCAAGTTTTTTCCAATAACATATGAGCTAAAAAATTGGCCCCGGATCGACACATTACGAGGGTAAATGGTAAATACTTGAAGAAATACAAGCTATTCTTCAAGAAATCTCAATTTCGACCACGTAGAGCACATTTGTCGAACAAAGTGGAGCATAGTAATAACCGACATAATTGTACAAAATATAAACATGTAAATAATTATAGACAAGAATGCCAAAAAGCGGTGTTTTATAAATTATGGAGAGATTATAAGGAATGAAAACCACAACAAATACATTTAAAAGGATCACATAAATCAGAAGTTGCCAAATTTTCGTTGGAAGCTTCCCAAATCACTCTCAAGACGAGCAGCAGTGTCACCTAGTCCATCGACTTTGGCCTTGAGTCTGTGATTCCTCTTCTTGCCAGTCGTGGCATTACTGACGATAAGAGCATCTTTAGCCAACTGGCGCATTTCTTTTTGATCAGAAATGTTGGCCTGGTCAATTTCTAGTATTTTTAGTATTTTTTGATCAGAAATGTTAATACAAATATCCAGCCTTGCATCAATTGATTTGACTTTTAGTATTTTTTAATTAAAATTATATTTAAATGAATAAAACCCAAATAAATAAAATAAATAAAAATAAAATAAAGGAGGCGTGAAATTGGTCTTGGAGTTCATGGATAATCTTAAAACAAGTTTGGATCACAAAAACTTAGGCCCATTTGGAAATAATTTGAATTTGCTAAGTATTTCTCTACATACACTTCTTTAAAAATGTTAAACTTGCACAACTTGTATCTTGCTCAATTTTCAAAATTTTGAAGTGTTCTTGGACTTTTTAGAAATCTCAAGATATCCTCTAAACACTCTTTTTTGTTTCATCTTGTCATACCCCAAAATTTGCCCTCCTACTCTTCAAGACATTTCTAATATCCATACTCAAGGATTCCTCGAGGTTGATCGGACAAACCCTCTCCTGACAATCAACCCAAACTAGGGTTTGGCAATTCTCAGATCAAGATAGGTTCTCAACACCTCCAATGGTCATCATGCCTCCTCATATGCTTCAAAGAATCTCCATGACAAGATTCAAGCCTCATAGGTCAACTTTCCTCAAACAATTGTTCAGATGGTTGAAAATCAGTTGTATTGGACAAAAAGTCAACTGTGGTCAACATACAGTCAAACTTCATGATTTTTGGTCAACATCCTCATTTTGAAGTGACATTCATCATTTGATCAAGGGTTGATCATGATTCATCAAGGAAACTCAAGATTTGCTCAAAGTCAAACTTTCCAAGTTAGGATTTTCGGTGAAAAGTCAAGAACTTTTTGGTCATAACTTTCTCATACTTTGTTAGAAGTTTTCCACCACCTCTTATTTTGAAGGAAATTCAATTCTCTACAACTTCATGTCTCACAAGCATGTTCAAAAACTGCTTCATTTTGAAGATATGGATCAAAACATTACAGGTCCTTTTCAAAGTCAACAAAAAGTCAACTTTTTGTAATGAAGTTTTATTGAGCATGGAAACTCCAATTGAGATGAAACTAAAGAGGTTGTTTAGAGGACACCTAGATCTTTCTAAAAAGTCCAAGAACACTCAAAAATGTTGAAAATTGAGCAAGATACACCCTGCACAAGTTGGGCATTTTGAAGAGGTGACTAAAAATACTTGTCAAAATCCAAAATTTTGCAAATGGACCTAGTTTTTCTTCATTCAAACTTGTTCCTTAGACAATTTGGAACATCCAAGCCCAATGCCATGAATTTTAGCTTTACTTTTCTATTTAATTTGGATTTTATTCATTTAAATACAAATTAAATTAAAAAATAAGGTATAAAATCAAAATTAATTGCAAAATTGATTTTTCTCTCATTCTTGAGATCCAAGTAACTCATAAAAGCTGGCAAATTTCGAAATTATCATTGATTTGGCAAGAATTTGATTGAAATTGGATCAAAAAAGGAAGATTTGATTTTGTACAAAATCAAATAATTTTTGCATTGATTGATCAATATTTGCTCTTTAATTCAGCCCAAAATCCATCCACTATAAATGTACAATGCATACAACATGAATGGGAACATAAAATTGCTTGGAAGAACCTAACCTAAAGCCAAAAATACATGCCTTTCAACTGCGGCCTTGGATTTAGTTCGTTTGATTGATTCCAAACACTCCATTGCATTCCTTGAGGTCTTTAGAGTCGATCAGACCTTTACAACTCTCAAAACATCAAGAATTGAGAGAACACGATTTAGGTTTGTCACACTTTTTCAAATTTCGATTTCTATCATTCATGCATTGTTAACGTGTTTTGATGTTTGCTTTGTGTTTAGTTTAAAGTTTGCAAGCTTTGGACAATCCAATTGCATTTCCATGGCACGCGTGATTCACCATAGTTAGGGTTTTACGAACCGATTTAGGGTTTCTAAATAAATAAATGTACAACGAACACCACCATCGTGTTCGAGCGATGTTTCAATCAAACCATGGCTTTGAATCTCATTTATATTGCTTGTATTGGATTTTTATATTTGCGGGGGCTTAGCGTCGAATGAAGCCGGCTAAGTTTTCAATAATTCAAATGAAGAGGATGAAGATCTTCGGGCGTGTTCTGGGCAATCAGAAAGCAACAACGTTTAAAAGCGTTTCGTTTCAATTCTTAAACACGTGGGTGCTCTAGCTCAGTTGGTCAAGGCGCGTGTGTGTGAAGTTGAGGTCTCCAGTTCGAATCCTGGCAAGACCAATATATTTTTACTCTTTACAAACTAACTTATATTTTTCTATTTTCTATTTTTCTTTAATATTTTCATCCAATTTAATTTATCTTCAATATTTTTTATCATGCATCTAAAAAACACCAAAAATATATATTTTATGCATTATTATCAGAAAAATGTTTATTTAACTTTTAGCATTAAAATTAATATTTTTGCATGCATATTTTATTTAATTGCTAATTAATCATTAATTTGACTTTTAATTGCATTTAAATTATCAAATCGATTCAGAAAATTATCAAAAATTTACTCTATCATATTTATGTCACTACTAATCAAAAAATTTTTGCATCTTTCAAAAGTCATGTTTTACTAATATTTTCTTCTTATGCAATTTTCTCTTATTTTCCAGATTATGTATATGTTCACAGGTTGTAACGTTTCAGACATTTTTCTTGTTTTTATTTTCAATTATGTAACTGCCTATGGGATGTAATAGTTTAATTAGGACTTTTATTTTCCGCACTCTAATTATGTAACTTCCCCAAAGCCATGTAATAGCGTAGGACTTTATCTTTCCGCACTTTACATTTCCGCAATTTATTTTCCGCACCCTATAAACTGCTAGAAATTAGGCGTGTATGGCAAGATAAAATTGGACATAGATCACTTCTAATTTCAAGATAACATATCTGAATTTGACACACTCTTTCACACATACCCTTAGGGTAATTCTCTCTGCCTTTACGAATACAAATGGTCAAGTTCCTCGAGCGTAGGGTATCCTAACACCGTTGCCTTCAAATATATCATCATAGTCCTTCAATACAAAGATCATAGACCCGCGATGTAGCCTACAAATACATGATCTTGACCCTCGATTGTTGCCTACGAAAGTGATGATCGTCCTTGAATGTGCTGGATTCTTCCTACAGTTGCCTTCTATGACCATCGATGTCCCTTCAATGTCCTTTTACATCCAGCGAATAGGGTTACCTACCAACGGTGGTATGGATAACACTACTCTAAAGGCGATAAAATAACAAAGCGACCAATTACGAGTAGGTAATAAGACTTTTAGTTGCTTGCTCTATCAAAACACTTTTCACACGCACTTTTGTCAAAGATCAAACTTTTTCAAAGCGAAACATTTCCGAACACTTTGTATACATTCCTACATGAATCATTACAAAGTCAAAGAGAAATGCCTTTTCAAAACATTTTTCAAACACACAAAAAGCAATTTTAAAATGATCTAAGAGCAACTAAGAGCCCGTAGATAACTACGGATGGAAAGGGGTGCTAGTACCTTCCCTTTTCATAACCTTCTCCCTTACTCAGAATCTAACGAAGGTCTTTTCCTGTTCTTTTCACCTTCCCTTAATTGGATAAAAGAAAAGTCGGTGGCGACTCTTGCTATCCGCAACATTTGCGATACAAAAATCTCAAAGTCAGTTCACCGTATTACAGAACTGACGACTCTGTCGTGGAGACACCCTAAAGAGAGAATGCCTTAGGGATTTCCAGATCACTTTTACCGCTTTCTATTTGAATTGTATGCTTTATCTTTAAGGGTTGCTTGGGCATTATATTGTTGGGGGATCCTACACTCGGATCCAGGTTTCCTTTTAGGTAAGTAGCAATAGAACGTCGCGACCGTTAGGCGTATACCGAAACGGTCAACATGATGGCTACGTTAGTGTGACACTTTGGATGTCCTGATGCTCCTCATTCCCAAGTTGAGGATAACATTTGGCTTCTGTGTGGTGTCATTAGCACTAACTAAACTTTTAGAACCTTAATTGACCCATCTTGGCCATTAGAAGGTAGTGAGATGGCCGGCTTTGGTGTAGACCGAGGTTGGCTGATACTCGATGCTACGCTCATTAAGATCAGACTTTTGGGATATTTTCGGTCGACCACTTGGTAGTCGTATCGAAATAAACGCCTACGAGAAAGATCAATGATATGAGATTCCTAGAACCCGGTTACTATCATAGGACAGGATGAACCAACTCAAACTTTTGGTGGGGTAATCACCTATACCTCATGCAAGCCTTAAACCTAGGCTCATTGTGTGATTTGTTTGTGTGTGCTAAACATGACATCATGACATCATTTGCATTGCATATCATCTATAACTATTTCAAGGACCTAGGGATTTATCTTTGCTCTGTTTTGTAGGGACTATGACTTCTCGAAAGACTACCCGAATCAACTTCATGGGTGTACCTCCTCAACTCAAAGAATTGGTTTCAGAAATTCGCGATCATGCCCAGTTCATCAAAAGACATGGTTATCTGCTTGACTTGGTTATCTCTGGTTTTGAAGAAGATATGATGCATGTTCTATTCCAGTTCTTTGATCCGAAACACCATTGCTTTACATTCCCATATTATCAGTTGGTTCCTACTTTGGAAGAGTTCTCTAAGCTACTTGGGCTACCTATTCTTCATCAAATGCCATTCACCAGTTTAGAAAAGGTTCCTAAGTACGAAGACATCGCATCATCATTACACCTAAAGCGCCCAGACATTGAAGCCAATTGGGAAACTAGGAGTGGAGTTAAGGGTTTACTTGCCAAGTTTTTGATAAAGAGAGCCCGAGAATTCCTCAAAGCTATGAGTTTCCACGCATTTGAAGACGTTTTGGCCTTGCTAATTTATGGTTTGGTTCTATTACTAACTCGGATCAATTCATAGATGTGAGCATCATCAAGATTTTCCTTGCTTTCAATCGATTGCCTACTTTACTTGGGACATCCTACATTCTCTCCATACTCGTACTATCAAGAGACAAGGAACTCTCATGTGTTGTGTACCGTTAATTTCCAGGTGGTTTATTTCGCACCTTCCTCCATCAGTTTTGAAGAATGAACAAAGGTTGAGATGGTCTCAAAGGGCTAATGTCACTCTCTCATTCAGATATCCGTTGGTGCCTCTTCTCTCAGAAGGACTTAACTTTCATTGAGCGTTGTGGAGAATTCCCTAATGTGCCACTCCTTGGCATAAGGGAAGGTATCACTTATAATCCTTCTCTAGCTCTACGTCAGTTTGGTTATGCTCGAAGAGATGGTCCTCATGATATGCTTCTCTAAGATATTGTGTTCGACTACAACCACGATCTCCAGAATTACCGCCGAAGGTTCATACACGCTTGAGGCATGGTAAAGAAGACTGATACCAAGACTTTGGGGCACCAAAACTCCATTCCTTGGGAACCTTACCTCAAATGGGTGCGAGCTCGAGCTCAAAACCTCATGATGCCATTCACTTTGTTTTACAGTAATTATGGAACACTGTTGCTATGGGTGGCGTACCCTATCTTATTTTCCATCGACATGCCTCACGATTTTGAAGACTTGAAGAGATCTGGATTCAGCTCAAAGAAGAAAGGATACATTGACTCGATGCTATGCAAGCGAGAAGAAAGTACTAGAGTTGACGAAGCTACTTCACGAGGAAGCGAAACATCAACGCCTACCTCGGCACCAAGAGGCGCCCATGGGAGACTTAGAGCTTTAGGATTTTTGTTTCTTTTGGTTTATCTTTCGAACTATTTCTTGTACTAAAAGAAAAAAGAAAAAGAATAAAGAAGCTAATAAAGTTTGTTCATTGCTTGTTTAACAAATTTAAATTCCTAAGGTCCTTGAAAATATTGCGTTGCATTGCATTCACATAAACATTGCATATCATATCATGACATTGCATCACAGGTACATTGAAGATCGGTTTTCTCATTTTCTCGCTATTTATTTTAGCAGAAATGGCTCTTGAACAGACTGTCAAAGATCTCCAGGCTCAGAATGCTCAATTCGGGAGATGTTCACCACTTGGTCCAAGGCCAAGAAGATCTGAAGAAGCTCATCAACAGAAAGAAGAGGGTTGTCGGTGTTCTCAACATGGGCAGATGTTACAAAGGTGGTCCTAAAGTGGTCAGCCGAATAGAACTCTCAGAGGGGAGTGTCAAGACTGAAAGAAGTGTCAAGGGTCATGAAGAAGAAGAACAACGTGAGCACGAGAAAGAAGACCACTTGTGAGAATGATCATTACTCGAGGAAGATGACAAGTTCAATCAACTTGAAGACCGTCTGAATCTTTGTGGAAAATCTGAAAATGTCGGGGCTGAATTTTGATGATCGAGTCTTGTTCGGTGTGGTGATTCCTCCCAGTTCAAAGTTCCCAATTTTGCCAAGTATGATGGCATTTCTTTTCCAAAGCTGCATTTGAAGTCCTATGTTCGGAAGATCAACCCCACTTGATGTGAGAAAATATGGATGCATTATTTTCAAGAGTTTATCAGGAACTTCGGTTGGGTGGTACTATCGCTAGAGAATGACCGTATCCGTTCTTGGGTGACTTAGCGGATGCTTTCTGAACGATATGAGTACAATGTTGAATTGACACCCACTTGCATGCAACTACAAAGCATGTCTATGGGTCGTGATGAGAAGTTCAAAGTATGCTCGAAATGGAGATCTAGCGAGCGATTCACCACCCTTGTCTAATAGGAGTTGGTTGATATGTTTATGGGGACATTATCGGACCATTTTTCAATCATCGATTGGAAACTCTTCAGGATTCACCGGTGATATTGACGAACGCATTGAAGCGGGTATCAAGCGAGAAAGATTCGGGTAAGTCGTCATCAAATCTGCGAAGATCTTTTGGTGGTAATAAAGCAATGCGGTGTGTAGTCGAGAAAAGCGAGCCAAGATCGACCGTGCTCAATCTGTGGGGCGGTGATCTCGATCCTACATCGGCACAACCTCGGTGAAACAAGCGTAACTAGAGCAGCGCCAGGCCGGTTACAAAGATCAATATGCCTTTATCGCAAGCCTTGCAACACGTGTTAGAAGCAGAGCTGATTTCCTTGAGGGATCCTCCTCAGAACATCAATACTTCTTCTCCGAGATACAATCCTAATGCTAAGTGTGCTTACCACTCCAACAACCCAGGGCATAGTACTGGCGATTGTTGGGCTCTGAAGAACAAGATTCAAGACATGATCGAAGCTAAAGAGATTGAGTTTGATCCTCCAGTTGAGACTCCGGATGTGATCAATGCGCCTATGCCTGACCACGGCAAAAGTTCCAATGCTATTGAGAAGAACTCATATGTTTTCAATATAGATGACTTGACTATTCCTCTGATGATTGTTAAGAAGAATTTGCTGGCGGTGTTAATCAAGATGCCGAGCGCGTTGGTGCCATCTGCGCTGCGGTTGTGCTTGGTTGAGAAGACGTGTTCAGTGCATGATGGATAACCGCGAAGTGCTATTCCTAAAACCACCAGTGGAGAAGCTGTGTGAAGACATGTCTAAACTGAAGATCGAAGATGTGAGCAAAGCTGAATTGTCTGCATGGGATACCTTGGGGCGACCAGTGGAAGATTTGATTACATGGTGAAGTATATTGTTCCTGAGAGCTACAAAATTCCTATTAAAGATGTCAAAGTAACCGGATGGGGAGACGATTTCCCAGAAGATTGTGCTGATGTTAACACAATAAGGATTTCCTCTGCTGATCCCGTGCCTAGAGTGGCACCTCTCATTATTACTTCTCCAAGACCAGTTCCATATTCCTCTGACAAAGCTATCCCTTGGAATTATGGAGCTGATGTTTACTATCATGGTGTCAAGCAAGACCCTCTAACCATTGAGGGCCTTACAGTTGAAGCTACCATTCCTAACATTGACAACATCACCGGATCAAGTAAGGTGACGGAACGGAAGGTATTCTCTCAGGATATCTCTCCTCCTAAAGACACTGGACTCCGGCTCGCATTCCGGCTAATCAACGGTTCCCGAGCGGAGGAAAAGCGGTGACTCGTCACCTTTCAGACAGAAGTGCCAAAGGAAGTTGCTGAAGATGCCTCCAAACAAGAAATGGAGGAAATTCTGAAGATTATCAAGAAGAGCGACTACAATGTTGCGGAACAGTTGGGACAGACTCGTCCAAGATCTCCATGCTTGCTGCTCTTGTGCTCGAGGCTCATGCTAAAGCCTTAGTGAAGTTTAGAAAAATGCTCACATACCATAAGACACTACTACTGATCGGTTTCAAGTTTGTATTGCTATGCGGCGCCAACAACGGCCTAAACTTCTAATCTTGATTTGACTCTGCTAGAAAAAACACAACAAAGCCTTGCATGTCTACGGTGAATGTAAGGCATTACTCATCTCATGTTTTGGTGGATCGGTTGCTCTGAATATCCTACTAAAAGTGCTCTTGTGAAACTTGATGTTGAAGGTTTGGTTCTAAAGCCTAGCGACATTATTGTGAGAGCTTTCGATGGTTCTAAATGAACAGTACTCGGAGAGCTCATTCTACCAGTCAAAGTTGGTTCCCAGATTTTTGACTCCACTTTCTTTGTCATGGACATCCGTCCAGCTTACTCTTGCCTACTTGGACGCCCTTGGATACATGGGGCAGGCGCTGTTACCTCTACCTTACATCAAAAGTTGAAGTACCCGATGAAGGGGAAGGTTGTTACAGTGTGTGGTGAAGAGAAATACATGGTCAGTCATCTGCAATCATTCCGATACCTTAAGATGGAAGGTGAATTCTTTGAGACTCCCTGTCAAGCTTTCGAAACAATCCCGAGTCATGCAGTTGACTCTCCTGTCCTCCGAGTTACAGCTCCGCCTAGGATGGTCTCGTGAAGATGCTCAAGCTACAGTTGAAAAAGGAGGTAGTGCTATTTGGGGTCGACTCCACGATCTTCCTTTCAAATCGATAAGTGGTTTAGACTTCACCATAAAGGTCGAGAAGATGATATGTCATGAAACATCAGCCTTCCTTTCATCGGCGAATGGAGTCCATGCTATAGAAAGCGGCGACATCGACTTGACATCAGCAAGTGGATCTTCGACTCCCGAACGGACTCGACAATTGGAAGGCGAAGGCGTCATACCAATCTCCTTTAGGCAGGAGTAATTGCTTTTTTCTATTTTGCTTTTCGTTTTCTATGCTTCGAACAATAAACTCTAAAGCCTAGTGCCTTGCCCGAGGAATCATGGCTCGTTTGTGAGGGTTATTATCATCATTTGCATATTTTCATTCAATAAAATCGTTGGACTTTTGTGTTTAAATGTTTCTTTCGTTTTACTTTATCACCCCTTCAAAAAGCTAAGTGTTTCTTACACACCTACGTGATACACTGCAGAATCACTCAGAATCTCGTTAATAACACTATGCTATTGCTAAATATGACTTGATAATCGATCTACCAAGCCAAAGCGAAGGTGAAGAATATTTTGAAGTGCAAGGAGAACTTGTCGGGCCCTGCAGAAGAGCGAGTTATCTGACCACGAAGAGCCGATTGAGGTTGTGAATAAAGTGCGATGAAGAAGCAAAAAGAGATCAAGTAGGAGGCGGGTCTTGAGCGATGTCAAAGAAAGGTTGGTTCAGATGCTAGGAGACTATATTGAGGTTTTTGCTTGGTCATACGAAGACATGTCAGGGTTAGACATTGATATTGTGGTGCACGATTCTGCAGCAAAGAGGTTTTCTTCGAGTGAAACGAAGGTTCGTCGTATGCGTCCTGAGATGTCACAGAAGATCAAAGTCGAAGTTATGAAAAAGTTCAATGTCGGTTTCCTAGCCGTTACTTCTTATCTGTAGTGGGTTGCAAACGTGGTGCCCGTACCTAAGAAGGATGGCAAAGTACGAATGTGTGTGGATTATAGAGATCTGAACAAAGCGAGTCCGAAAGACGACTTTCCACTCCCTCATATTGATGTTCTGGTTGACAACACCGCTCAGCATAAGGTTTTCTCCTTCATGGATGGTTTCTCCGGTTATAATCAGAATAAAATGGCTCCCGAAGACATGGAGAAGACCACTTTTGTTACATAGTGGGGTACTTTTTGCTACAAAGTCATGTCATTCGAAATGAAAGAGCGCCACTTATCAGTGCCATGGTGGCATTATTTCATGACATGATCCATCATGAGATAGAGGTCTACGTCGGCGACATGATTGCTCGATCATGGCGAAGAAGAACATCTCGATCATCTGCGAGGTGATGGGTTGAAGAATTGTTGAGACTTAACCTAAAGTGCACCTTTGGAGTCGGTCGGGTAAACTCCTAGGGTTTATTGTCGATGGTAAAGGTATTGAAGTTGACCCGTAAGTTAAAGCTATACAAGAAATGCGGCTCCCTTTTGAGATGGAAGTCGAGGTTTCTTGGGACGTTTGAATTACATTGCGGTTATTGCACATCTAACGCTACTTGTGAGCCAATTTTCAAGTTCTTGAAGAAAGATCAAGTAGTGGAATGGAGCAGCGATTGCGGATCGCGTTTGACAAAATCAAGGAGTACCTACTGAATCCTCCTATCACATGCCACTGCGAAGAAGACCTCTTATCATGTACTTGTGGTGTTCGAGAATTCAATGGGGTGTGTGTTGGGCAACATGGCCGAGTGCAGTCGAAAAGAGTATGCAATATACTACCTTAGCAAAATTTTACCATTGTGAAACAAGATACTCACTCGAGAAAACATCAGGCTTTGGCTTGGGCTGCTTCACTAAGCAGTATATGTTGACTCACTACCTTGTTGATTTCAAGATGGATCCGATAAAATACATCTTTGAGAAACCAGCTCACTCTGGAAGAATAGCAAGATGGAAAATGATCTTGACCGAATACGATATCCAGTATACTTCTCAGAAAGTGATCAAAGGAAGTGTAGTAGCCGATCATTTGGCTCATCAAGCCATAGATGACTATCAGTCTATGCAGTTCGAGTTTCCAGACGAAGATGTTTTGTTAGTTACTGATTGCGAAGAACCTGGACCCGATGAAGGATCTGAACAAGGATCCCGATGGACCATGGTCTTTGATGGAGCCTCAAATGCACTTGGTAATGGCATTGGCGCCATCATTACATCTCTACGGAGGCACCGCCATTCACCGCGAGACTTTGCTTGGTTGCACTAACAACATGGTCGAATCTGAGCGTGCATCATGGGTATTAAAGTTGCTATTGACTTAGAATCAAGTTCTTACAAGTGTATGGAGACTCGACTTTGGTGATCGATCAGATTAAAGCGAATGGGATCGAAGCATCAATCTCATTCCATATCGAGAGCATGTCACGAGTTTGATCCCTACTTCAAAGATTACTTTTGATCACATTCCACGAGAGAAATCGGTTGGCGGACGCATTAGCTACTATATCGTCTATGTTCAAGGTTAGATGGGACAAAGAGGCTCCCCAATCATCATTGAAAAGTTTGTGAACGGTCTTGTTATGAGCTTGATATATAAGAGAAACCTTGGTTCTACGATGTGAAGAGGTATCTTGAGACTCAAGAATATCCAGGGGCATCATCAATGATAAAATTTCTTGAGAAGATTTGCATCTAAATTCTTCCTCGACAACGACATCCTATACAAAGCCAACCACGACTTACTCCCTTGTGAACAAGAAGACAACGAGCGTATCATGGAAGAATTACACGGCGTATTTGGTACCCACTCCGTGGACATGCTATAGCTAAGAAGATTAGAGAACGGTCACTATTGGTCCACCATGGAATCGATTGTCACCGTTATGCTCGATCTTGTCACAAATGCGGATATATGCGAGACAAAGTGCACATACATCGGTATCGTGAATGTTCTTACGCTCCTTGGCCTTTTGCAATGTGGGGCATTGACATGATTGGAGAAATCAAGCCCCTTTGCAGCGGACATCGCTTCATCCTCGTGGCAATCGATTACTTTACCAAGTGGGTGGAAGTAGCCTCGTTCGCATCTGTTACCAAGAATGTTGTGGCTCGATTCATCAAGCATAATCTTATCTGTCGATGGCACTCCGAAAGGATCATCACGGATAACGGTTCTAATCTCAAAAACAAGATGATCACCAAACTCTTCACGGTTCAAGATCACGCATCACAACTCTTCTCCATATCGGCCTAAGATGAATGGCATGGAAGCCGCCAATAAGAACATTAAGAAGATTATACAAAAGATAGCGGTGACTTACAAGGATTGGCATGAGATGTTACCATTTTCTCTTCATGGTTATCGTACTACGATCACGAACATCCAGAGGCCCCTTTCTCTCTGTATACGGTATGGGCGGTCCTACCCATTGAGGTTCGGATACCCTCGACTAGAGTCCTTGGGATGCGAGCTAGGCGAGGCAGATGGATCGAGACTCGCCTCGACCAAATTAACTTGATTGATGAGAAGCGACTCACATCCATACATGGACGGATCTACGAGGCGAATGATGAGGCGTTCAACAAGAAGGTCAAGCACCGGGTTTACCAAGTCGGTGATCTAGTAGTCAAGCGCATCATTCTTTCACAAGGTGATCCCGAGGGCAAGTGGACTCCACTGAGGACCATTTGTAGTTAAGGCGGTATTTTCGGAGACTATGATACTTAGCACCATGGATGGCGAAGACTTCCCACACCACAACGCAAACATAGTCAAAAATACTACGGCGTAAGAGACCTTGGTCGGTGACCTAGGCAAAAATAAGGGCATCTGGCGAACCAAAGAGGTTTGGGCAAAAGTTAAGGATATATAAAAATGTACACCGACAAGTCGAAAACACGAAAAGGAGGCTTGGGCAAAAAGGTATCCGTTGGCGAAAACTCGAAAGGTGGTCTAGGCAAAGTTAGGGATTTAAGCGTATGACTATGTCTCGTCCGGATCATCTATCTAGACTACTATCAACATTCAAGATTCATGGCGAATATCAATCCAATCACTTTCTCTTGACAGACAAGGAGATGAGATAGTCGATATATATGAGTACTAAGCATAGTTGGAGCTTAACGAGATAGTTTCCGCATAGCTTTTACTTTCTTTGTATACAAACTGTCGGCCATCATACCTTTTCAAATTAATACAAGTTCTTTCTTTTCAAAGTGTTTATTTTTGTTGTTTTGCACAAAGTCCAACAATTGCTTTGAATGATTATATGCATCGACAATAAAAATACATTTACAAACATAAAAAGCGGACATACAGTAATTACTACGAGCTCTAGGAATTGAGATGACGAAAGTCACCAACCGTTCCCTTGCAGCGGTCCCCAGAGTCATCGCTCACCACAAAACCTTCCCACCAAAGTACATATTTTCTTCCACTAGTCCTCAGCGGTAATGGTTCATTTCAGTATTCTTCCCAGAATATCTCTTATTTCCCGCGTGACAATATCCCGACTTGAAACTTGGTGGATAGTGCATGGAGGAAAACTTCATCTCTTACTCCCCAGCGGGATCTACGCACAGATCCCAGGAGTGTTCCCGACTTCCATTATCCTCGGCGGGGTCGACACATAAGACCCCAGGTGCCTCCTCACTTCCTCCTTCCCGGTGGGTCTACATACAAGATCCCCAGCGGATCATCTTCCATCTTTATTCCCCAACAGCAGTGTCCGGACTCGAAACTTGGTCAGATAGTGCATCGGAGGAATCAAAGTCACCTATTCTTATTCCAAGTCAGGGTTTCCACGGTTTCATCCTCGAGTAGAAGCCACGAATCCCCAAACAGAGCGTCCACATCTTCTTCAAGATGGATATGTTTTGAAATACATACATACGCATTCATACATTATATATAGAAACAATGTTCATACGCATTGCATGCATCATAATCTGCATCAGTCTAACTATATCCTGTCAAAATTTCTCTTTCTCTTTTTTCTCCAGCAGGTGGAAATCACTCCTAAACAAAAGGTCAAAGATTAACCTGAACAATCATGGCCACAAGTACAGGATTAATACAAACCGGACGGAAACCTTATCCGACGACTACTTGATTGTCCCCGACAACGAGGCATTGGATCAACACCGAAGCACACGGGAAGCTATCCGCTATGCCTATTATCCCTCGGAGTAATCAAGGCGATGATTGATTCGACACTCTCTTATTATCAGACCTGAGTCGGCGTGCGACTCGGTTTCCACGGATGGCATCCTAAGCCCATCTCGACTATTAAATCGACATCTCTCCACCTTTAGAATCTGCATATTTGGTTAAAAACCAATACAAACCAATAACTTCATTCAAAGGAGTGCAAAGTCTAACGTCTGACTCTCTCTCGGATGGCATCTTAAGCCCATCTCCTATACCTTGAGAATATCTATAAAGCCCACATCGACTTATTCCCAGCATCAACTTCTCGATGGCATCTTAAGCCCATCTCGACGTTTCTCTATCCGGGCGACACTCTCAAGTCTAGCGTCGCCTCGTTCCCGGAAATCTCTAGCTTCTCCAACGGCATCTATAAGCCCATTCCACATCATCGATCAGCGAGTGCAAATTTTCGGTGTACTCGGTGTTCAATCATCTTCTACTTCCGTCCGAAAGGCAAGCATGCCAATCTAACCCTTCGATACAAGAAGATTGAGCAGGGGCATTGTCATACCCAAAATTTTCCCTCCTACTCTTGAAGACATTTCTCATATCCATACTCGAGGATTCCTCGAGGGTTGATCAGACAAACCATCACCTAGACAATCAACCCAAACTAGGGTTTGGCAATTCTCGAGATCAAGATAGGTTCTCAACACCTCAATGGTCATCATGCCTCCTCATATGCTTCAAAGATCTCCATGACAAGATTCGAGCCTCACGAGTCAACTTTCCTCAGACAATTGTTCGGATGGTTGAAAATCGGTTGTATTGGACAAAAGTCAACGTGGTCAACATACAGATCAAACTTCATGATTTTTGGTCAACATCCTCATTTTGAAGTGACATTCATCATTTGATCAAGGGTTGATCATGATTCATCAAGGAAACTCAAGATTTGCTCAAAAGTCAAACTTTCCAAGTTAGGATTTTCGGTGAAAAGTCAATGAACTTTGGTGGTCATAACTTTCTCATACTTTGTTAGAAAGTTTTCCACCACCTCTTATTTTGAAGGAAATTCAATTCTCTACAACTTCATGTCTCACAAGCATGTTCAATGCTTCATTTTGAAGATATGGATCAAAACATTACGGTCCTTTTCAAAGTCAACAAAAGTCAACTTTTGTAATGAAGTTTTATTGAGCATGGAAACTCAATTGAGATGAAACTAAAGAGGTTGTTTAGAGGACACCTAGATCTTTCTAAAAGTCCAAGAACACTCAAAAATGTTGAAAATTGAGCAAGATACACCTGCACAAGTTGGGCATTTTTGAAAAGGTGTCAAAGAGAAATACTTGTCAAAATCCAAAATTTTGCAAATGGACCTAGTTTTTCTTCATTCAAACTTGTTCCTTAGACAATTTGGAACATCCAAGCCCAATGCCATGAATTTTAGCTTTACTTTTCTATTTAATTTGGATTTTATTCATTTAAATACAAATTAAATTAAAAATAAGGTATAAAATCAAAATTAATTGCAAAATTGATTTTCTCTCATTCTTGAGATCAAGTAACTCATAAAAGCTGGCAAATTTGAAATTATCATTGATTTGGCAAGAATTTGATTGAAATTGGATCAAAAAGGAAGATTTGATTTTGTACAAAATCAAATAATTTTGCATTGATTGATCAATATTTGCTCTTCAATTATTGAAATCCATCCACTATAAATGTACAATGCATACAACATGAATGGGAACATAAAATTGCTTGGAAGAACCCTAACCTAAAGCCAAAAATCATGCCTTTCAAGCAACTTGCAGCCTTGGATTTAGTTCGTTTGATTGATTCCAAGCACTCCATTGCATTCCTTGAGGTCTTTAGAGTCGATCAGGACCTTTACACTCTCAAAACATCAAGAATTGAGAGAACACGATTTCGGTTTGTCACACTTTTCAAATTTCGATTTCTATCATTCATGCATTGTTAACGTGTTTTGATGTTTGCTTTGTGTTTAGTTTGAAGTTTGCAAGCTTTCGGACAATCAATTGCATTTCCATGGCACGGCGTGATTCACCATAGTTAGGGTTTTCGAACCGATTGAGGGTTTCTCTAAATACGTAAAATTGTACAAAACGAACACCACCATCGTGTTCAGAACGATGTTTCCAATCAAACCATGGCTTTGAATCTCATTTATATTGCTTGTATTGGATTTTTGATATTTGCAGGGGCCTTAGCGTCGAATGAAGTCGGCGCTAAGTTTTCAAAAATTCAAATGAAGAAGATGAAGATCTTCGCGCGTGTTCTGGGCAATCAGAAAGCAACAACGTTTAAAAGCGTTTCGTTTCAATTCTTAAACACATGGGTGCTCTAGCTCAGTTGGTCAAGGCGCGTGTGTGTGAAGCTGAGGTCTCCAGTTCGAATCCTGGCAAGACCAATATATTTTTACTCTTTACAAACTAACTTATATTTTTCTATTTTCTATTTTTCTTTAATATTTTCATCTAATTTAATTTATCTTCAATATTTTTTATCATGCATCTAAAAAACACCAAAAATATATATTTTTTGTATTATTATCAGAAAAATGTTTATTTAATTTTTAGCATTAAAATTAATATTTTTGCATGCATATTTTATTTAATTGCTAATTAATCATTAATTTGAATTTTAATTGCATTTAAATTATCAAATCGATTGAAAATTACCAAAATTTACTCTATCATATTTATGTCACTAATAATCAAAACCTTTGCATCTTTCAAAATCATGTTTTACTAATATATTTCTTCTTATGCAATTTTCTCTTATTTTAGATTATGTATACATTCACGAGGTTGTAACGTTTGGACATTTTCTTGCTTTTCTTTTCAATTATGTAACTGCGTGGGATGTAATAGTTTAATTAGGACTTTTATTTTCCGCACTCTAATTATGTAACGCCCCAAAGTCATGTAATAGCGTAGGACTTTATCTTTCCGCACTACATATGCACAATTTATTTTCCGCACTATAAGCTAGTAATTAGGCGTGTATGGCAAGATAAAATTGGACATAGATCACTTCTAATTTCAAGATAACATATCTGAATTTGACACATTCTTTCACACATGCACCCCAAGGGTAATTCTCTCTTGCCTTCGAATACAAATGGTCAAGTTCCTCGAGCGTGAGGTATCTAACACCGTTGCCTTCAAATATATCATCATAGTCCCTTGATACAAAGATCATAGACCCACGATGTCGCCTACGAATACATGATCTTGACCCTCGATTGTTGCCTACGAAAGTGATGATCGTCCTTGAATGTGCTAGGATTCTTCCTCAAGTTGCCTTCTATGACCATCCGATGTCCCTTCGAATGTCCCTTTTACATCCAACGAATAGGGTTACCTACCAACCAATGGTATGGATAACACTACTCTAAAGGAACGTAAAATAACACGAAAACGACCAATTCTGAGTAGGTAATAAGACTTTTAGTTTCTTGCTCTATCAAAACACTTTTCACACCGCACACTTTTGTCAAAGTTCAAACTCTTTTCAAAACGAAACATTTCCAAACACTTTGTATACATTCCTACATGAATCATTACAAAGTCAAAGTGAAATGCCTTTTCAAAACTTTTTTCAAACACACAGAAAGCAATTTTAAAATGATCTAAGAGCAACTAAGAGCCCGTAGATAACTACGGATGGAAAGGGGTGCTAGTACCTTCCCTTTTCATAACCTTCTCCCTTACTCGGAATTTAACGAAGGTCTTTTCCTGTTCTTTTCACCTTCCCTTAATTGGATAAAAGAAAAGTCGGTGGCGACTCTTGCTATCCGCAACATTTGCGATACAAAAATCTCAAAGTCAGTTCACCGTATTACACATCTTCATTTAAATTTCCATGATCATGTACACTTCTTTGCAAAAAGATGACTTCTGTTGACTTTTAGGAGGACTTATAATATCTTGATCCATAACTCTCAAATGAAACATTTTTGGCCAAAGCTTGTGAGACATAAAGTTGTAAAGAAATTAATTCTCTTCAAAATGAGTTTTAGTGGAAAAATTTCTGATAAAGTATGTGAAAGTTATGCCTAGTCAAAGTTCTGTTGACCTTTTGTCCAAAAACCCTTATTTGGAAACTTTGACTTTTGATCACATCTTGAGTTTTCTTGATGAATCATTATCAACCCTTGATCAAATGATGAATGTGACTTCAAAATCTTGATGTTGACAAAAAATGATGAATCTTGACTGTATGTTGACCACAGTTGACTTTTTGTCCAATACAATTGATTTTCAACCATCTGAGCAATTGACTGAGCAAACTTGAGCTGTGAGGCTTGAAACTTGACATGGTGATACTTTGAGACATGTGAGGAGGTATGATGACCACTTGAAGCATTAGAACTCATCTTTGACTTGAGAAAATCAAAACTCTAGTTGTGGGTTGATTGCTTAGGAGAGGGTTCATCTAGTGAACCCTTGAGAAATTCTTGAGTATGGAGATGTGGATTGACTTGGGAAATAGGAGGGAAAATTTTGGAGTATAACAGTTTGCGATCACCTTTCATGCAGGTTTACTTGATTGATTCAAGATATGTGGGATACGTATCTTGCTTACACACATGTGTGTGCATTCTATTGTCTGGATTGCCATTTTCTGCATGTTTATTTGCCTCGGATGTGTGGGATACACATTCTAATCATGCTTTGATGCCTCCGTGCATTACTCACCGGTTTCTTTATTTCCTGTCAGTAGTACTTGAAGTTTTTCGGGGTATTCCTTTGCATGCTTTTGCTTATGGATTATTATCCGTTTGGTATTTTCTATACCTTTTTATTGCATTCCTTTACTGCTTTTCTAGAGAGCATGAGAACTAGGTTTTTACCTCTTTCTTTTGCCATGAGAAGTAGGAACATAAATGCATGATGGGGCTTATGTAGTTGGAGCATGTTTAGGAACCCCTTTGTTTTATTAAAAGACCCGTTTAGGGAAATTTTGTTTGCTACTTGTGTGTGGTTTGTTTAAAATCCTCTTCCTTGCATAGGGAGGTACTTTCAGTCGTGTGTTTACTTTTGTGCTGCATAGGCCAAGAGTGTTTAGGTAAAACACTAAGTGGAACCACCAAGCAAAGTCCTGCTTTGATGAGATCTACATGTGATATTGATATATATATGATGATGATATGATGGGCACACGGAAAGGGTTCACAATCAACCCCCGCATAGTTCTAGGCCGTGTCAGCTTAGCTCGGGCGAATCATGATGCTTCCTTTCATCGAGTCAATAATAAAAGTGGCAAGAGTCCCCTATTCTGTCACTCCACGCTTTCTCTTGGGGTTCACATTTATTGTTTTGTTACCCGCACTCATATGCTCTTCACACTTGATAATTAATATCATGTTGTGATACCTTTCTCTCAGAGGTCGGAGGTCGGCTCCTGGTTGACTCTGGTATGCTCGTTACCGTCGCAGGCTATGGGACTTCCTTCTTCTTCACTACGCATGTGTGAATCATTTGTTTGTGCCTTGCAATGTGTGTGTGCTTATTCTAAAGCACTTGTTTGTTTAATCCCTTTGAATTCCTTGTTCATTCAACCAAGGTGGAAGTTAGGATATTTTCCCTTAGGACCGCTCGGTTAGGATAGTCTTCGAGCTTAGACTTTTTATCCTCAACCATATGGTCATCTTTACATGATAACATTAGGGGTAGAACTAGTTAGTTTACCTTGATAGTTTTCTTCTTTCTTTTTCATCTTTGCACGTAATAAAACTAAAACTTGTTTTCTTTCCTTTTAAAAATGAAAACACTTAATAATGGTTCAGACTCCATTTCAAAGGTAAAAGCAACCAACCTCACTTCAAACCTTTTTGTCTATGGACTTTCTTATCTTTTAAAACCTTTTCAAAATGGGTGTTCCCTTTCAAATATGAGAAAATTGCTAAGTGTGCAAGTGGACGAGCATAAGACTTCTTATAGCAAGCAAGCATGAGTTGCAATTGTAAGGATGCTGAATCGAACTTCCCATAAAACAATCGCAACCCACCAAAACATGTGAGAACTACAATGCTCGACTTTCCCATTGCACGAGGGAATACGTAGGCATCTGGTCACGGGGCTCGACTGAGCAAAACTTTGTAAATACTTCCTTCTTTTCCCTGTGTTTTCTTTATTTCACATGCATTGTTGCGATTAAGCGGTAGATAGATATAACACACCCTTTAAATAGAAAGTAGAAGTGGATACCGTAGAGTACTATGGGCGTGTGGGGTGCTAATACCTTCTCCTCGCGTAATAGACTCCCTTACCCGATCTCTTGGTCGTAAGACTATGATTTCTCCCTTTTAGGTTTACTCGATGTTTTCCTCTCCTCTTGCGGGATAAAAAACGTTTGATAGTGACTTCATTGATATTCTATCAGGTGATTTTAGCCAGGTAGTTTCAGGGTCTATTTTGGTCCCTTAATTTTAATATTCAAATAAATCTCTTATCTATTAAAAAGGTGTCACGTGTATCCTTCTGTTAGTGATATTCCGTTTTGTTTATCCATGTGGCTGACCTAAAGGTTGATGTGGAATATGCTACTCATCAAGTTCACTAAAATTCCAAAACAATATTCAATAATTTTGCTTTCAACAAGGCTTGAACCTTAGTCACAAGGGTTACAAACACATTTCCTTACCATTTATTCACTTATCTTTTTCTAATACGTTTTACACATTAAATATAAATCATTCTTTAGGAAGATTAAAGTGTTTACTTTTGTTATTTCAAGTATTGTAGCTCACCTGCATTCTGGAGAACTTGGAGCTGTTAAAGTTCAGAAGCCTGGCATGTCACTTTCATTAACCCTTGATGTTTTGCTATTCCATATGATTTGGGGCCAATTTAAGCGGTTTGCAAAGGCTCAAAGATCTCTAGTAGCAGTTAATGAAATTTTCATTTGCCTTAGAAACACAAATTTATTTTGGAAAAAGAAGCCTTGAGTTATAGCTTTGTTTGTGGTGTTTTAGTTGTCCATTTTGTATTGTGTTCTTTCAAAGAGCCTAACATAATATATGAAGTAAAAATTTCACAACATCAATGATTGATTTAAAATGAAATTAGGGATTTGTGGAATGGGTCGACGATTATAGCAGGGACTTACGCCTATTCCACCAGTTTTGATTTCTTGATTTAGTTTCTATTTTGATTTGTGGAATGGGTCAAACGATTATAGGTCAAATGCTTCTGGATCAAACAATTTTAGTTGATGTTTTTTTGCAATTGATTTTTATATTTCAGATTTTGGGTTTATGAAGCCATTGATTGTCGATTTTAGTTTCTGTTTTAATTATGGGTTTCGAAATCCATTGGTCTTCAGAATTTAACTTGATAATGATTCTTTGTATATGTTCTCATGGTTTAGAAATGGAGAAGATGATAATGGAGAAGATGATGCATAGGAATAATATGATTATCTATATTTAATTTATAGATGAAGTTAACAAAATGTGAAGTGGCATAGTGGTATATTATCCTTTCAAGCAACCAACATAACAATGGTTCGAGTCTTGTTAAAGGCAAATTTTGATATTTTTTGGAGATGGGTGACCTGGGTGATGTCATGATGCCATTTGGTGATGGCGTGTTGCCACGTTCGATGCCATACATGCATAAACAAATTTCGTTTGTGAGATTTAGACGGAAAAGATTTAAATGAAGCTCCTGCAAATATTTGGAACTCCTTGCAAATTATTTATTCTAAGAATTCTGACACAAATATATTAAAATTTATGTGGAACCCACTATTAAAATTCGTGTGAAACCCACTATTACGGGTGCTCTCATATATATTATACACTCACGCATATTTATCGTGCAAGTAATTAAAATTGTTTAGTTAGCTTAAACTAACTAACAAGTAGGTAGTTAATTAGTTAAATTGGTTTTTAACCAAATAGCTATATAAATTTTGTAAAAAAAGAAACTATATAAATTATGTAAATTTTATTTTGAGAATTGATAAAAAAATAACGACGTAGTTTATTGTTAGTTTATCTTCTATATTGATAATTTAAAATATATATATATATATATATATATATATATATATATATATATATATATATATATATATATATATATATATATATATATATATATATATATATATATATATATATATATATATATATACTGTTATATCTTTTATTAGTTATTTTACTGGAAAAATCTTGCTGCGTTAACCGTTACATTATCAACATAGTTGCTACATAATTTTCTTATTTGCTACATCATGAAAATTCAACTTCAATTGTATAATTAGAGAGAACGTCACATATTTAGAACTAAACTTATAAATAAGAGATTAAAATGGTGAGTGATGATACAAAGTTGAAGGGTGAATTAAGATCAAACCATGTGCATATTATAGTCAACCATCAAAGAGTTATTGAAATCAACTATGACTGCGTATAGACTTTGACCAACTTTCTAACTTATTATAAAGGCTGAAGAATAAGACCATGAGACCTAACTTTTTTAGCATCCGAATTTAGATTTTACTATTATATTTGTAGTCTAATGTTAATATATTATCTTAGTCTCGGTCTCAAGAAAAATATTTTTTATTTGTAATATATCTCTTTTTTAGTTTAAGTCTTTTTTCTTTTTTTCGTTCCTACGAGAATTGATATAAAGTTGAGAGACAAGCACCTTTATAAGAGACATACCACTTGTCCACCTAAAATTTTAAGGTGGTAGGTGAGTGGATTCTCCCACTTATATATGCTCTTCACATTCCTATCTAATGTGGGACTATTTTCTCACTTACTCACACTTGCTGTATTATTCCAACACTCCCCCTCAAGCGTGAGTCCACAATGCTCTCTCACTTATACCGTTGTTGACACCTTGCAACGGAACACTTCTGCTTAGGTGTTTCGAGACTAACCCGGTCCCTTTCTTGAAGTCGGTCCCTTTTAGAACCAAAGGGCTCTGGATACCATATGAGCCCAAAATGCTCCTCCACTTGTATCGTCGTTGACACCTTGCAACGGTCGATACTAAGCCGGTCCATTTTTCGAACCAAAGGCTCTGGATACCCTGTTAGAGAGAGTTAATAGTAGGAGCGTTGATATAAAGTTCAAGAACAAGCACTCTTTGTGAGAGACACATCACTTGTCCACCTAAAACCTTAAGGTTTTAGGTGGACAAGTGGTGTGTCTCTCACAAGGGTGCTTGTTCAGGTTAGTATCGAAACACCCAAGTAGAGGTGTTTCGTTGCAAGGTGTCAACAACGTGGGAGCAACATATATAAGTGGGAGTCCACTCACCTATCACCTTAAGGTTTTAGGTGGACAAGTGCATATATAAGTGGGAGAATCCACTCACCTATCACCTTAAGGTTTTAGGTGGACAAGTGGTGTGTCTCTCACAAGGGTGCTTGTTCCTCAATTTTATATCAATGCTCTACTACTAACTTCCTCTAACATGGTATCTCACAAGGGTGTTTGTTCATCAACTTTATATCAATGCTCTTACTATTAACTCCTCTAACATGGTATCCAGAGCCTTGGTTCGAGAAAGGGATGAAAGTGACTTGTATCGATGCCCCAAGAGTGGTGTTCGTTGCAAGGTGTCAAGGCGTTACAAGTGAGGGAGCATTGATATAAAGTTGAGGAACAAGCACCCTTGTGAGAGACACACCACTTGTCCACCTAAAATCTTAAGGTGGTAGGTGAGTGGGTTCTCCCACTTATATATGCTTAAGTCTCCACATTCCTATTCAGTGTGAGACTATTTTCTCACTTACTCACACTTACTATATTATTCCAACAAATTGTTATATTGATTTTCTTTTGAAAAATAATTCAATTACTTATAGTTAAAAATAATATAATTAAATTAGATTTAGAGACGATTCATACTAATGAAACAAAAATGATACAAATACAACAATTTCAAACAAGCGTCGCACAATTGTAACAATAAATTTTCTATTATTAACACGATTTCTAACTAATTAAAAATTTATAATAATTAAAAATTAAGAATTAAAATTAAAAATTAACTTTTAAAAGATCAACAATAAAAAATATAGAAGTATATAAATATTTTGCGGTAAGAGAAGAGAGAATACATGAGTGATTTATTTTCATTTAAAATTAAATTAAAATTATGTATTTTATTAAAAATATTTATTTCATTTATTACATGAAATCTGGCATTTTTAAAATAAAAAATAAAAAGAAGAAAAAATAACTTTTAATTTTAAATATTTTAGAAGAGTGTGAGAAGCTATAATAATAATTTGTATTTACATTTTTATGAAGGTGTGTATTTGGCTTAAATGTATTAATTATGGACATACCTCTAATTTTATATGTTAGAACATAGTTTGGTTCTAATCACATCTTACAGTTTTGATGATAACAAATGAAATAAATTTTGTATAAGTAAATTTGATACTCTGATGAGTATGTTTGCATCTGATACTCTGATAAGTATGTTTTTTATTTTAGATGATGTTCTGACTCAAGCACTATAGAAAGTAGAATATTAACTTACGCTGTGAAGATAAAGAATTAGAAGTTCTAAAGATGAAAATAAACTTCTAAATACGCACGTTGAAAGCAAACTCTGAAAGAAGAAAAGCTAACAAAGTCTGATAGAAGATAAAGAAAAATATTAAAGACTTCAAGTTATGAGACAAACTCTGCTATAGTACCGTTAGACATTTAAAGCAAAAACAGCTGAAGCACTCAAGTGGAAAAAAGTTCGAGATTTATTGAAAACAACAAGTACAAGCAGACAAGCAACGTTAAATGCGTTCTCATTGTTCAAGATAGCAACGGAAAAATTCGTGAAGCTATATATAGAAGATCAATTGTTCAAAAATAATAACGCGCGCTATACCACCAGAAAACTCAAGCTTAATTCATGCACGAAACAGTTTGAATATTGAGTTTATTATTTGTATTTGAGCTTAATACTTAGTGAAAAATCACAGTTGTGATAAAGCTTATTAAAGCAAATGAAACACTATTGTTAGAAGTTACTTTGTAATTATTCCTTGAGAGACCAGTTAATTGATTTCTTGAGAGGGCTAGGACTAGAGAGTCTTTGAGGTGTTAGTCACTTGCAATTGGCTTGTGCATTGTATTGTTAGTCACAACAGTTGGTTGTGCACTTGTAATCAGTTTGATTATAGTGAATTAAGTCCTCATTGAGAGAGGAAAAATCACCTTGGCGGGTGGACTGGAGTAGTTTGAGTTTCAAACGAATCAGGATAAAAATACATGTGTTTTATATTTTTGTTACGCTAGAAAAAGAAGGAAAGACTTATTCAACCCCCCCCCCCTTCTAAGTGTTTTCTAAGTCTTCAATTGGAATCAGAGCTCTTGGTTCTGGGTGCAAACACTTAACCGTGTCAAAAAAAGATCCAGAAGGAAAACACTACGGCAACTGATCACAACAACAACACAAAACCTCATGTGTTTGATGGAGAAGATTTTGACTACTGGAAAGACAGACTAGAAAGTTTCTTTCTAGGTTATGATCTTGACTTATGGGATATGGTCTTAGACGACTACACACATCCGGTAGACAAAGAAGAAAATAAGATTGATAGAAAGACAATGTATAAGCAACATAAAACATATTTCGAAAATCACCACAAAGCCAGAAATATCCTGCTGAATGCTATCTCAAAAATGGAGTATGAGAAAATCACCAACAGAGATACTATACATGACATTTTTTAGTCTCTCAAAATGACTCATGAAGGCAATGCTCAAGTAAAAGAGACAAAAGCTCTGACTCTCATCCAGAAGTACGAAGCCTTCAGAATGGAAGAAAATAAGTCTATTGAAACAATGTTTTCAAGATTTCAAACTTTGACTACTGGCCTGAGAGTTCTAAACAAAGGATACACCAAAGCAGATCATGTCAAGAAGATCATCAAAATTTTACCCAGAAGATGGGCACCAATGGTTACTACATTCAAAGTTTCAAAAGATTTGAATAATATATCTCTAGAAGAACTTATCAGTGCTCATAGAAGTCACGAGATAGAAATTGATGAATATGAGCCCCAAAAGAAAGGTAAGTCTGTTGCCCTTAAATCTACTAGAAAATATGAAAATAACGCTTTTCAGGTTGAAGAAGGAAGCTCTGATGACTCTGCATCAGAAGAAAATAAGTTATCTCTTTTTTCCAGAAGGATCAACCAGATGTGGAAGCACAGACAAAAGAAGTTCAGAAACTACAAGAGATCAGAAGATAAAGCAGAATCTGCTGGACATAAGAAGTCTAGCAAAAGAGATATCGTCTGCTATGAATATAAAGAACCGGGACACTACAGAAGTGATTGTCCTAAGCTACAAAGAGAAAGGCCAAACAAAAGTTTGGAAGGAAGACAGGTATGATGGCTACCTAGGATGATTTAGAATCTTCTGAAGCTAAATCTAACTCAGAAGATGAGCACGCTAACTTAGCCTTCATGGCAACCACAACAGATGACTCTGGCTCTGAATCAGAATCTGAAGAGGTATTCTCTGAATTTACTAGAGCTGAACTTGTAGATAGTTTATCAGAATTTCTTGAAAACCACAGTAAACTCAAAATTAAATACAAGAAACTCAAAAAGAGTCTTGCATTTGAAATTGAGTAACTTAAAGCAGAAAACTATGAACTAAAAGAAAATAATGTTAAACTCAAAGAGGAATCTCAAACACAAATTCAAAAAGTTTCTAGTTCAGATACTGCTTCGAGTTCGAAAGATATTCTTAAAGAATATGACTCTAGTTTTCAAAAATTCCTTGTTAAAAGCATAGATAGAAGCAAAATGGCTTCAATGATCTATGGTGTTAGTGGAAACAATAGAAGAGGAATTGGATATGAAATTCCCAAAGGGAAAGAAACATATCAACCTAAACCTATTGATGAAATGGTTATCACATATAAACCACTACACAAACAATTTAGTTTTGGTCACACACATGATATCAAATATACATCTTACTATGAAAATTTTCATGCTAAATCAAAGTTCAAACAAAACTTTAGAAGCTCTAACCAAAAAGGACCCAAAAAGATATGGGTACCTAAGGAGAAAATAATATATGTTGCAGATGTCCTTAACAGCAAAGTTGAAACACCGATCATGGTACCTGGACTCTGGATGCTCACGACACATGACGGGAAGAAAGTCTATGTTCCAAACTCTGGAACTTAAATCTAGAGGAGATGTCAAATTTGGGTAACGAAAAGGAAAGATTATTGGTTCTGGAACCATTGGAAATGGTAACCTCCCTTCTATATCTAATGTTCTTTTAGTAGAAAGATTAACATATAACTTGTTGTCCATAAGTCAATTAAGTGACAATGGTTATGACATAATCTTTAATCAAAAGTCCTGTAGATCTATTAGTCAAAAATATGGGACAATCCTATTTAATGGCAAGAGAAAGAACAACATCTATAAAATTGATCTTTCTGACCTTAAAACTTAGAATGTAAAATTCCTTATGTTTGTTAACGATGAGCAATGGGTCTGGCATAGAAGATTGGGACATGTTAGCATGAGAAAAATATCTCAAATTAACAAACTCAATCTGGTCAGAGGACTTCCTAATTTTAAGTTCAACTCAGAAGCTTTGTGTGAAGCATGTCAGAAAGGAAAGTTTTCAAAACCCTCTTTTAAATCAAAAAATGTTGTTTCTTCCTCTAGGCCGTTAGAACTTATACAGATTGATCTATTTGGACCAGTGAAAACTTCATCCATTAGAGGAAAGAAGTATGGATTGGTCATAGTTAATGACTACAGGAGATGGACATGGGTTAAGTTCTTAAAACACAAGAATGAGTCACATTCTGTGTTTGATGACTTATGTAACCAAGTTCAAAATGAAAAAGAGTTTAGGATCATAAAGGTTAGAAGTGATCATGGAGGAGAATTTTTGAAAACCAATTTTTTGAAAAGTTTTTTTTATAGAAAATGACATTTCTCATGATTTCTCTTGTCCTAGAACTCCCCAGAAAAATGGAGTTGTAGAACGAAAGAATAGAACATTGCAAGAAATGGCCAAAACCATGATTAACGAAACTAATATGGCTAAACACTTTTGGGCAGAAGCAGTGAACACAACATGCTATATTCAGAATAGAACCTCTAGACATATTCTTGAAAAGTCTCTTTATGAATTGTGGAAGAATAGAAAACCCAACATTTCATATTTCCATCCTGTTGGATGTATTTTCTATATTCTGAATACAAAAGATCATCTAAACAGGTTTGATTCTAAGGCACAAAAGTGTATTCTGCTTGGATATTCTGAATGCTCAAAAGTCTATAGAGTATACAATACAAAAACTCTGATTGTTGAAGAATCAATCAAAGTCAGATTTAATGATAAGCTTGGCCATCAAAAGCCAAAGCAGACTGAAAATTCTGCAGGTACAGAAGTTCAACTAATAAACTCTGAAGAGTCAGAAACAAAGGACAACTTAGAAGATCCCTCTATTGAAAATGATTTGGACAACTTAATAATGTCTGAGGAACCCTCACAGAAAATATTTCCTAGAATCACATCAGCACATCCAGAAGATATGATTATTGGAAAGAAAGATGACTCCATCAGAACAAGATCTTCTCTCAAAAACAATGAAGAATCACTATTTGGATTAGTTTCTATTATTGAACCAACCTCAATAGATGAAGCTCTTCAAGACAATGATTGGATTATAGCTATTCAAGAAGAACTCAATCAATTCACCATAAATGATGCATGGGATCTAGTTCCAAGACCTCGAGGATTCAATATCATTGGAACAAAATGGGTATTCAGAAACAAGTTGAATATGCAAGGAGAAGTTGTCAGAAACAAGGCACGACTGGTTGCACAAGGTTATCGTCAACAAGAAGGAATTGATTATAATGACACCTTTGCCCCAGTCGCCAGGTTAGAATCTATTAGATTACTAATTTCTTTTGTTGCTTAAAATAACACCACTTTATATCAAATGGATGTTAAGAGTTCATTTTTAAATGGTTACATAGATGAAGATGTTTATGTCCGTGAAACTCCTGGTTTCGAAGATTAAAAATCTCCAGAACATGTCTTTAAACTGAAAAATTCTTTAAACGGTCTAAAACAAGCTCCCAGAGCTTGGTATGAACGTTTGAGTAACTTTCTTTTAGAAAAGAATTTTACCAGAGGGAAAGTGGACACAACCTTATTTCGAAAATCATTTAAAAATGATATTTTAATTTTTCAAATATATGTAGATGATATTATTTTTGGAACCTCTAATGTCTCTCTTGGAAGAGAATTTGCTAAGTCTATGCAGAAAAAATTTGAAATGAGCATGATGGGTGAACTTAAATTCTTTCTGGGAATTCAAATAAATCAGTCTCCAGAAGGCACTAACATACATCAAACAAAGTATGTTAAAGAACTTCTGAATAAATTCCATTTATCAGAAAGTAAATAAGCGAAGACACCTATGCATCCTACATGTATTCTAGGAAAATATGAGGTAAGTAACAAAGTAGATCAGAAACTCTACAGAGGTATGATTGGATCTCTTCTTTACTTGACTGCATCTAGACCAGATATACTATTCAGTATTTGTTTATGTGCAAGATTCTAATCAGATCCTAGAGAATCGCACTTAACTGTTGTTAAGCGAATTCTAAGGTATCTGAAAGGTACTACTAATGTTGGACTGTTTTATAGAAGATGCAAAGATTTTAACTTAGTAGGTTATTGTGATGCTGATTTTGCTGGAGATAGAGTAGAACGTAAAAGCACCTCCAAAAGCTGTCAGTTTTTGGGAGAAAGCCTAATCTCATAGTACAGCAAGAAGCAAGCTACAATTGCACTATCAACAACAGAAGCAGAATATATAGCTACTGCAAGTTGTAGCATTCAGATGCTCTGGATGAAAAGTCAACTAGAAGATTATCATCTCTATGAGAGTAACATTCTTATCTTCTGGGATAATACTTCTGCTATTTGTCTTTCGAAAAATCCTATTTTACATTCTAAGGCAAAACACATAGAAATTAAACATCATTTCAACTTCTGAAGGTGATGGTTCTGGACAAGGTCCAGAAGTTAACAAAGGAGGGACTTCTGGTGGAACTTCTAAAGGTGATGATTCTGCTAAAGGTGATAATTCTGGACAAGGTCCAGAAGTTAACAAAGGTGGAACTTCTGGTGGAAGTTCGGAAGGTGATGGTTCTGGACAAGGTCCAGAAGTTAACAAAGGTGGAACTTCTCGTGAAAGTTCTGAAGGTGATAATTCTGGATAAGGTCCAGAAGCCAACAAATGTGAAACTTTTGGTGGAAATAAAACTTCTGAAGAAAGTCCATAAGGAGATCGATTCCAAAATCAAAAGGAGATTACGAACAAATAGGCACAAGATGCTCTCAAGAAGAAAGCATGGTGAATGCCATGAAAGAAGAACTTGAGGCTTGAGAGGAAACAAGACTTGGAAGTTTTCTAAGATTCCAAGGAGAAGAAAGCCATCATTAGATGGGCTCTTAAGGTGAGGTTTAAGCTAGAAGGATCGGTTGGCAAGAACAAAGCAAGGGTAGTGGCGAGTTTTTATTCGAAACCGAGACTACTGAGGTGTTTGCTCTGTGAGCATGAAACAATCGAAGTTGGCCGTTGATGCATTTGGATGAGAAGTCAACATTTGAATGGTCCATTACAAGAGGAGTTATCGTGTCACAACATTCGGCCGTGAAAAGAATCGGGAAGGATGGTGTATAAGTTACACAAAGCTCTGTATGGATTGAAGCACCCGAGCTTGGACTCGGAAGATTGATTCTTTTGTTAAGAAGCAAGGGTTTCAGAAATGTGAGATGAAGTATGGTGTGTATGTGAAACATTCTGGAAGCAATATGATTCTAGTGTGTCTTTATGGTGATGACATATTACTTACAGGGAGTTGCAACGAGCAAGTGTAGATGTTACGATGAAGTCATATCCAAAACTTAAGTCGAAGCTCGAGGTTCGGAGTGTCTAGAAAGTGAGGTTCTAGTGTTGTCAGTTTTTGATGGACATGAATTAAGGGATGGTGTTGTGAATAATTCATGTTAGAAGGGCATTTTAGTAATTATTTGGATAATTTAGTATTTGTTATTTTACTGTTATTATCGTATATCTTAATTCCTTAAGATTAGGATTAGAGTTTGTTTTTAATTAGTTACTTTTGGGCTTATAAATAGTTGTTTGTATTTCATTAGTTTAACAATTCAATTCAATACAATTCATTGTTTATTTTTATCCTCTTTCTTATTTCCATCATTATTCTCTTCTATCCTTGTGCCCTAACAATAACTGATTTTAATATAGTTTTTTTGTAAAGATTAAAATAAAATATTATATATATATATAAAAGAAAACAAAACACACTAGAAGCAAAACTAAAACTATTAACATTTGTCTAGACCAATTACATATTAAATATGGATTTTATGAGAACCAAACACATCGTTTTCTATGAAATTTCTACGGCGTGAAAGTCATCAGGGTCACACTAATCAGCACCATCACACTCTATATGGCCTACTAGTGTCCATACTCTAACTAACCACTTCTACTTTTCATTCAAATTCACAAACCAAAGTCTTTATATCTATATGATTTATAATTATATAAATAGGTTTTGTAGCTTCCTCTATAATCACTATCATTTCATCTCTTACAAATTTTCAAGTCTCACTATGATGAGAATGGTTCTATCAAGGAGGCTACAAGGTTACTCCAAGATGGACAAGGAAGATTCAGAAGAGAGAAAGCATAGACAAGCACAATTCTTAGTATACAAAGCATTAGAAAAAGTTGATTCTCGAAGAAAGCCATCATTCTTGAGGATCAAAATATTTAAGTTGAAGATTAAGTTAGGGAACAGCTGTAGGAAGATCAAGAAGAGGTTTTTGCTCAAGTGTAATAGGAGTTGGAGCTTGTTTTATTAATAAACAAGATTTTGAACCATGAAATTTAAAATCTTCCTTCTTCCATTTTATTTTCAAATGATTTCTCAAAGAATGTTGGGGTATGGTTCTTGTTGTACTTTGTTTCTTTGCTATATGTGGGAGTAGTTTTTGTGAGTAGCAATTCCTCGGTAACTTGCTTAGTCTACATATTTTTTATTCTCAATTTTATTTGACATTTTCTTTCCACTTTTTTATTGTGAATCGCACATATAAAAATTTAAATATGTTTTTAGAATTTTTCGAAGATGCACTTTGAATGCACCATAAATCATTTTTATTAAATTTGGCTCGGAGATATATCTGCTAATATTTCTGAAGTGTATTTAAATATGCATCTCTAAAATGATGTATATCTGAAAATTTCCTTACATGTATTGGATGCAATAACATTGTCCAAGTTTGTATTTTTTTAATCAAAGTGATTTTAATCTGACTAACAATGTCATAATTTATAATTTGATTCAATCATTAACATCTCAAAATATGGTAATGAATTAATAATAATTAAAAAACATGTCATAATAGTACAAACATAATTTTTAAAGTATGAAAAATATTGGTAAAACATCCAAAAATACATAAAAGACATAATCTACTGCGGATGTCTAATCCTAAATGTTAGTTTTGTGGTTTTATGACTGACATAAATTTTGTCAAAACATGATTCTGAATTAATATTGAACAAGATGTTGCAACATCTTGACCAACTGTCATGATAGGTTCTGATATCATGTATATTAGACAGATGTTGAGCCAGATGTCTTGACATATTGGCGTGTTGTACAACAAGTGTTGCTGTTATTTTTCTTGAGAGACTTGATTTGATTTTATAAGATCATATTGGATATATCTCACTAATTTTCACATGTCAAGAAGATTTTATTAGAAATAGTGTAGAATTGATTTAGTTTCATTAAAAAGGATCTTGCAGATTTGTTCTAATATTTGTGTGAAGATCTTGCCGCTGATTTAAAACAATGTGAAAAATAGTTAGAATGTGCATATGATTTCCTACCTATACACTATTGTCTGCATAAGAACCAGAAGTATATATCTAATTCCTTCTCATAAATATAATTTTGGATTTAACAAATTCTCAATAAAAAATAGTGTGCACCTCAAATATATTTTCGATTTGTCCAAGATATTTTTAAAATTTTGTAGTGTCTTTTTCCCCTATATAAGATGTAGTGAGAAATTCTCTAATAAAGAACTATTAATTTTCAAATTGACTCATTATTGGTTAATCCCAAAAAAACTGGGTTGTGAACCCAAAATAAAAAAAATTAAAAAACGATCCAAAAGACCAAACCTTGAACCAGACGAAAATTGACCAATCTTTTTAAATCGATGTTAGGCCGATTTTAGATTTTAGGCCCGAAAACCAAACTGATCCTGCCGTTGTCCATCCCAAATACATTTTAACCGTTTAGAAACATGATTGAGGTTTTAAGAATGAATGTCTCTATTAGCATATAGACTTTTTTAGTGAGTAGTCTTATAGTAGTTAACTTACCAACATGTGAGTAGGTGTAAAAAAATATATACTTTCTATTTGATTAGATTCATTAGCAACTAATCTAACCTTATCTCCTTATATGGTTCCATCATATATTTATATTTAATTTTAGAGCTAAATGCACAATCTTCTCTATAATATAGATGAGTTTTGATTTAACTTCTTTTAATTTTAATTTTTTAAAATACTTTTAAAAAATTTTGGTTTTAGAACTCCACTAATCATGTAAAAACTGGGAGATAAATCAAAAAGTTTATAAGGTAATTTTACATATAATAAGCAAAAGTTAGTATTTTAAACTTTTAGGGATATTCAAAACAATTAAAGAGAGGTAAACCAAAACTCCCCTATGAGAAAATTGTGCATTTAACCCTTAATTTTATAAATATACTTCTACCCAATGAATATGTTTCCAACAAGAAGGTCACTAATAATTCAAGTTTTATTTTGATCATGAGCATGTATTTCATTATTCATAATTTTAATCAATGTTTATATTGAATGGCTTGCTTAAAAGTGTTTGGCTTATTATTACTAGATTTTATTTAAAATTTATAATATTTTTAACTTGTCTACCATTTATTAAAATGACTTATATTGTGAGAGAGAATACTATCATTGACTTAGTGTTAGGATGATATATTAGGAATCCTTCAAATGAGACAATCATGTTTGAGGTACAAATGTAGTAGTAAATGTACACATCTCTTCCAACAATAACTCAAAATTGTAATTTGCTACATTGTGGAGACTATCTTGTTGTTTGAGGTATACCTCAATTTTGATAAGCCTATCTGCTACCGATCACTAAAAATGGTTGAATTAGAATGCACAACCACTCAACATTAACCAACTTGTATGTGCAACTACAACTACTTGCTAGCTAGCTACCATTCAAAGTTACCACCATCACACATGCACATTCTATCATAAGTATATTGGTATAAATATCATCATTTGGTTCTATTCCTATTTCATCTATTCCCTTTTATAACCAAACACACTCTCATGGAGGTTTCATGGGAACAAAGTGTCACCTATTCTATCAACACAATTTACCTTCTCTTCTCTGCTTACTTAGTTTTTGTAATGCAGTTAGGATTTGCCATGATATGTGCAGGATCTGTCCGGGCCAAAAATGCTATGAACATAATGCTTACCAATGTAGTTGATGCTGTGGTAGGTAGCATCTCTTTCTATCTTTTTGGTTTTGCATTTGCTTATGGAAATTCCAACCCTTTCATTGGCACAAACTTGTTTGCTTTAGCTAACATTCCAAATGAAAATTATGACTATGGATTCTTTCTATACCAATGGGCTTTTGCTATTGCTGTAGCTGGTATAACTAGTGGGTCTATAGCTGAGAGAACACAATTTAGTGCTTATCTTGTTTTTTTCATTTTTTCTTACCGGCTTTGTGTACCCTGTTGTGGCCCATTGGGTTTGGTCATCTAGTGGTTGGCTTAGTCCAAATTCAAGTCACTTGTTCTTGGGCTCAGGTGCCGTTGACTTTGCTGGGAGTGGAGTGGTGCATTTGGTTGGTGCCATTGCTGGACTTTGGGGATCTATTATAGAAGGTCCACGGGTCGGACGGTTTGACGCTTATGGAAAGGCAGTACCTTTCCGTGGACACAATGCCGCACTTGTGGTTCTCGGGACGTTCTTGTTGTGGTTCGGTTGGTTCGGGTTTAATCCCGGCTCATTCGACAAAATTCTCGTGGCCTATCCTAATACATCTGATGAAGGCAATTGGACATCGGTAGGTCGAACGGCCGTGACAACAACATTGGCAGGCTCGACTGCGGGGATTGTCACTTTGTTCAGCCGTCGATTATTGATCGGCCACTGGGATGCAATGGATGTATGCAACGGTTTGATTGGCGGGTTTGTTGCCATCACATCCGGGTGCTCAGTTGTCGAGCCATGGGCCGCTATTCTATGTGGATTCATCTCGGCTTGGGTGTTAATCGGGCTCAACATCTTAGCACTAAAGCTAAACTATGATGATCCATTAGAGGCAGCTCAATTACATGGTGGATGTGGCACTTGGGGTTTGTTGTTTACAGGGCTATTTGCCAAAGAGGAGTTTGTGGTTCAAACATATAATGCAGGGGGTGGCAGTGAAAAGACCCTATGGTCTTCTACTTGGAGGTGGATGGGGATTGATTGGAGCTCAAGTGGTTGAGATTTTGGTTATCTTTGGATTTGTTAGTTTAACAATGGGACCTATGTTCTATGCCTTGCACAAGCTTAAGCTACTTAGAATTCCTGTGGCTGATGAACTTGCTGGTCTTGATATATCAAGCCATGGAGGCTATGCTTATGCTCATCATGAGGAAAATCATCCTAGTTCTTATGGAGATTATATGCGTATGCAACGAGATAATCAATCATAGTTTGGTTTAATATTGACATGTTTATATTTTGTAATATGTAGAAACAACTAGGTCTTGTTTAGTATTAATTATTTGATTCAATCCTCTTTATTTCTGTAACAAAATGTAGGTATTGTTATTTCTGAACAAAATGTAGGGGTTGTTAGTTTTGAGTTTCTATTACCTCCTTAGTATTTCTCTCAAACTCATATTGAGGAAATGTTTAAATTTGAACGCACCCAATGCACAAATAGTGTTCAGAGTGTAGGATTTTGGGTAGATTTCAAGTGATCTTGAGCACTCGAATTTTAAACGGATTATTTGTGCATTTGACTCATTTTTTAATAAATTTAAATTCGATGTGAAGTGCGTCCAAATTTCAAAATCTTAAATGTGAGATATATTATTAAAAATTCTATAGAGTTTGAAAGGAATACTCCTAAAGGTGCAATAAACAACTTTCTATTATTATGGTTAGGGATTCTCGACTTTTGAAGAGAACCGTCTGCATTTTCTTTATCTTTCTATAAAATTCTCTCTCATATTATGTTTCCTCTTTTTTTGCTTCACTTTCTCACTTCTCTCTCCAAAAATTGTCTAAAGTCACGAAAAATTAGAAAATTTAAAGTTATCGAATCCATTTCCCTATTACTATAATCTAAAGTGCAGAAAAACTGACATTTATACATTTAAAAATAAAGTAATAAAGCTCAAAGAAATGAACAATATCTATACTCCATTTTTCAAGAGACATGTTGAATTCACATGAAAAAAGAAATGGGCATTAAAGTCAAAATGTGATAAAGATATGGACATTTAACCTCTTGTTTAAGCAATCTTTCAAACAAGCATCAAAATATCATGAAAAGATTGAATCTTATCTAGTGGATGGAGCCTACACATCAAATAAATGTGACACAGTCCCTTTCCCATCATTGTCATTTTGTACACTTAATGGATAATATATTAATTTAATTAAATTGCCATAGCACAGGATAAGGTTACTGTTCTTTTTTTAATTCTTCATCTCAATCCTAAGAATTTTATTATAATATATAACAGAGAATAACCAAAATACCCCTGTTGTTGTGTTTGAATTCTTCGTTAATGTTAGAAATAAATTATATCAACTTGAAGCTGAAAGTGAAGAAAACAGTAGAATATATATACATTTTAATTATGATCCAAAATGTTTACATGTACAATTTGAGGGTAAAAGATTTGAAACCTCTAGACAACCCTTACCTATAAAATGGATCATAGGAAACATGTCTGGGGTCTGGAATAATAAGAGGTAACTTTTCTATGTAAAGAAAAAGAATCTTACAATTCTCTTTGAAAATTGTTCCAACATCAACTATATCACTTGTGTCTGTGTAAATCCAAAGGTCCTCAGAGTTTACTCTCTTTAGGCTATCCCGGCAAAAGGGGCAAGACTGAGACCTAAGACACCTGAATAAAAAAAAATCAACATTGTCATGTTTGAAACAATGAATGTAGACTAAATTAGCAACTAATTACAAGTAAAAGAGTTTTGGGTAGGCAAGGGGGTGCAACTTGTCACCTTGTGATTTCAAAAATATTAAGTTTTGTGCAAAAGATTTTGGACTGAAAGTGTGTCCAATGTCTAACATGTGCCTAGAGTTCAAGATGCATCGTTTATTTGATGTCCAATGCCTGACACGTTCTAGTGTTTAAGATGTATTATTATTTGACGTTCATGTCTGACACGTGTCCAATGTTCAAGATGTGTTATTATTTGATGTCCAATGCCTGACACGTTCTAGTGTTTAAGATGTATTATTATTTGACGTTCATGTCTGACACGTGTCCAATGTTCAAGATGTGTTATTATTTGATGTACAATGTCTAGTGTTTAGGATGCAATATTATTTGACGTGCAATGTTTGACACGTGTCTAGTGTTCAAGAAGCTTTATTATTTGACTTAAATTGAAAACAAGATAACAATTTTGTTACTAAAAGTGAAAATATTTATAAAGAATCTCAAACAAATCTCTAAAGTGCAAAAAGGAAGGCCATTGTTGAAAAACATAAAAGCAATGCCTAACTTTTGGTAAAGTAAAAGCAAATGGATAACAATCTTTGAATTTGAATTCATGAGCCTTCAATTTTAACTTTTGTGAATAAAATGTTGGATAGGGAATTCAGGATCCTTGCCTCAGAAAGACCAATAAAAAGAATTTCTTTTCATTGATATCAAAGAAAACTCAATCATTGATATCATTTACTGTAAGTGATTAACAAGAACATAATGACAACATTATGATTCCATTAACCAAAATGATGAAAGTCAGATATAAACTTGGTTTTATGTACCAAAAAATCAAACATTGTTTTATGTCAAAACACCGTAGCACCGACCCCTATGGAAAAATGTGACACCAACAGTGACACTGTGATTACATTCAATTTATTAATTTTTTTCAAATTATTAGAGGCGTCGACGTGTCAATGTCGGTGTCGTGTCTGGATCCGTGCTTTATATGTCAAAAATATGACCAATGTGATATACAAATATAACTTGAAAGAATCTAAGATGAATGAGAAAGTATGGAGAATTGTACCAGTCTGTGTAACATTCAAAGCACATTTGGTGGCAACAATTAGGCAGCACAACTTTAGCTTTCACTTCAAGCAAACTCCACATTCCTGTTCTCTTTCAATGTCAATTTCAGAGTCTCTTCTATCTTTTTTATCAGTCTTCTTTTGGTATCTAATAGCATATACTTCTTTCTGTTTCCTTTCTTCCAAATCTGTGATGCCTTTCTGAAGTTGCAATAGAGCAGGAAATATAACCGCTGTTTATCATCAGCAAAGAGAAAAGTCATGTTTAGTATGTGTTGATTATCATCAAGGAAATAAAAATGGATTCTCGAAACACCCTGAAAGAAAAATAGGCATAATGAAACTAGATAAGTATACATTCAGGTTTAACAACGTTAAACTTACAATAAAATTGTCTTATGCTTGCTTTCCTTTCATATATTGAAATAGTAGTTTTCCCATTTCCATATGTCTGCATTAATGTAGATTAAAGCATTGTTAAATTAACTAAAAACGGATAATTCCAATATAAGTACCAAACATGAATATTATGGAAGGACCACTATTGTTATTAGTGGACATAGCAGAAAATAGCAGCATCTTTTAAACTCCACAGCACTACTACGGTACTATAGTTCCACTAAGCCGCTATTTGACAGCACTAACAAACACTGATAAAACATCAGACACCTGACACGACACTGGTATAAATGTGTCACCACAAATCAATATTTGAAGAAATAAATTAATTGATTGCAATCAGTGTAATGTTAGACATATGTTTGACCTCTAACACATATCTGACACAAAGACACCGGACATGTCTCGGACACACATTTCAGACACGTACACTCCTGACACATGTTTGACATCATACACACATTTTAGACACCGAACACATGTTTAACACCAAACACACATTTCAGACACAGAGATACCGGACACGTGTTTGACACCAGACACACATTTTATCATAAGCGTATGCTAAGGACAAATAAATGAAAGGAAATTGAAAATAGACCTACAAGTATATATAAAATATGATTTATAAAACATACCACAAAAATTAGAACTCTGAGCAAACCAAGAGCACCAGCAAGTCGGTAATCAGTCCATTGAACTAGAGAGAGGAAAAGTGGAGCCACTGGACTGTATGATAGCCTCATCTGAAAACATCCTCCTTCTTTATCCCTTGGATGCTCTAATGCCCTGAAAAACATATAACACTAAACACATGAAAAAAAAACCCTCAAAATTCAGATTTCAACCTCACACAGCCCAAAAACAAACACATCATGCACCATAATTGTATATCATCTCACACTAAAACATGATACTTTCAACCCGAAAAAACAAAATATAAATATTATACTGAAACACCCTAAAATTGCTCTCAAAAGCATAAATACCCACAAATTGATCCCAAAAAAAAATTGAACTTTTAATCCGAAAATTACGGCAAAAGCAAACATTTTTACATGGTTTTGAAGCTAAATTTTCAATGAAACAAAAATCCTAACAAACAGGATGAAAAGAGATTGAAACATACAGTGTATTAGCATACTGAATATCAGCTTCTAGAGCTTTGAGAGATTCTTGAAACAAACTCTTTCCCATACCCAAATTTTTCACTGAGAATAAATAATATCTTAACGCATGCAGCTTATGAAATTCTCAGAGAATCGAAACATCTATATATATTGCCAATGAATTTATTTGCTTTCGTAATGACGGTTTTACCCTTTTCCGTTTCCTGATTTGCCAATGGTTTTGGTGTAGTGGGACACCATGTTCAAAAATGGATTTGATTATACTGAAAGACGGTTTTGCCCTTTGGTATAAAAAGGATTAAAATAATAATTTTTTATATTTTTATATAGAAATAATATTTATTTTTATATTGATGAAATAATGTTTTTGACATATATATGAAAAAAATCATTTTTATTGAAAAAATACAATAAAAAATTATGAAATTAAAATATTATAATAAATAAAATAATTATATAAAATATAATAATAAATTTAACAAATGAGATATTTAATAAATTTAAATTAAATTACATAATAATGATAATAATAATTATTATTATATTTTTATATAGAAAAGGAAAGTAATAATGGAGATAGAAATAATGTGTGAATGTTTCTAATAGTTTGATTAATTAATATTGTGGATAATGTTGCTTTTGTTTTGTGTAATACGTGGGCTATAACGGTTTTAATCTTTACTATTTTTTTATTAATGTTTGATATTATTTAAGATTCTCCTACTTTATTTGGAAACGTCATGATCGTGTGGCACAATTAGTGACATTTTAACAACTTTGGAAGATAAATAAATGGATTTATCAGAAAGATAAATAAGATAAGTTCTTGTTAAATATGTGATAACCTTTATTCATTGTTTTGTTTTTTTTTCATACCTTTTTTTGGTTTCATACTCTTCTATAGGATTGAACAATCGATCCCGATTTCAAATTTAAATCACACTTTCATTTAAAAGTTTATTTTTGAATGATAAATTTTCAGTTTTCGAAAAATTCAATTAAATTGAATAACGGATTAAATCAATTGATTTAATCTATTTAATATTATTAAGTAAATTTATAAAATAATTCATCTTTTATAAAAGTCACAAAAATTTATTTTAATTTTTTAAATATGAAATGAGTGGTCAAAACCAAAGAAAAACTTAATTTTGTATTTATTGAAAAAAATATTATTACTTTATAATATTTTAAATATATTTGACATTAATTTAATTATTATTATATTTTAAATCACAAATTGAATAATACTTAAAATTTTATATTATATGTGATACAATACCACAATGTTGAGTCATTTATATAGTAATAAAAATAAATATAAATAAATATTAATCTGTTTTAATTTTGTGGTCTAAAATAATTATCAAAATTTAACGAACAATCTTATTTTATTTAAATTAAATAACTGAATCAACCTAACAACTGACACATAAAAAAATACGTCAGTTAATTTTAACCGAACATTACAAATTTGTCCATTCATTTCTACATTTATTTTTGAATTAGACATTTTTAAAATAGTGAGATATTTGCAAATACTTACTTATATAGTATTTATGATATTATGTTTTTTTATTTTAAATAAAATTTGTGATTTTCTATAGATTAACATATTTGTAAATAGTAAAATAATATATTAATTAATAAATAAAAATCATCAAAATATAAATAATTCTAAAGCACAAATCTAAAGAACCACCAAAGAAACAAATACAGTAAAATAAAATCCAACAAATTTTTGTATGGACAAAATAATAATTGATGATTGATAGATGATAAATAAATTTGAATGTTTGAAAATGAGTTGTTACGCTATTTAATAAATACAAAATGAAATAAAAGAATATTTGCATTATGAAATTTATAATTTATTTATTTTATTATATTATATTGTTAAATTAATTTTATTTGACAAAATAAATATATTAATAAACATATGCAAATTTAAAGGTAGCATTAAATATATTATTTTATAATAAAATTTAACAAGATACATGAAACTTGAATTCAATTCACTCAAAGAATTTGCACATATAAAAAATTAGATTGAAAATATACGTTCAACTTCCATGTTAGTATGAAACTTTTCACCCATTAATATGATCTCATACTTCACCTTACTCTAATGTTAATCAATGCTGATTTACTAACCACTAAAAAAATACTTTTTGTAATCTAGATTGTATTAACACTTGTTTTACTTGAATTTTTCACTAGTCAAAAATAATTCTTTTATCAATTTTCTCTAGAGTAAATTCTACAACGAAACTTCTGCTTGTAGCTCAATAATCATAACACCACTCTTCATTTTTGACGTGGAAAATCAAATAAAGTTAGTATTACATAACATAATAAGAACTCATATACACATATTGAACCGAAATCTCGGATCTCAATTGTTGGGAAAATCAGCATAGAGAAAATAAAAACACAATCACAATATAAAGACATAACATAGAGTTCCAAAATCAGATAAAAAAATCACGATTGTTGTCAAATGAAAACTAGAAAATAACACCATATAAACATTGTTACTACACATAATGTAATCTCAACCACCTCAACACCTCAAAACAAATACTTAAATACTTCTCACAACACTCTAATACAAGAGTATAAGAGAATAAACAAATCAAATATAAATTTAAAGTGTTTTTGAATAATATATTTTATAATGAAAAATTTAAATATTTTATATAGTTTTGAATTCTCTGTTCCTTTATGGAACTAAACTATTTAAAATACGTTCAACGTGTATATTTTCAATCAAAATCAACAATGCAAACTCAATCATTAAAAGATTTTATATCACACGACATGAAAAAAAAACTCAAACAAAATCTCAAAAGAACAAGAAACATCACTATCATGATAATTTGATATTATTTACTTTTTAAATTTAATTTTAATATTTAAATATTACACAATACATTTAATATTCATATTTATTATGTATTCATATCAATAATACGTTGAAAAGAAAGTTGGAGGACTTCAGTGGAATTTCGGAAGGTGCAGATTTGATTGAGTGGAACCTCAATCTGGATAAGTGTTTTTCAGTTTTTTCTTATTATAGTTGCTCCGAGAACGAAAGACTTTCTTATAGTTCGATAAATAGATATGATAATGCTTTAAATTTAATTTGAAAGATAGAAGTGGCTTTTAAAATTAAGACTTTTTGTGAGATACTCTTTGTGAATGATGTACTATAAGGAAGGAAGGGTGTGGCTATTTTTTAAATTTTCCTTCTTTTAATGCTTCCTATTTCATCTAGTTATTACTACTGTGTTTTTATTTAGTTCCATTAATAAGTACTACTAGTATGTAACTTCATAATAGGAAAAATAGATTCAGAACAAAGTAACAATCTAAAGTGGAAATAATCATATTTGCATATATTAGACACTAATTTGAAAATAGAAGAAGAAAGATTGTGAAAGGAAGAGAGTACTGATTATATTTATGTAGTTGGTTCATAAAAAGGAGAACTTTAGAGCATAGTAAAAATAAAGTTCTCATAAGAGAGCTCTATTTATATTTGCAGAGAATAAATTCCAGAAAAACAAATTCAAAACACAATAAATATATTGAATACGAGATTATATTATAAAAGGATATAAATTAGAAGCAGAGCAAAATTTAACCTCTAAAATTAAGTACAAAGCGACTAAAATATGCAGATGATGATAAAATAATTGTTACTTCTATTAGTAAATGTTGTTGAATCAAATAATAAAATTATAGTAATGAGAGACTAAAGGTTTTTTCACCAGAAAAGAGAATAGGAACCGATTGACATTGTGTAAAACTAAAACTTAAAATGAAAATTAAAGATTTTTTTATTGAAAAATGTAATACTAATAAATACTGTATAGGTAAAGTTTTAAAACTAGTAAGGAAGTTCAAAAAACACGCGAGGTATATATGTTTTTTTTTAAGTTAGAAATATTTTTTTAAAACACCAAGACTTGTTTTTCTTGCTATCAAATATATTATTAAAAATACTTGACAACTTAAAAAAATAAAAAAATTATCTTAACATCTAAAAATTGACATCCACACATCAAATTTAATTTTGGATAGAATAATCACCTTTTATATATATATATATATATATATATATATATATATATATATATATATATATATATATATATATATATATATATATATATATATATATATATATATATGTATCAAGTGAAAACTGATATTATTGTGAGAAATGAGAACTAATGATATTAATCGTCAGATTTAATAAACGCTTAAAATTTAGGAACTCCATATAAAGACCACTTTACTTGATTATTTTCTATTATGCTTTGGTATTTAAAATTTCCATAAAAAGAAAATCTCACCATAAATATTTGTTATTTGTAGAATATTCAAAAAAAAAAAAAATTGACTTTATTAATAATAAATTTATTTCATAGGTCAATATATTAGAACATTCAATATTTTTCATCAAAATAAATTAATGATCAATATTTTTATAATTATGTACGAATAAATTCATATAATTTCTAAAGCATAAATTAAAAACTATGTTTGTAAAAAAAATTAAAAACTATGTTTATAGTATTATTCATAATTAAATAATGAATAAAATTATACCAATTTTAAGTATAAATAGATATATAATAAATAAAATCAACTTTGTATTATTGAATGTTCTACCATTGTGATTATCTTAATTAAAAATAAATTATGAATTTAGCACTTATATTTTTATTTGATTAAAAATATTAAATAATATAAAATTAATATTTTTATTTTTATTTAGTTGATTAATTTTTTTTGTATGTTAGAATTTTTTATATTTTTTCAAGTTCTACTATTGTGACTATTGTAAATAAAAACATATCGTTTATTTATTACCTATATTTTAACTTTATTAAATATAATAGAAAAAGTGAAATTAATACCTATAGTAAATTTGATTGATTGATTTATTTGCAAGTTCAATTTTTTTTTATTATTATACAAATTATGCAATTGAAACCATTTTAAATAAATTTCACTAACAAAATTCTTATAATTGTGATACCATTTGGATATTGACATACTAAAAATTTAAATTTTTATTATTTACTTTATTTTTTCATATAAAATAAATAAAAATGTGTTTGTCTTTAATTTATATCAAATATTAGTATAACAAATAAAAAATATTTATGGTAAGATTCTCTTTTTAAATATTAAGCATAATTGAAAAATAGTTAAGTGAGATACTCTTTATATGGAATTAATAAATCTTAAGCGTTGGTTAAATCCAACGATTGATATTGTTCATACATAAATTTCCCAGCCGAGATATAAGGCCGGAGGGGGATTAGCAGGCATCCGGGATGAATCTCGGATGAGATATGAGACGCTTATCCGGCATAGTTCCGGAATGGGATAGGAGACCGGTCGACCGGGATATGACCGGACGTCTATCCGGGCTAGGAGGGTCGGATTGGTCTCTGTTACGCTATTTATGGGTCGGTTACGAACGTTACGAATCATTAAGTAGCGGTTTCAAGTATTAAGTGGACGGTTACATCATTATGATCATTAGTGATGGCTATGCTATAAAAAGAGGCCTTAGGGCCATGGGAAATAGATCATTCTCTCATTACCTCTCTTAGCCGCACGCTCGAGGGTCAAATACTTATCTCTAAGGGCTCCCAAGCGGGGTAAGCTAGACCCATAGCTTGGAGGCCATACATCCTTGTATGAGCCTCCGAATCCCTAAGATCTTATATATAGTTTTCTTGTAAGAACATTGGCGCCACCGTGGGGTAAAAATTCACAGGCCACAAATTGTTTCGGACAATCACCATTCCCTGATTCACGTTGAATCTGTTCTCACCATAGTCCTTTGAAGGCAATGTCCTTAGGCCTAGAAACGCATCACAAACGTTAACCCTCATACTGTTTCGATGATATCAAACCGACGTTTTATTCATCAATAGTTCACTAAAGTCCATAGGACATATGGTACGATGTAGCACATATAGTACATGTCCATAGCATTACTTCAGTGTACAATGTTAAAACGTGCGTCTAGTGTGTCTACTACCCGTTAAAGTGTTGTTTCCAACCCGGCCACCTTCATAGCACGGCCATAGGAGGCTAACTTAATACCCCGATGTGGTGGTGATAGTTAACAGCCCATGGAGGCCGCAATCAAGCTCGGAAGATCCTGGTCGGCGACGATAGATAAGTCCATGTCCGGAATAGTCACCAAGTTTGGACTGGGGAAAATGACGGTTCCAATCTCAAATTTCCGGAGGGATCTGGGGTCATCATCTTACGATGACGATGAGACCCATGGCCGGGTAAAGCCGTAACGCGCGGCAAGAAGGATTTGCATGTCGGGCCGATCAAGTCACGACTCACGATGATTTACGGTTGAGGTGACGGTCATCGGCAAACTTTAGCACCCAATGAAGACATCCGGTCGAAGATAACGAGGCAATATTGGCGGATCGGTGGTCCGACATCACGTTAAAGGTGATATTAGTGTTGGTATGCTACATCAACCCGTTCCCAATCGATCCATTGCGTGGCATGCGCCGACGTGGTACTCGGTCTTGGTGTTATAAAATCGTTCGGGCTGTTAAGCGGTTAGTTATGCACCAATAAAGGCATTAGTGACACTCGATTTGGATCGCCACCACATCACTAGTCGACTACGCCGTGGCACCGTTATTAAAGATAAGTAAACTCTTCGTAATTTCTATTCGTTTCATCGTTATGGTCAATAAATGTTATACATATTATTGGTCTTCACTTATTCTAATGTGCATGAGAACCACGGAAAAAATTGAAATTTGCGGTATTCACGAAGATATAATGTCGCAGTATTCATTACTGTGATATAAATGTCTAATTAATATTAGCAATCAGTTTTATAATATAGCAATATGACGCTTAATATATAGTTGCTGGATAGAACCTAATATTTTGCTCATAATGCTCACTTATTGTAATCACTAACAGCAAAGATAACTTGTATAGATGTCCATAATGCTATTGCCAAAATATACGCACAGCAGGTGAAGACAGGTAGGAAATGCTGAGTAAACCAGGGAGATATGAAGTCAGGATTCGATGGAGCTTGTTCACGGATTCTCAATAAAATGCGGTGTTGGAATCTTATCAATACCGGTATGAAACTCAGTCTGGGGTCGCAATGGGTAGTTTCCAGTCAGCATCTATCACTCAAAACCATTGCGAATCGAGACCCGACATAAGACCGGCCATGGAAATTGCTTTTGATGTTAATCTCGGGGCTAAGAGCTTATGAAGACATCCCGTTTGAGAGAACAAGCGGAAGTTTATTAGACAAACTCCGACACTATACTAAAACTCGGATAAGTTACTCATTTCGATTATTGTAATCCTTTTAAAGATTCAATCATCTCTGAGGATTGAGACTATCTATATCTGTCGACCAATTCGTTTATTTGAGTGCGTATTCAAATAGACTAAGTTTGGCTTTTGTTTATGTTGTCATGATGAACACTATAGCAGTTACTGATAGTATTGCAATTATTGTCACCCTATTTTGTAAACTGTCCGTGGGGAAGGTTGTTTAATATTAGTACAACTGACCCTTTATATCTTTGTTTTGTAACCATCATCATGTTCGATTTCTGCCAGCTATAGCTCATGAGTCGCAAGATGGTGTTGATTTCTGATGAAAGATCCATCTGTTGATAATTAGTGCCGACATCACCAATTATGATGAATGTCCACTATCATGAACGTCCCGAAACAAACCGTTATGATTTCCAGACTGCTGCGAAAGTTACGCAACGAGATTTGTTATGGAAATGCTTCGCTATAGATCAATGAAAGTCACTCGGTATTACACTCCGGCAAGGTAAAAGTCAAATGGCCTTGAATGGTTATATCAAGAGGATGTCAGCTGCTACAACAACGGAAAGATAAGTTTGTTTTAAACCTTACGTTAATTACGTTATAAGTCGTTAGGAATACTCATTATTATCAAAAGTCGTTAAAGCCGTTTTGCATTTGTTATTAAGATCCATGGCCATTGAATGGCTATAGAGTTATTACTGAAACACATGTTTTCCGCCGTTACGAAATGAGCCATTAAGAGGATAAACAATTATTATTAACTTTACTTACTATTTTCAAATTATTAATTTCTCAGACAGAAAATGTTGATAGTAATGCTATATACATGGATGAATGGTACAGAAATGCACTGAAATAATATGCTGATAAGTGCTGTGCAGGCCTCCAATTGTTGTGTGACGAGCAAAGGTCTCGGCACGGTTGATGAGTGACGAATCAGACCGGGGCAGCACCGTCCTCTGCATATTTGATCATAACTTGACGGTCCGAGTAAGCACAACCACCAAAAGCTAACATTGTTGTCCGCATGGAGATAATCCTTCTTTGCATGATGATAAACAAGGCTGCTTTTCAATTGAAAGACTTGGCTTGCTGCTCATGGAGCGACAATTCATCAACATTCTTATCCAAATATTCTCCCAGAGATAATATCAGTTATAAAGTCCCATGTGATTTTATGAGATAAGGATTGCTAACCGGATCACACTGTGTGCATCGTTATTAAAAAATAAGAATTTTAAATGTCATATTAGTGGCCACGGTCAACTCTTGTTTATAACGTCTCAGAGTGATAATTGCTTAAATGGCTTCTCTATTTCATAGTGTTTAATGAAGAATAGCGGTTTCTTAGGAGGGCCTTGAAAATTGAATTGGATGATAAAAGTTCAAGAAGGCGTAAGATGAAGCATGGCGTGATTAAGGTCTTTAATGAGCTTATTCAAGCCATGTATATGATATGAACAAATATCTGGACAAGCAAAGCACAATGAGTTTTCCAGAGTAAACATGGTTACGGTGGCGTCATTGCCTTATTGGATTAAGCGCAGGACAACTTGTGACTTCAGAATACCGGTGAAATTCACACGATTTTCCGTGATGACACAAGGTGTCGATGTCAAAGGAAATAAGTGTGAAGGAGGAACGTTAGTACTTCTTAGGTTATGTTCTCGGAACATTGCCAGCAATAAAGCTAAGTCATTCCTTATATCTTGGTTTGTTATTGAGCGTAGTATTAAAATTGTCAAAATTCAAATGGACAACTTTTAAGTTATAGGTGATTTCTAGGCACAAATGGTAGCTAGCATATGATATCCCACTAATTATTTCTTGAACTGCGGGATCAAAAGCCAAAAGCCGAGTGTTATATTTACGGGATAGAGTTTCGTTGTGGTTTTCATATTTATCAACATATTTAAAGGATAAAATCGCAAAAACCGACAATCTCAGAGACACATGAATCCTCATTAATCGGGATGACACTTGGTTAAAAGCAATTTATCTTATTTGAAAATTGTTCATTGTGTAGAAATGAGTTATTGTCTATGCCGTTATAAATAAGTCATTTCACAATAGATGTCGCTCCTTTCCCTGCGTGGGTTGGAGCATCCTAACTTTATTAGTATAAGGAAGGTACCTAGCGTAAGTACTCGAGGCAAAACGACAAAGCGGGTCCTCCTTGATAAGGATGGCTTGGTATCAAGCACTTCATCTCTTTCAATAAAGACTAAGGGCTTGGGGGCTCATATAACCATCGATCAAGAATGGTAGAAGAGAGGCAGTGCTAGGGTAGATTGGGTTGTTGAAATTTTGTAAAAGATTACAATATTTAAAATACCATTGTGTAAGGTGTCGTCTTACTCTCTATGTGGGCGAAGAGGCATCGGAAATTAAATATAGTTTGTAAAAGACTAAATAGGATATAACGGATAAAAGTGCTCCGCACCTCAAGACTCGGATATGCGGGAATCAAAGGCTAGGACGTCTTTGCTAAGCTCGGTCTATGATCGTCTTTCGATCCACGGAAAGGCTCTATCGGAATACTCCTTGGTCAACCTCGCGGGCTCTGAACCCATTGGCGACGTCTGCTAAAGCTCGGTCTATGATCGTCTTTGTCACGGAAGGCTCTGTTCCTATCAGGAATACCCTTGGTCAACCTCGGCGGAGCTCTGAACCCTGGTCAAACCTCGCTTTGGATTATGATTCCGTCTCGGGTAAACTCTTAGTGGCGTTGAAATCTCGGTGAGCTACCAAGAGCTCGATTCCGTCTCGGATCAACTCTTAGCGGTAGTGATACCTCCACTTCGGGTGAGTCACGACTCTGGACTTATCCGGATCAACTTAGTGGCGTTTGAACCTCTAAATTCAACCAACCCGCAGGGGTTACGTGTCTAACGTTAAAGCGGTAAAGTAGTGTCATGAACAATTGTTATATGCTTGGAAAAAGCCGCATGTAATGCGCTTGATACCTCATGTGACTCGGGAAATGGTCTAGTTAAGCTAAGTCTTGCTACCAATAGCAGGCAAAGTTACAGCCCAGCTCGGACTAAACAGCGTTATGCTTGGGTTAAGCCGGAGTATCGATTGACAAGGATAGGAATACATTGGCGTTGTGAACAAATTGTTACGTACTCGTCCAGCCATCGGGGTAGTTGTTTGCTCTACATACATGGCAGGGGCTAATAGCATAACATAAAATCGTTCACGAACAACCTTAAAAGATCTGTCTATACCGGGCATGTGGCGAAGGACCTTAGTTGGATTCCGTCAAAACATTTCACGAAGCCTTGACTCAAGATACTCGGGGCTAGATCTATATATCTTCTCCGGGCGAGATGTAGGTCAAAGGAATTTTTATCCGGCCATGCGTCACGGGATCCGGCTGAGCTAAAAGCAGCGTTACAACTGGAGTGTCGATTCCGGCGTGCATTACATTTAAAAACCTCAAAAGCGAAGAATGGTAAACCACGATTGTGCAAATTCACTCTAAAGCACAAGTTAGTATTGGAGGTCGGCACGGGTCAAAGTTTATGTTTCTATTTGAGCATAAGGCTTGGGTCTAGAAACCATATGCTCGGGGCTTATGTTCATACATAAATTTCCGGCCGAGATATAAGGCGGAGGATTAGCAGAGTCGGGATGAATCTGGATGAGATATGAGGCAACTTCCGGCATAGTTCCGGAATTGGGATAGGAGCCAGGTCGGCCAGGATATGACCGGACGTCTATCGGCTAGGAGGTCGGATTGGTCTACGCTATTTATGGGTCGATTCTGAGCGTTACGAATCATTAAGTAGCGGTTTCAAGTATTAAGTGGACGGTTACATCATTATGATCATTAGTGATGGCTATGCTATAAAAAGAGGCCTTAGGGCCATGGAAATAGATCATTCTCTCATTACCTCTCTTAGCCTTGCCTCGAGAGGGTCAAATACTTTATCTAAGGGCTCCCAAGCTGGGGTAAGCTAGACCCGTAGCTTGGGCCATACATCCTGTATGAGCCTCTGAATCCCTTAAGATCTTATATATAGTTTTCTTGTAAACGGATATTATGTGTTCTCATTTCTTATAATGATATCGGTTCTCACTAGATACGCTTTATATATATATATATATATATATATATATATATATATATATATATATATATAGAGAGAGAGAGAGAGAGAGAGAGAGAAGAGATTAAATTACACGAAGAAGCGATGAGTTACATGAGTTACACTTGCTCAAAAATGTTCATTCGGATTAATATTTTTAAAATCAACGTTGGATTGCAATATATCATCATATAGTTTTTAGTTCATTTGGATTTCAAAAAAAGAATTTTTTCAGTTTTTTTTCCGAAATTTTTTTCCATTTTTTTTTATTTCTAAAAGAAATACACAGTGTTTTTATATTTTTTGGAAAAATAATTTCAGTCTTTTTAATTTTCTAAAAAACAAATATTTCAGTATTTTTTCCAATTTTTTTTTTATTTTTTTGAAATTTCCTTTTTTTATTTCTCAAAAAAAAATTCCCGTTTTTTTATATTTTTTGGAAAAATAATTTCAGTTTTTTTTTCAAGAAAAACAAATTTTTTTAGTTTTTTTTTTCAATATCAATTTTGCTTTTTCAATATTTTTTCTCCATTTTTTCAAAATAATTTTTTTATAAAATACTAATTTTTATACTAAAACCAATTTATTATAAAAACTGATTTTGAACTAGTTTAAAACTGCATTGAAATTATTTTGAATAAATTGTTCAGATTAATAACCATATTTTGAACACGCCTAGTCCTAATCGAAGGATTCAGTCAAGTGGCATCTGGCGGGTTGGAAATAGGGACATATCTTACCAAGGCTACATTTGGTTAAATTGTGGTAGCAAAATGGAGACTAAAGCCTTCTAAGTTTAATAATTGCTGGTAGCACATGTTGTTTTTGGCATTTGTGGAAGAGGTTAGAAAGTTATTTAGTGTGAAATGGTAGGTAATTTATATGTTAGTGTTAGTGTTACCCAATTCAGAACAAAGGAAATTTGTGTTTGATCAGTTTTTGAGGCGATTAACAATATGAATAGAAGTATGGTCTCGATTCTTAGTTAGATAAGGATTGTTTGTTGTTAGTATGGCAGAAGTTGACCCATGCTCTCGACTCTTAGGCTATGTATAATGGGGGTGTTGAATAATTTATTCAATAGTTGAATCCTTACAATAGTGTGTTGAATGAGTTGTTGAATATGATGTGGATTAATTAGTGTTGAATAGATTCAACATGTTGAATGAGGAAGAGTGAGGTTCACATACAATATTTTGCAAAATCTTATTAGTTGTTGTGATTATTTAAATTTTAATGTGTTGTGAATGGTGGTGGAATAAAGTGTTGAATTTTATTAAACAAAATCATTGCGATGGTTAAAAATTAAATGAATGTTAAATTATTAAGTGGAAGAAAAAGAAGATGATGTGAAGATAAAAATGAAAAATAGGATATTGAATAATAAAACCATTGTACATAGTCTTAGTGAGATAAGGATTGTTTGTTGTTGTATCAGTTTTAGGGCGGCTGAGAGCAAATCATAGTTTGCTAGCCCAAAAATCAAGGTAAACAAAATTTGGATGGTGTTTGCTTGTCGATGAAGTTATTGATTAGGAAGGAAAGTTGCTTGCTTTATGAAGGTCAATTTGAAAAGGCATAGGCCAGAGACAGGTGGAAGTATCTCGATTATTTGCTAGGGAGAATGATGAGGGCTTGTATATTTTTGGCATTAGCATCAGTAGCAGTTGCATCGGGAAATATCAACTTTTTTATTATGTTATTTTGAGCAGTGTCGTTAAAGTACCTTGGGTTTCCTGTGGAATCTAACCCTAGTGGAATCTAACCTAGGAGGGCTTCAATATGGCGACCAGTTGTGGACATTTTGAGAAAAGACTAATCTGGGAAGGTTCTATGGCTGAGCCCGACCCTATGTAACAACCGGTATTGTTATCAATGTACATCTTTATAGAATTTATTTTAGTATATTTTTCCATGGAGTTCTTTGATGGTAGAAAAATACAACACATTCGCGTTTCATGTTTGTTATGTTAATTGATTGGTATCTAACTTATAGTATTATGTTGTTTCATAGGATGACATTGTTATTAGGACCTTCAGGATCTGGCAAAACTACTTTGCTTT
>CM038794.1:144430736-144860694 GCA_021764765.1 Vicia sativa
CCAGAAGACTATGCTGATGTCAATACTATAAGGATTTCCTCCGCTGATCCTGTGCCTAGGGTGACACCTCTCATTATCACTTCTCCAAGACCAGTTCCGTATTCCTCTGACAAAGCTATTCCTTGGAACTATGGAGCTTAGGTTTACTATCATGGCATCAAGCAAGACCCTCTGACCATTGAAGATCTCACAGTTGAAGCTACCATTCCTGACATTGATAACATCACCGGATCCAGTAAGGTGACCAGAACCGGAAGAGTTTTCTCTCCAGATATCTCTCCTCCCAAAGACACTGCGACTTCAGCTCGCATTCCAACCGTTCAACCCATTCCCCAAGCTAGAGGGAAAGAACCAGTGACTCATCCTGCTTAGCCAGAAGTACCAAAGGAAGTTATTGAAGACACCTCCAAACAAGAAATGGAGGAAATTCTGAAGATAATCAAGAAGAGTGACTACAATGTTGTGGAACAGTTGGGACAGACTCCGTCCAAGATCTCCATGCTTGCTCGCTCGGCTCATGCTAATGCCGAGGCTCATGCTAATGCCTTGGTGAAGCTCAACAATAGGCTCATGCGACCTCAAGACACAACGACCACCTGTGCTTGAAACAGGACCTAGCCCGCCTGCCAAATATCCTACCCTTTTGATCGGCTCGATGTCGAATTGGTTCGAGACCCAGGACATTATTGTGAGAGCTAAGCAACAAAGCTTGCACACTGCTTGAACTTATGGACACCACACCGCCCTTGGCCGCCTTGGACACCATCAATACCCGGTAGGAAAGGTCGATGTGGTGAAGTTTGGTACATGGTGGTAATGGTCAGTACCTTGAGATGGAAGGTGAATTCTTCGAGACTCCCGCAAGCTTTTGAAACAATACCCAGTCATGCTGCCTCCCGTCATTTCTGAAGATGCTAAAGTTCCGCCTAGGATGGCCTCGCTGAAAGATGCTCAAGCTGCTGTCGAAGAAGGTAGTACTATTTGGGGACAACTCCCTGATCTTCCTTTCAAATCTGACAAGACTGGTTTAGGCTTCACCATCAAGGGTCAGAAGATGATACGCGAACGCGCCGCCAACTTCCTTTCCGCATCAGTCAGAGTGAAATCCATGCTATAGAAGACGACGACAACGGTTTCGACATCAGCAAGTGGATCTTCCCAACTCCAGATCATGGGCTCAACAATTGGAAGACTGAAGACGTCATACCAATCTCCTTTAATCAGGAGTAATTACTTTTGTTTTGTTTGCTTTTCGTATTTCTTTAGGTTTCGAACAATAAACTCTAAAGCCTAGTGCCTTGCCCGGGGCATCATGGCACGTTTGCGAGGGTTATTATTTGTCGTTTGCGTATTTTCGTTTAATAAATTCGTTGGACTTTTTGCATTCAATTGTTTGTTTTCTTTCTTTTACTTTATCACCCCTTCAAAGAGCTATGTGTTTCTTACACACACCCACGTGATACACTGCAGAATCACTCCGAATCTTAATAATGCTATGCTATTGCCAAATATGACTTCGATAATCCGATCTACCAAGCCGAGGACGAAAGTGAGGAAGATTGTGAAGTGCCGGAGAACTTGCCGATCAACAGAAGAAGAGCGAGTTATACAACCACCAAGAAAGCAGTTGAGGTTGTGAATTGGGTACCGAAAGAGTAAAAGAGATCAAGATAGAGCGGGTCTTGAGAAGTGTTAAAGAAAGGTTGGTTCAGATGCTACGAGGCTACATTGATATTTTGCTTGGTCATATGAAGACATGCCCGGTTTAGACATTGATATTGTGGTTCATCGACGCCAACAAAAGAAGGTTTCTCCCTGAAATGTAGGTCGTCAGAGTCCCCGAGATGTCGAGAAAATCAAAGCAAGTTATGAAGCGCTTCAACGGGTTCTTAGTGTCACCTCTTATCCAAAGTGGGTTGCAAACGTGGTGCCTGTACCTAAGAAGGATGGTAAAGTACGTGTGTGGATTACGTAGATCGAACAAAGCAAGTCCGAAAGATGATTTCACTTCCTCATATTGATGTTCGTTGACAACACCGCCAAGATAAAGTTTTCTCCTTCATGGATGGTTTCTCCTACACAATCGATCAAAATGGCTCAAGACATGGAGAAGACAACTTTTGTTACACTGGGGCACTTTCACAAGGTTATGCCGCTCGCCTAAAGAACGCAGCGCCACTTATCGTATATGGTGACATTATTTCATGACATGATTCATCACGAGATAGAGGTCTATGTAGACGACATGATAGCTCGATCACGATCAAGAAGAACATCTCGATCATTTGCGTAAACTATTTGATGATTGAAGAAGTACAGGTTGAGACTCAATCCTAACAAGTGCACTTTGGAGTCGTCCAGTAAACTCCTAGGGTTTGTTGTCGAAAAGGTATCAAGTTGACCGCCAAGGTTAAAGCCATTCAAGAGATGCCACCTCGCACCGAGAAGGAAGTCGAGGTTTCGGGCCGATTGAACTACATTGCCGATTCATTGCACACCTAATCGCCACCGTGAGCCAATCTTCAAGTTACTTAAGAAAGATCAAGTGGTAGAATGGAACGACGATTGCCGATCGCTTTTGACAAAATCAAAGAGTACCCGTAATCCTCCTATACCGATGCCGTCAAGGAAGACCTCTTATCATGTACCGATGTTAGAGAACTCAATGTGTGTGTTGGGGCAACATGACGAGTCCGGTCGAAGAGCACGCAATATACTACCTTAGCAAAAGTTTACCGATCGTGAAACAAGATACTCACACCGAGAAAACTTGCAACGCTTGGGGTTGCTCACGACTAAGACAGATATGTTGACCCATACTACCTTGTTGATTTCAAGATGGATCCGATAAAATACATCTTTGAGAAACCAGTTCTTCCGAAGAATAGCAAGATGGCAAATGATCTTGACCGAATACGATATCCAAGACACTTCTAAAGCGATCAAAGGAAGTGTAGTAGCGATCATTTGGCTCATCGTCAGATGACTATCGCCTGCGCTCAATTTCCAGATGAAGATGTTTTACTAGCCACTGATTGTGAAGAACCAGGCCTAGACGAAGGACCTGAACAAGGATCCCGATGGACTATGGTCTTTGATGGAGCCTCAAACACACTTGGCAATGGCATTGGCGCCATCATTACATCCCCGCAGCGACATACTCCTTTCACCGCCCGATTATGTTTCAATTGCACCAACAACATGGCCATCAAGCGTGCATCATGGGTATCAAAGTCGCTATTGACTTAAGAATCAAGTACTTACAAGTGTATGGAGACTCACTTTAGTGATCACAGATAAAGGGTGGGATACAAAGCATCCGAATCTCATTCCAGACGAGCATGTTCGAGTTTGATCCCCACTCAAGAGATTACTTTGATCACATTCCACGAGAAGAGAATCGCATGATGCATTGGCTACCATGTCGCCTATGTTCAAGGTCGATGGGACAACGAGGCTCCCGGATCATTATGAGAAGTTTGACTAACCAAAGATATTGTTACGAGCTTGATACAGAAGAGAAACCTTGGTATTATGACGTGAAGAAGTATCTTGAGACTCAGGAATATCCCGCAGGGGCATCTGTTAATGATAAGAAGTTCATGAGAAGATTTGCATCCAAATTCTTCCTTAGCAACGACATCTTATACAAACGCAACCACGATTTGTGTTTCATGTACTGTAGACAAGAATGCGTATCATGGAAGAGTTACACGGCGCATTTGGAACCCACTCCAGTGGACATACGATGGCTAAGAAGATTTTGAGAACAGGTTACTTTTGGTCCACCATGGAAGCTGATTGTTACCGCCACGCTCGATCTTGTCATAAGTGTTAGATTTACGCAGACAAAGTGCACGTACCTCTGCCTCAATGTTTTAACTTCTCCTTGGCCTTTTGCAATGTGGGGCATTGACATGATCGGAGAAATCAAGCCCACAGCTTCCAATGGACATCGTTTCATCCTTGTGGCAATCGACTATTTTACCAAGTGGGTGGAAGCAGCCTCGTTCGCATCTGTTACCAAGAATGTTGTGGCTCGATTCATCAAGCATAATCTTATCTGTCGATACGGCACTCCCGAAAGGATTATCACGGATAATGGCTCTAATCTCAACAACAAGATGATCACCGAACTCTTGCACGCAGTTCAAGATCAAGCATCACAATTCTTCTCCATATCGGCCTAAGATGAATGGCGCAGTGGAAGCCGCCAACAAGAACATTAAGAAGATTATACAAAAGATGACAGTAACTTATAAAGATTGGCATGAGATGTTACCATTCGCTCTCCATGGTTATCGCACGACAGTACGGACATCAACAGGGGCAACTCCTTTCTCTCTTGTATACGGTATGGAAGCCATCCTACCCATTGAGGTTCAGATTCCCTCAACCAGAGTCCTCCAGGACGCAGAGTTAGGCGAAGATGATTGGGTTCAAACTCGCCTTGATCAGATCAACTTGATTGATGAGAAACGACTCGCATCCATCTGCCATGGACAGATCTATCAGAAACGAATGATTAGAGCATTTAACAAGAAGGTCAAGCACCGAGTCTACCAAGTCGGTGATCTAGTAGTCAAGCGCATCATTCTTCCACAAGGTGATCCCAGGGGCAAATGGACTCCCACCTACGAGGGACCATTTGTAGTCAAAACAGTATTTTCCGGCGGAGCTATGATACTCAGCACCATGGATGGTGAAGACTTCCCACACCCTGTGAACGCAGACATAGTCAAAAAATACTACGCATAAAAGAGACCCGCTAGGTCGACGAACCTAGGCAAAAATAAGGGCATCCTGGCGAACCAAAAGGGTTCGGGCAAAAGTTAAGGATACACACAAAACATGTACACCCGGCAAGTCGAAAACCTGAAAAGGCGGCTTGGGTAAAAAAGGGTATCCCGGTAGACTGAAAACCCGAAAGGGCGGTCTAGGCAAAAGTTAGGGATTTAAGCGTACGACTATGTCTCTTCCAGATCACCTACTACTACTATCAGCGTTCAAGATTCAAATGGCGAAGATCAATTCATTCACTTTCTACTGACAGCAAGGAGATGAGATAGTTGAAATATATGAGTACTAGCATAGTTGGAACTTAACGAGATTGTTTCCGCATAGCTCTTTACCTTTCTTGTGTACAACTACTTGGCCATACGCCACATTTCAAATAAATGCAAATTCTTTCTCTTTACAATTCTTGTTGTTGTTGTTTGCATAAAGTCCAACGTTTGCTTTGAATGATTATATACATTTGACAATAAGAATCTGTTCACAAACGTGCGAAAAGCGAACATACAAAGGTACTTACCACAGGTTTCAGGAGTTGAGACGACGACGAAAGTCACCGAAAACATTCCCCGTAGATCATGATCCCCACGGAGATGCCACTCACTACAAACCTTCCCAGCGGAGTAGAGGAGAATTCCCAAGCAGTGATTCCACTCAACCAAGCCATGTTACATCAGTCTCCAAGCAATAACACTTCATCCCTAGCCGAGATATTTATCCCCAGCGGATATCCCTCAGCAATTCCCCTTCTCCTCCCTAGCAATAGTATCCAGACTTGAAACTTGGTCAGATAGTGCATCGGAGGAAGCCTCCATCTTTTATTCCTCAGCCAGAGATTACAACAGGCTCCAGACTCTTCCAACTCGGTCTCCCAGCAACTATCAAATGCTCTCCAGCGAGATCTACACTCGAAATCCCCAGTGGAGCGCCTCCTAAATTTTCCCCAGCAGGATCTACATCCAAGATCCCCAACAGATTGCCTCCCAGACTCTCCTCAGCAGGGTCTATGCATGAGATCTCCGATAACAAGTTTCTCAATCTCCACATTCCCCAACAATATCTAGGCCCGAGACTTGGTCAGATAGTGCATCGGAGGAATCTAGGATATCTTTCTTCTCTTTCAAAGGCAGGGCTCTCTCCTGCAGTCCCCGAGTAGAAGTCAGGGATTCTCAAGCAAAACATCTGCATCTTCTTCAAGATGGATATGTTTTGAAATACCACAACATCTATCATTCATACATTTTCTCATAAAGTCATAATTTGTGCATACATCATTCATATACATTGTCATGCATCATACTCTACACAGAACTAACAATATTCTATCAAAGTTTCTCTTGTTTTCTCCAAAACAGTGACACATCGACGCAAACGTCCAGATTAATGCCCGGCCGACGGAAAACTATCCGAACGACTACCTTTCGTTCTACAACAAGAGATCCGGATTAATACCAAGCTAGACGGAGACCCTATCCGAACGATCATAAGTTATCCTCTCGATAGCGGAACAACAATGCACTGGAAATAACACTACTATCCCTCGAATGGTGCGAGAACTACAGATCCGACTCGAATGGCATCGCCCATCTCCGACTAGTCTATTTCCACCTTTAGAATCTCAATCAATAACTTATTTGAAAGAGGGCGACTCGACTTCCTTGGATGGCATCTTAAGCCCATCTCCGACTACTTGTCAATAATTCTCCACCTTAGAATTATATTTGGTTAAAAATCAATACAAACCAATAACTTCCGAGCACGGAGTTCACTTCTCCTTCCATCTTGAGTCTAGCGATGCTCCTCCGGAGGCCCCGGGCATCTATAAGATCCTCCGATCCATCTTCGAGTTCCAAGTGAGCACATGGCATCGCGATCCGCGTTCGCGAGTATCGAAGCATGCTGAATCTAAGGGTCACGGCGTGTCCCTGCCCTTGACTCCATCAAAATTTTCCATCTACATTCCATACATCCATTTCCTCAAGAGTTGATCGACAAACTCTCCTAGACAATCAACCCAAACTAGGGTTTGGTATTTCTCAGTCAAGATGGACTTCCAACATCTCCAATGGTCTTCATGCCTCCTCATATGCTTTAAAGATTCTCCATGTCAAGTTTCAAGCCTCACAAGTCAAGTTTCCTCGACAATTGCTCGATGGATGAAAATCATTGTATTGGACAAAAGTCAAATGTGGTCAACATACAACAACACTTCGATTTTTGGTCAACATCCTCATTTTGAAGTTACATTCATCATTTGATCAAGGGTTGATCATGATTCATCAAGAAAACTCAAGATTTGCTCAAAAGTCAAACTTTCTAAATTAGGGTTTCTAGGTGAAAAGTCAACTGAACTTTGACTGATCATAACTTTCTCATACTTTCTCAGAAATTTTTCCACCACCTCTTGTTTTGAAGGAAATTCAATTCTCTACAACTTCATGTCTCACAAGAATGTCCAAAAAATGCTTCATTTGAGAGGTATGGCTCAAAACATTACAGGTCATTTTCAAAGTCAACAAAAAGTCAACTTTTTGTTTTGAAGATATATTGAGCATGGAAACTCCAATTGAGATGCGACCAAAAAGGTTGGTTAGAGGACTCGTAGAGCTTTCCAAAAAGTCCAAGAAAACTCAAAAATATGGAAAATTGAGCAAGTTACACCATTCACAAGTTGGGCAATTTTGAAAGAATGCACAAAGAGAAATACTTCTAAAAATCAAAAACTTTGCAAATGGGCCTACTTTTTCTTCATCCAAACTTATTCCTCATGCAATTAGGAATATCCAAGCCCAATGCCACGAATTTTTATTTTATTTTCCTATTTAATTTGGAATTTATTCATTTAAATACAAATTAAATTGAAAAATAAAGTATAAAATCCAAATTAATTGCAAATTTGATTTTTATTTCTTCTTTGTGATCCAATCAACTCATTAAAAGCCAGCAATTTCGAAATTGGATCAATATGGCAAGATTGGATTGGAAATTGACCAAAATTTGAAGATTTGATTTTATACAAAAATCAAATTTGATTATCATTGATTATTGATCAATTCTTTCCCAAAACCATTCCAAATCCATCCAATATAAATATGTGATGCATACCACACGAATTAGGGCAGAAATTTTGACTCAAAAACCCTATTCCAAAGCTCAAAAAACCGTGGTGCACAAGCTATTGGCAATCCTACTTCCAGCCGTTTTCAATTGATTTTGAGGTGTCCAACACATTCCTTGACATCTCCAGAATCGATTCAGACCTTTACTTTGCCAAAAACATCAAGAATCGTGGCGAAATCGGTTTGTTCTTGAATTTTCAAAATTCAATTCCTTCATTCATGCATTATTAACTCGATTTGTTGTTGTTTTTGTGTTTAGTGATGTGTTTGCAAAGGCAAGCCAATTGAATTTCCATGGCCTGAATCGTGTTACACCATAGCTAGGGTTTCTGAGCTCGATTTAGGGCTTTGCTTAAATGGAAAAATTGGACAATAGGACCTATACCATCGTGTTCGGAACGATCTCAGGAATCGAACCATGCCTTTAGAACTTATTTATATTATGTATGCTGGATTTTTGATTGTAGCCAGGGACATAGCGTCGAGCAATGGCCGACGCTGAAAATTCAAATATTTGAAAGGTTGAAGACGAAGTCTGGCGCGAAGGAGGAAGCAATGGAAAGGCAGCGCGTGTATATTCCACTCACTCCGTTTCCAAACAGTAGAACATGCCAGCTCAGTTGGTCAAGGCGTTGGTTTTCAAGGTTTGAGGGTCAGGTCCCCTGTTCGAACCATGCCGAGACCATTCTTTTACAAGTTTGCAATTTCTTCACATTTTTCATATTTTCATATTTTTAATATTTTCCATGCATTTTAATTTCTTTTCATATTTTAATTTCTGCATTTAAAATTCATCAAAAATTAATTTCCTTTTTACATTACTCTCATAAAATCTTTATTTAATTTAATAAATTAAAAATATATTTTTCCATGCATATTTATTTTTATTTGTAATTTTGCATTTAAATCATTGTAAATTCATTTTAAATTATTAAATTGCATCTAAAAAATCCCAAAAATTTATTTTAGCATATTTATATTATTTCCAGCATATAATAATTTTCTCATATAAAAGTTTGCATTTTTTCTAACACTTTCTCTTATTTCGATTTCATCATATTTTCCGATTTCTCTTATCGTTTCACAAAGTTAATCCGATTCTTATTCTTCCGTTTTCATTTTATTTTTCAATAATGTAATTGTATATGGGATGTAATAGTTTAAATTAGGACTTTATTTTCCGCATTTTAAATTATGTATCGCCCAAAGCCATGTAATAGCGTAGGATTTACCTTTCCGCATTTTACATTCCGCATTTTGCTTTTCGCACCCTATCAACTGCTAGTAATTAGGCGTGTATGGCAAGATAAAATTGGACATAGCCCACTAATTTTCAAGATAAAATATCTGAAATCAACACACTTTTTCACACATGCACCCCTTAGGGTAATTCTCTCTCGTTGCCTTTGCGAATTCAAATGGTCATGTCCCTCGAACGTAGAGGTATCCTAGCACCATTACCTTCAAACAAATCATCATAATCCCTTCGATACAAAGATCATAAGACCCACGATGTCGCCTCCGAATACATGATCTTGACCCTCGATTGTCGCCTACGAAAAATGATGATAGTCCCTACGAATGTGCTAGGATACTTCCTACAAGTTGCCTTCTATGACCATACGATGTCCCTTCGAATGTCCCGTATACATCCAACGAATGGAGCTACCTACTAACTAATGGTATGGCTAGCGCTATTCTAAAGGAAAGTAAAAATACGAGAACGACCAATTCTGAGTAGGTAAACAAAGACTTTTAGTTGCTTGCTCGATCAAATGCTTTTTACACCACGCACTTTTTTTTCAAAGTTCAAATTCTTTTCAAAAACAAAACATTTCCGAACACTTTGTATACATTCCTACATGAATCATTACAAAGTCAAAGCGAAATTCCTTTTCAAAACATCTTTTTTCAAACACACAAAAAAGCAATTTTAAAAAGTGATCTAGAGAGCAACTAAGAGCCCGTAGATAACTACGGATGGAAAGGGGTGCTAATACCTTCTCTTTTCATAACCATTCTCCCGTACTCAGAATCTAAACGAAGGTCTTTTTCTGTACTTTTACCTTCCCTTAGTTGGATAAAAATAAAAGTCGGTGGCGACTCTTGCTATCCGCACATTTGGATACAAAAATCCTAAAAAGTCAGTTCACCGTATTACAGAGTGCAATCCATCACACGGAAGATTCTCTCAATCTCCTTCAACCACGTTAAAGCACCTTCAGGATCATACTTTCCTTGGAAAGTATGGGGATTCTCTCTTTGGAAGGTTGCCAAACTACGAGACCCAACGTTCTCGTCAGCATTCGGCGGATGTTAGAAAGCTTGAGCTATTGCCTTCATAGCAGCAACAAGAGCCTCATCATTCCTACCAGCGTTCCTTCCAGCCATAACAACTTCTGCTCACAACAAAACAAGGATTAGAATCAACAAATAACAATACTTGATTGTTAGACAACAACAAACTCAACAACTTGACCGGACAGACCGACCTGCTCTGATACCACTAATGTAACACCCCAATTCTACCCCTCGTAATTAATAATAAATCAGAGTTTCAAAATTTCATCCAACATAAATTGAGGCATCACATATTCGTGTTTTCATCACTTTGCATATAATGCACATCACAAAAATCAAAAGTCGGATATATTGATTCATATCATAATTCATCGTATACACATATGACTATTCACAGCACAGCGGATGTGTTCACAAAATCTACATATCATCATGTTATCATCAATACATAAAGTTATAACATCATAAGATAGTATACATAAACTATCCTATCAAAATAATAACGTCACCCAAAACCCGAGTGTTACTACGGTCAGAGCAGAGCGACTCAAAATAAAGAGACTCGAGCTAATCATCATCATCCTCGTGGATCACCTGCACGTTACCAATATAAAGGCAACGACAAAACAAGTAAAGGGTGAGATACTCCAAAACATATAATTAAAGGCATGATAAAATATATAAATAGTTTTGGAATTATAAATGATATAAGTTGATAAGAGTATGTCAACATGTATTAAAAACAAAGCATCATATAACATCGCAATTCAACTTAAACCATCAATTAAAACCCAACGCCAAACAGTTCAAACATAAACATAACCGACTCCATGAGACACGACTATGTTATGCGTGTGGTACCCGTCGCTTTGTCCATAATTAGGAACATTCGCCATAAAGTCCATCGTCGCTGGGCATAAAAGCCCTCGTCGCTTATGCAATGTATGTGACTCGACAATACAATCATCACAAACACTACACAACAAAAACATCATCATCGCTCATCAAAATTGACATAAAGTCCACATCGCCATATTTATCCACATCAAGATAAACATATCATCGCATCGCATATCATCAAGTATTCATTATAAATAAACCGTCGCAAATATAATGTTTAATCACCCCACATCATTATAAATTTATTCACCAAATTCCAAATACGGAAAAATAGTCAAAACACCAATAATCGTCGCGAAAGTCATTCCTAATAACCGGTATTAATCATAATCGTCAACATCGCAATCAGATTGTCCATACGTGCCTTAAATCGACTAAAACGCAATCCGATTCAATTTAACCATAATTTGGCCTATTTCGGGTCGTTTCGTAAAAACTCGTAGTTTCGAAAAACTAACCTCACCACTATGTTCTACACGTCAAAATTAGCTAGTATGTCAATTTTCGTTGAACTCGGAGCAACTTGCTCTGTCGCCGAAATTACCGAAATCGGGAAATCGGAATATAATCGGGTTCTAAATTTAATCGGCTAACTTATGTCCTAATTATATTTTATTAATACCAACTAGTAGTATGGAATTAAGGAAAATGTAAGAAACAGAAGCAAATTGCATAATAATGCAGAAAACACAATTTTCATTGCACCTTCCACAGGAGGAAGGGACGAACGTCCCATGGGGTTTTAGGAGCTTGAGGCGGGCGCCAGGGAGGCTGGGACGTCCGCCCCTCATGGTGAGGTGGGCGCCTCCCAACTTCTTCTTCCTCTTTCCATTTTCTTCTTCAATTGAACGCAGTGTTTTCCTGGTTTATAGTTTTTCACAGTTTCCTTCATTTCCATTTTAATACTTCTAGTTCCTACAAGCTCGGCAATAAAACACCCACAATCTATACTCATAACTCAACCTTTATAAGTTATTTCAACAATCACCCAACAAAAACTCATGAATCAAAATACCAATTTTTCCTAAATCCACAACATATCTATCAAACCCTAACTATATGGAATAGAAAATCAAACCTCTTACCTCAAGTGCTTGGATGATTGCAAGATGCTCCAACAAATTCCAAACCTCAATCTTGCTCTTGCTCTTCTTCTTCTTCCAAAACCCTCTAGTTCTCTCTATGTTTCTAAGTTAGGTTTTGTGTTGGAACGGAAAAAAATGAGGAAAAGTGTTTTATGATGCATTCATACTAGCAAGCCAAGGGTATACACCCAATTCTAAACAATTAGTCCTCACACCCTAACTTATCTTATTAATTAACACTTTAATAATATCTAATAATATTATTAACTCAATTAATTAAAATAACTCCGGGGAATTAAATATCGGTCCGAATAATATTTTACCGAACCGAACGAAATAAAAACCGAACCGAACGAAACGTCGCCAAATATATTAATAGATATATCGATTAATATAAATATTCGCCGCCAAAACAATCACAAACGGTAACAAAAATATTAATATAATATAATATTAAATAAACGGCGTTAAAGATTTGCACTAATAATGAAGCAGAATATGAGTCCCTTATCAGTGGACTTGAACTCCTGCTAAAATTGGGAGCAAGGAGTGTCGAAATTATGGGAGACTCTGAATTGGTAATCAAACAAGTATCAAAAGAATATAGATGCGTTAAGGAAAATTTTATTATGTACTTCGTGATTGCCATAAGATTGTTGAAACGGTTCGAACAAGTAAGCCTTCGACACATACCCCGGCGAGAAAATCAAGAAGCTAATGATCTAGCACAAGAAGCCTCATGATACAAGATGAATGAGAATGAAGAGCTTGTCGAAGTAAAGAAAAAGGTTAGAGCTACTTCATTATCCCTTCAGACTTATCACTCATAAAATTAGGAGCCACAGATGTAGAAAATTTTGAAATTTTAGCAATTGATAATGGGCAAGACAGTGACTGGTGAAAGCCCTTGGTCGATTACTTGCGTTCGCCAACGGGTTCGACAAATCGTACAATAAAATATCGCGCCTTGAGTTTTGTTTTGATTGAAAACGAATTATTTAAGAAAACTGTCGAAGGGGTATTACTTAAGTGCCTAGGAAAAAGTGAGGCATATGTAGTTGTGTCGAGTGTGCATAGTGGAGCATGCGGTGCACACCAAGCTGGACACAAGATGAAATGGTTGTTGATGCGAACAGGTGTGTATTGGCCCTCAATGTTGAAAGACTGCATTGAGTTTTCCAGAGGATGCCAAGAATGCCAAGTGCATGGGGGCATCCAACACGTGCCAGCAAGTGAATTGCATGCCATTTTAAAACCTTGGCCATTCAGAGGGTGGACTTTAGATGTAATTGGTGAAATAAAACCAGCGTCATCTAAGCAACAAAGGTACATTTTGGTCGGTATTGACTATTTTACAAAGTGGGTCAAGGTCGTAGCATTAAGGAATGTCGACCAAGAGGTTGTGATTGATTTCATACAAAATCATATTATGTGTCAGTTTGGAGTCCCTTAAACAATTACAACCGACCAAGGCACAGTGTTCACAGGCCAGAAAATTCAAGACTTTACGAAGGAAGTTGGAATAAAACTGCTAACTTCTACCCCCTATTATGCTCAAGCAAATGGTCAAGTCGGAGCTGCAAATAAAGTAATAATTTCCCTGATCAAGAAGCATGTGGGTAAAAAACCAAGAAACTGGCACCAAACGCTAGATCAAGATTTGTGGACATGTTGAACGTCCCCTAAAGAGGGAACGGGGGAAACCCCATTTCGACTGGCATATGGACAGGATGTTGTTTTACCAGTACAAATACATGTTCAATCTGTGAGAATTCAACGACAACATGAAATACCGTCTGAAGATTATTGGAAGATGATGACTGATGAGTTAGTCAATTTGGACGAAGAAAGGATGTTAGCCCTTGATGCCTTGAGAAGGCAAAAAGATAGAATGGCTAAAGCTTATAATAAAAAGGTAAAGGACAAAGTATTTCAAGTTGATGATTTAGTCTGGAAAGTAATATTGCCTATGGACAGAAATGATAGAGTGCTGGGAAAATGGTCCCCAAATTGGAGGACTGTTTAAAATAATCCAAGTTTTTTCCAATAACGCATATGAGCTAAAAGAATTGGCCCCAGATCGACACATTCTGAGGGTAAATGGTAAATACTTGAAGAAATACAAGCCTATTCTTCAAGAAATCTCAATTTCGACCACGTAGAGCCTGTTTGTCGAACAAAGCTGGAGCATAGTAATGAAGCCAGCATAATTGTACAAAATATAAACTGTGTAAATAATTATAGACAAGAATGCCAAAAAGCGGTGTTTTATAAATTATGGAGAGATTATAAGGAATGAAAACCACAACAAATACATTTAAAAGGATCACATAAATCAGAAGTTGCCAAATTTTCGTTGGAAGCTTCCCAAATCACTCTCAAGACGAGCAGCAGTGTCACCTAGTCCATCAGCTTTGGCCTTGAGAGTGCGCAGTTCCTCTTCGACCCGAGTCGTGGCATTACTGACGATAAGAGCATCTTTAGCCAACTGGCGCATTTCTTTTTGATCAGAAATGTTGGCCTGGTCAATTTCTAGTATTTTTAGTATTTTTTGATCAGAAATGTTAATACAAATATCCAGCCTTGCATCAATTGATTTGACTTTTAGTATTTTTTTAATTAAAATTATATTTAAATGAATAAAACCCCAAATAAATAAAAATAAATAAAAATAAAATAAAGGAGGCGTGAAATTGGTCTTGGAGTTCATGGATAATCTTAAGAACAAGTTTGGATCACAAAAACTTAGGCCCATTTGGAAATAATTTGAATTTGCTAAGTATTTCTCTACATACACTTCTTTAAAAATGTTAAACTTGCACAACTTGTATCTTGCTCAATTTTCAAAATTTTGAAGTGTTCTTGGACTTTTTAGAAATCTCAAGATATCCTCTAAACACTCTTTTTTGTTTCATCTTGTCATACCCCAAAATTTGCGCTCCTACTCTTCAAGACATTTCTAATATCCATACTCAAGGATTCCTCAAGGGTTGATCAGACAAACCCTCTCCTAGACAATCAACCCAAACTAGGGTTTGGCAATTCTCAGATCAAGATAGGTTCTCAACACCTCCAATGGTCATCATGCCTCCTCATATGCTTCAAAGAATCTCCATGACAAGATTCAAGCCTCATAGGTCAACTTTCCTCAAACAATTGTTCAGATGGTTGAAAATCAGTTGTATTGGACAAAAAGTCAACTGTGGTCAACATACAGTCAAACTTCATGATTTTTGGTCAACATCCTCATTTTGAAGTGACATTCATCATTTGATCAAGGGTTGATCATGATTCATCAAGGAAACTCAAGATTTGCTCAAAAGTCAAACTTTCCAAGTTAGGATTTTCCAGTGAAAAGTCAACTGAACTTTGACTGGTCATAACTTTCTCATACTTTGTTAGAAAGTTTTCCACCACCTCTTATTTTGAAGGAAATTCAATTCTCTACAACTTCATGTCTCACAAGCATGTTCAAAAACTGCTTCATTTTGAAGATATGGATCAAAACATTACAGGTCCTTTTCAAAGTCAACAAAAAGTCAACTTTTTGTAATGAAGTTTTATTGAGCATGGAAACTCCAATTGAGATGAAACTAAAGAGGTTGTTTAGAGGACACCTAGATCTTTCTAAAAAGTCCAAGAACACTCAAAAATGTTGAAAATTGAGCAAGATACACCCTGCACAAGTTGGGCATTTTTGAAAAGGTGTACAAAGAGAAATACTTGTCAAAATCCAAAATTTTGCAAATGGACCTAGTTTTTCTTCATTCAAACTTGTTCCTTAGACAATTTGGAACATCCAAGCCCAATGCCATGAATTTTAGCTTTACTTTTCTATTTAATTTGGATTTTATTCATTTAAATACAAATTAAATTAAAAAATAAGGTATAAAATCAAAATTAATTGCAAAATTGATTTTTCTCTCATTCTTGAGATCCAAGTAACTCATAAAAGCTGGCAAATTTCGAAATTATCATTGATTTGGCAAGAATTTGATTGAAATTGGATCAAAAAAGGAAGATTTGATTTTGTACAAAATCAAATAATTTTTGCATTGATTGATCAATATTTGCTCTTTAATTCAGCCCAAAATCCATCCACTATAAATGTACAATGCATACAACATGAATGGGAACATAAAAATTGCTTGGAAGAACCCTAACCTAAAGCCAAAAATCTGTGCCTTTCAAGCAACCTGCAGCCTTGGATTTAGTTCGTTTCAGTTGATTCCAAACACTCCATTGCATTCCTTGAGGTCTTTAGAGTCGATCCAGACCTTTACAACTCTCAAAAACATCAAGAATTGAGAGAACACGATTTCGGTTTGTCACACTTTTTCAAATTTCGATTTCTATCATTCATGCATTGTTAACGTGTTTTGATGTTTGCTTTGTGTTTAGTTTAAAGTTTGCAAGCTTTCTGGACAATCCAATTGCATTTCCATGGCCTGAAACGTGATTCACCATAGTTAGGGTTTTCTGAACCGATTTAGGGTTTCTCTAAATACGTAAAATTGTACAAAACGAACACCACCATCGTGTTCAGAACGATGTTTCCAATCAAACCATGGCTTTGAATCTCATTTATATTGCTTGTATTGGATTTTTTATATTTGCAGGGGCCTTAGCGTCGAATGAAGCCGACGCTAAGTTTTCAATAATTCAAATGAAGAGGATGAAGATCTTCGCGCGTGTTCTGGGCAATCAGAAAGCAACAACGTTTAAAAGCGTTTCGTTTCAATTCTTAAACACGTGGGTGCTCTAGCTCAGTTGGTCAAGGCGCGTGTGTGTGAAGTTGAGGTCTCCAGTTCGAATCCTGGCAAGACCAATATATTTTTACTCTTTACAAACTAACTTATATTTTTCTATTTTCTATTTTTCTTTAATATTTTCATCCAATTTAATTTATCTTCAATATTTTTTATCATGCATCTAAAAAACACCAAAAATATATATTTTATGCATTATTATCAGAAAAATGTTTATTTAACTTTTAGCATTAAAATTAATATTTTTGCATGCATATTTTATTTAATTGCTAATTAATCATTAATTTGACTTTTAATTGCATTTAAATTATCAAATCGATTCAGAAAATTATCAAAAATTTACTCTATCATATTTATGTCACTACTAATCAAAAAATTTTTGCATCTTTCAAAAGTCATGTTTTACTAATATTTTTCTTCTTATGCAATTTTCTCTTATTTTCCGATTATGTATCTGTTCACAGGTTGTAACGTTTCAGACATTTTTCTTGTTTTTATTTTCAATTATGTAACTGCCTATGGGATGTAATAGTTTAATTAGGACTTTTATTTTCCGCACTCTAATTATGTAACTTCCCCAAAGCCATGTAATAGCGTAGGACTTTATCTTTCCGCACTTTACATTTCCGCAATTTATTTTCCGCACCCTATAAACTGCTAGAAATTAGGCGTGTATGGCAAGATAAAATTGGACATAGATCACTTCTAATTTCAAGATAACATATCTGAATTTGACACACTCTTTCACACATGCACCCCTTAGGGTAATTCTCTCTCGTTGCCTTTACGAATACAAATGGTCAAGTTCCTCGAACGTAGAGGTATCCTAGCACCGTTGCCTTCAAAATATATCATCATAGTCCCTTCAATACAAAGATCATAGACCCACGATGTCGCCTACAAATACATGATCTTGACCCTCGATTGTTGCCTACGAAAAGTGATGATCGTCCCTTCGAATGTGCTAGGATTCTTCCTACAAGTTGCCTTCTATGACCATCCGATGTCCCTTCAAATGTCCCTTTTACATCCAACGAATAGGGTTACCTACCAACCAGTGGTATGGATAACACTACTCTAAAGGAACGTAAAATAACACGAAAACGACCAATTCTGAGTAGGTAATAAGACTTTTAGTTGCTTGCTCTATCAAAACACTTTTCACACCGCACACTTTTGTCAAAGATCAAACTTTTTTCAAAACGAAACATTTCCGAACACTTTGTATACATTCCTACATGAATCATTACAAAGTCAAAGAGAAATGCCTTTTCAAAACATTTTTCAAACACACAAAAAGCAATTTTAAAATGATCTAAGAGCAACTAAGAGCCCGTAGATAACTACGGATGGAAAGGGGTGCTAGTACCTTCCCTTTTCATAACCTTCTCCCTTACTCAGAATCTAACGAAGGTCTTTTCCTCTTTTTCACCTTCCCTTAATTGGATAAAAGAAAAGTCGGTGGCGACTCTTGCTATCCGCAACATTTGCGATACAAAATCTCAAAGTCCTCACAGACATGAATCGACGACTGTCGTGGAGACACCCTAAAGAGAGAATGCCTTAGGGATTTGATCACTTTACCGCTTTCTATTTGAATTGTATGCTTTATCTTTAAGGGTTGCTTGGGCATTATATTGTTGGGGATCCTACACGGATCCGGTTTCCTTTAGGTAAGTAGCAATAGAACGTCGCGATCGTTAGGCGATACCAAACGGTCAACATGATGGCTACGTTAGTGTGACACTTTGGATGTCCCGATGCTCCTCATTCCCAAGTTGAGGATAACATTTGGCTTCGTGGTGTCATTAGCACTAACTAAACTTTTAGAACCTTAATTGACCCATCTTGGCCATTAGAAGGTAGTGAGATGGCGGCTTTGTGTAGACCGAGGTTGGTCGATACTGATGCTACGCCATTAAGATCGACTTTTGGGATATTTTCGTCGACCACTTGGTAGTCGTATCGAAATAAACGCCTACGAGAAAGATCAATGATATGAGATTCCTAGAACCCGGTTACTATCATAGGACAGGATGAACCAACTCAAACTTTTGGTGGGGTAATCACCTATACCTCATGCAAGCCTTAAACCTAGGCTCATTGTGTGATTTGTTTGTGTGTGCTAAACATGACATCATGACATCATTTGCATTGCATATCATCTATAACTATTTCAAGGACCTAGGGGATTTATCTTTGCTCTGTTTTGTAGGGACTATGACTTCTCGAAAGACTACCCGAATCAACTTCATGGGTGTACCTCCTCAACTCAAAGAATTGGTTTCAGAAATTCGCGATCATGCCCAGTTCATCAAAAGACATGGTTATCTGCTTGACTTGGTTATCTCTGGTTTTGAAGAAGATATGATGCATGTTCTATTCCAGTTCTTTGATCCGAAACACCATTGCTTTACATTCCCATATTATCAGTTGGTTCCTACTTTGGAAGAGTTCTCTAAGCTACTTGGGCTACCTATTCTTCATCAAATGCCATTCACCAGTTTAGAAAAGGTTCCTAAGTACGAAGACATCGCATCATCATTACACCTAAAGCGCCCAGACATTGAAGCCAATTGGGAAACTAGGAGTGGAGTTAAGGGTTTACTTGCCAAGTTTTTGATAAAGAGAGCCCGAGAATTCCTCAAAGCTATGAGTTTCCACGCATTTGAAGACGTTTTGGCCTTGCTAATTTATGGTTTGGTTCTATTTACTAACTCGGATCAATTCATAGATGTGAACGCCATCAAGATTTTCCTTGCTCGCAATCCAGTGCCTACTTTACTTGGAGACATCCTACATTCTCTCCATACTCGTACTATCAAGAGACAAGGAACTCTCATGTGTTGTGTACCGTTAATTTCCAGGTGGTTTATTTCGCACCTTCCTCCATCAGTTTTGAAGAATGAACAAAGGTTGAGATGGTCTCAAAGGGCTAATGTCACTCTCTCATTCAGATATCCGTTGGTGCCTCTTCTCTCAGAAGGACTTAACTTTCATTGAGCGTTGTGGAGAATTCCCTAATGTGCCACTCCTTGGCATAAGGGAAGGTATCACTTATAATCCTTCTCTAGCTCTACGTCACAGTTTGGTTATGCTCGAAGAGATGGTCCTCATGATATGCTTCTCTAAGATATTGTGTTCGACTACAACCACGATCTCCAGAATTACCGCCGAAGGTTCATACACGCTTGAGGCATGGTAAAGAAGACTGATACCAAGACTTTGGGGCACCAAAACTCCATTCCTTGGGAACCTTACCTCAAATGGGTGCGAGCTCGAGCTCAAAACCTCATGATGCCATTCACGCCTGTTTTACCAGTAATTATGGAACCTGTTGCTATAGGTGACGTACCCTATACTGTTTTCCATCCTGACATGCCTACTGATTTTGAAGACTTGAAGAGATCCTGGATTCAGCTCAAAGAAGAAAGGGATACATTCGAAGCTCAGTGCTATGCAAGCGAGAAGAAAGTACTAGAGTTGACCAAGCTACTTCACGAGGAGCGAAACATCAACGCCTACCTCGGCACCAAGAGGAAGCGCCCATGGGAGACTTAGAGCTTTAGGATTTTTTGTTTCTTTTGGTTTATCTTTCCGAACTATTTCTTGTACTAAAAAAGAAAGAAGAAAAAAGAATAAAAAGAAGCTAATAAAGTTTGTTCATTGCTTGTTTAACAAATTTAAATTCCTAAGGTCCTTGAAAATATTGCGTTGCATTGCATTCACATAAACATTGCATATCATATCATGACATTGCATCACAGGTACATTGAAGATCGGTTTTCTCATTTTCTCGCTATTTATTTTAGCAGAAATGGCTCTTGAACAGACTGTCAAAGATCTCCAGGCTCAGAATGCTCAATTCCAGGAGATGTTCACCAGCTTGGTCCAAGGCCAAGAAGATCTGAAGAAGCTCATCAACAGAAAGAAGAGGGTTGTCGGTGTTCTCAACATGGGCAGATGTTACAAAGGTGGTCCTAAAGTGGTCAGCCGAATAGAACTCTCAGAGGGGAGTGTCAAGACTGAAAGAAGTGTCAAGGGTCATGAAGAAGAAGAACAACGTGAGCCTGAGAAAGAAGAAGACCACTGTGAGAATGATCATTACTCTGAGGAAGATGACAAGTTCAATCAACTTGAAGACCGTCTGAATGCTGTGGAAAATCTGAAAATGTCAGGGCTGAATTTTGATGATCTGAGTCTTGTTCCGGTGTGGTGATTCCTCCCAAGTTCAAAGTTCCCAATTTTGCCAAGTATGATGGCATTTCTTTTCCAAAGCTGCATTTGAAGTCCTATGTTCAGAAGATCAACCCCCACCCCCTGATGACAGAAAATTATGGATGCATTATTTTCAAGAGAGTTTATCCGGAACTCAGTTGGAGTGGTACTATCAGCTAGAGAATGACCGTATCCGTTCTTGGAGTGACTTAGCAGATGCTTTCTACAGACAGTATGAGTACAATGTTGAATTGACACCCACTTGCATGCAACTACAAAGCATGTCTATGGGTCGTGATGAGAAGTTCAAAGAGTATGCTCAGAAATGGAGAGATCTAGCAGGCAGAGTTCAGCCACCCTTGTCTAATAGGGAGTTGGTTGATATGTTTATGGGGACATTGTCAGGACCATTTTTCAATCATCTGATTGGAAACTCTTCAGCCGGATTCACCGAGCTGATATTGACAGGCGAACGCATTGAAGCGGGTATCAAGAGCAGAAAGATTCAGGGTAGAGTCGTCATCAAATGCTGCGAAGAGATCTTTTGGTGGTAATAAAGAAGCCAATGCAGTGTATGGTCAGAAAAGCCGAGCCAAGATCGACCGTGCTCAATCTGTGGGGGCAGTGGTGATCTCCAATCCTACATCAGCACAACCTCAGCGAAACAACGCGCGTAACTAGAACGCGCCACGAAGACAGTTTACAAAGATCAATATGCCTTTATCGCAAGCCTTGCAACACGTGTTAGAAGCAGAGCTGATTTCCTTGAGGGATCCTCCTCAGAACATCAATACTTCTTCTCCGAGATACAATCCTAATGCTAAGTGTGCTTACCACTCCAACAACCCAGGGCATAGTACTGACGATTGTTGGGCTCTGAAGAACAAGATTCAAGACATGATCGAAGCTAAAGAGATTGAGTTTGATCCTCCAGTTGAGACTCCGAATGTGATCAATGCGCCTATGCCTGACCACGGCAAAAGTTCCAATGCTATTGAGAAGAACTCATATGTTTTCAATATAGATGACTTGACTATTCCTCTGATGATTGTTAAGAAGAATTTGCTGCAAGCCGGTGTTAATCCAAGATGCCCAGAGAACTGTCGTTGGTGCCCATCTGCGCCTGACGGTTGTGCTTGGTTGAGAAGACGTGTTCAGTGCATGATGGATAACCGCGAAGTGCTATTCCTAAAACCACCAGTGGAGAAGCTGTGTGAAGACATGTCTAAACTGAAGATCGAAGATGTGAGCAAAGCTGAATTGTCTGCATGGGATACCTTGGGGCAGCCAAGTGGAAGATTTGATTACATGGTGAAGTATATTGTTCCTGAGAGCTACAAAATTCCTATTAAAGATGTCAAAGTAACCGGATGGGGAGACGATTTCCCAGAAGATTGTGCTGATGTTAACACAATAAGGATTTCCTCTCCTGATCCCGTGCCTTGGCACCTCTCATTATTACTTCTCCAAGACCAGTTCCATATTCCTCAAGCAAGACCCTCTAACCATTGAGGGCCTTACAGTTGAAGCTACCATTCCTAACATTGACAACATCACCGGATCAAGTAAGGTGACCAGAACCGGAAGGGTATTCTCTCTCTCCTCCTAAACCACTGCGGCATTAGTCAACTCTAGCCGTGATCAGAATTGTCAAGATGCCTCCAAACAAGAAATGGAGGAAATTCAAGATTATCAAGAAGAGCGACTACAATGTTTGGAATGGGACAGAGATCTCCAAGATCTCCATCTCGAGGCTCATGCTAAAGCCTTAGTGAAGTTTCAAAAATGCTCACACATACTCAGTTTCAATGTATTGCTAGTCTCTGCCAACAACGGCCTAGGCTTTGACTTGATTTCGAAGGAAACACAACAAAGCCTTGCATGTCTCTGTTGAATGTAAGGGCATTACTCTGTCTCATGTTTTGGTGGATACCGGTCGCTCTGAATATCCTACTAAAGAGTGCTCTTGACCGACTTGATGTTGAAGGTTTGGTTCTAAAGCCTAGCGACATTATTGTGAGAGCTTTCGATGGTTCTAAATGAACAGTACTCGGAGAGCTCATTCTACCAGTCAAAGTTGGTTCCCATTTTTGACTCCACTTTCTTTGTCATGGACATCCGTCCAACACTCTTGCCTACTTGGGCCCTTGATACATGGGGCTGTACTCTACCTTACATCAAAAGTTGAAGTACCCGATGAAGGGGAAGGTTGTTACAGTGTGTGGTGAAGAGAAATACATGGTCAGTCATCTGCAATCATTCCGATACCTTAAGATGGAAGGTGAATTCTTTGAGACTCCCTGTCAAGCTTTCGAAACAATCCCCAGAGTCATGCCTGTTGACTCTCCTGTCCTCCCGGTTACACGGCCGCCTAGGATGGTCTCGCTGAAAGATGCTCAAGCTACAGTTGAAAAAGGAGGTAGTGCTATTTGGGGTCAGCTCCCTGATCTTCCTTTCAAATCTGATAAGACTGGTTTAGACTTCACCATAAAGGGTCAGAAGATGATATGTCGCGAACGCGCCGGCCAACTTCCTTTCCGCATCAGCCAGAATGGAGTCCATGCTATAGAAGACGACGACATCGACTTCGACATCAGCAAGTGGATCTTCCCAACTCCCGACAACGGACTCAGCAATTGGAAGACTGAAGACGTCATACCAATCTCCTTTAGACAGGAGTAATTGCTTTTTTTTTCTATTTTGCTTTTCGTTTTCTATGCTTCGAACAATAAACTCTAAAGCCTAGTGCCTTGCCCGGGGAATCATGGCTCGTTTGTGAGGGTTATTATCTGTCATTTGCATATTTTCATTCAATAAAATCGTTGGACTTTTGTGTTTAAATGTTTCTTTCGTTTTACTTTATCACCCCTTCAAAAAGCTAAGTGTTTCTTACACACCTACGTGATACACTGCAGAATCACTCAGAATCTCGTTAATAACAGCTATGCTATTGCTAAATATGACTTCGATAATCTGATCTACCAAGCCAAAGACGAAGGTGAAGAATATTTTGAAGTGCAAGGAGAACTTGTCAGACTGCTACAGCAAGAAGAACGAGTTATACAGCCACACGAAGAGCCAGTTGAGGTTGTGAATCTGGGTACTGATGAAGACCGAAAAGAGATCAAGGTAGGAGCGGGTCTTGAGAGCAGTGTCAAAGAAAGGTTGGTTCAGATGCTAGGAGACTATATTGAGGTTTTTGCTTGGTCATACGAAGACATGTCAGGGTTAGACATTGATATTGTGGTGCACCGGTTACCGACAAAAGAGGGTTTTCTTCCAGTGAAACAGAAGGTTCGTCGTATGCGTCCTGAGATGTCACAGAAGATCAAAGTCGAAGTTATGAAAAAGTTCAATGTCGGTTTCCTAGCCGTTACTTCTTATCTGTAGTGGGTTGCAAACGTGGTGCCCGTACCTAAGAAGGATGGCAAAGTACGAATGTGTGTGGATTATAGAGATCTGAACAAAGCGAGTCCGAAAGACGACTTTCCACTCCCTCATATTGATGTTCTGGTTGACAACACCGCTCAGCATAAGGTTTTCTCCTTCATGGATGGTTTCTCCGGTTATAATCAGAATAAAATGGCTCCCGAAGACATGGAGAAGACCACTTTTGTTACATAGTGGGGTACTTTTTGCTACAAAGTCATGTCATTCGGGCTGAAAAACGCAGGCGCCACTTATCAGCGTGCCATGGTGGCATTATTTCATGACATGATCCATCATGAGATAGAGGTCTACGTCGACGACATGATTGCTCGATCATAGACTGAAGAAGAACATCTCGATCATCTGCAGAAGCTGTTTGATAGGTTGAAGAAGTACAGACTGAGACTTAACCCTAAGAAGTGCACCTTTGGAGTCAGGTCAGGTAAACTCCTAGGGTTTATTGTCAGTGGTAAAGGTATTGAAGTTGACCCCGCCAAGGTTAAAGCTATACAAGAAATGCCAGCTCCCCGCACCGAGATGGAAGTCAGAGGTTTCTTGGGACGTTTGAATTACATTGCCAGATTTATTGCACATCTAACTGCTACTTGTGAGCCAATTTTCAAGTTGCTGAAGAAAGATCAAGTAGTGGAATGGAACGACGATTGCCAGATCGCGTTTGACAAAATCAAGGAGTACCTACAACAGAATCCTCCTATCCTGATGCCACCTGCCGAAGGAAGACCTCTTATCATGTACTTGACAGTATTCGAGAATTCAATGGGGTGTGTGTTGGGGCAACATGACGAGTCTGGTCGAAAAGAGTATGCAATATACTACCTTAGCAAAAATTTTACCGACTGTGAAACAAGATACTCACAGCTCGAGAAAACATGCAGCGCTTTGGCTTGGGCTGCTCGCCGACTAAGACAGTATATGTTGACTCACACTACCTTGTTGATTTCCAAGATGGATCCGATAAAATACATCTTTGAGAAACCAGCTCACTCTGGAAGAATAGCAAGATGGAAAATGATCTTGACCGAATACGATATCCAGTATACTTCTCAGAAAGTGATCAAAGGAAGTGTAGTAGCCGATCATTTGGCTCATCAAGCCATAGATGACTATCAGTCTATGCAGTTCGAGTTTCCAGACGAAGATGTTTTGTTAGTTACTGATTGCGAAGAACCTGGACCCGATGAAGGATCTGAACAAGGATCCCGATGGACCATGGTCTTTGATGGAGCCTCAAATGCACTTGGTAATGGCATTGGCGCCATCATTACATCTCCTACAGGAGGGCACACGCCATTCACCGCCAGACTTTGCTTCAGCTGCACTAACAACATGGTCGAATACGAAGCGTGCATCATGGGTATTAAAGCTGCTATTGACTTAAGAATCAAGTTCTTACAAGTGTATGGAGACTCAGCTTTAGTGATCAGTCAGATTAAAGGCGAATGGGATACGAAGCATCCGAATCTCATTCCATATCGAGAGCATGTCCTGAGTTTGATCCCCTACTTCAAAGAGATTACTTTTGATCACATTCCACGAGAAGAGAATCAGTTGGCAGACGCATTAGCTACTATGTCGTCTATGTTCAAGGTTAGATGGGACAAAGAGGCTCCCCAAATCATCATTGAAAAGTTTGACGAACCAGCGTACTGTTATGAGCTTGATATATAAGAGAAACCTTGGTTCTACGATGTGAAGAGGTATCTTGAGACTCAAGAATATCCCGCAGGGGCATCTGTCAATGATAAGAATTTCTTGAGAAGATTTGCATCTAAATTCTTCCTCAGCAACGACATCCTATACAAGCGCAACCACGACCTGTGCTTACTCCACTGTGTAGACAAGAAGACAACAGAACGTATCATGGAAGAATTACACGAAGGCGTATTTGGTACCCACTCCAGTGGACATGCTATGGCTAAGAAGATTCTGAGAACAGGTCACTATTGGTCCACCATGGAATCTGATTGTCACCGTTATGCTCGATCTTGTCACAAATGCCAGATATATGCAGACAAAGTGCACATACATCCAGTATCGCTGAATGTTCTTACCGCTCCTTGGCCTTTTGCAATGTGGGGCATTGACATGATTGGAGAAATCAAGCCCACTGCTTCCAACGGACATCGCTTCATCCTCGTGGCAATCGATTACTTTACCAAGTGGGTGGAAGTAGCCTCGTTCGCATCTGTTACCAAGAATGTTGTGGCTCGATTCATCAAGCATAATCTTATCTGTCGATATGGCACTCCCGAAAGGATCATCACAGATAACGGTTCTAATCTCAAAAACAAGATGATCACCAAACTCTTCACGCAGTTCAAGATCACGCATCACAACTCTTCTCCATATCGGCCTAAGATGAATGGCACAGTGGAAGCCGCCAATAAGAACATTAAGAAGATTATACAAAAGATGACAGTGACTTACAAGGATTGGCATGAGATGTTACCATTTTCTCTTCATGGTTATCGTACTACAGTACGAACATCCACAGGGGCAACCCCCTTTTCTCTTGTATACGGTATGGAAGCGGTCCTACCCATTGAGGTTCAGATACCCTCAACTAGAGTCCTTCAGGATGCAGAGCTAGGCGAAGACGAATGGATCCAGACTCGCCTCGACCAAATTAACTTGATTGATGAGAAACGACTCACATCCATCTGCTATGGACAGATCTACCAGAAGCGAATGATGAGAGCGTTCAACAAGAAGGTCAAGCACCGGGTTTACCAAGTCGGTGATCTAGTAGTCAAGCGCATCATTCTTTCACAAGGTGATCCCAGGGGCAAGTGGACTCCCACCTATGAGGGACCATTTGTAGTTAAGACAGTATTTTCCGGCGGAGCTATGATACTTAGCACCATGGATGGCGAAGACTTCCCACACCCTGTGAACGCAAACATAGTCAAAAAATACTACGCGTAAACGAGACCCGCTAGGTCGACTGACCTAGGCAAAAATAAGGGCATCCTGGCGAACCAAAAGAGGTTTGGGCAAAAGTTAAGGATATATAAAAAATGTACACCCGACAAGTCGAAAACCTGAAAAGGAGGCTTGGGCAAAAAAGGGTATCCCGGTAAACTGAAAACTCGAAAGGGTGGTCTAGGCAAAAGTTAGGGATTTAAGCGTATGACTATGTCTCGTCCGGATCATCTATCTACAGACTACTATCAACATTCAAGATTCAAGCGGCGAATATCAATCCAATCACTTTCTACTGACAGCAAGGAGATGAGATAGTCGATATATATGAGTACTAAGCATAGTTGGAGCTTAACGAGATAGTTTCCGCATAGCTTTTTACTTTCTTTGTATACAAACTGTCTGGCCATACGCCACCTTTTCAAATTAATACAAGTTCTTTCTTTTCAAAGTGTTTATTTTTGTTGTTTTTTGCACAAAGTCCAACAATTGCTTTGAATGATTATATGCATCTGACAATAAAAATCTGTTTACAAACATAACGAAAAGCGGACATACGAAAGTAATTACTACAGGCTCTAGGAATTGAGATGACGACGAAAGTCACCAACACGTTCCCTTGCAGAGTGCAGTCCCCACAGAGTCATCGCTCACCACAAAACCTTCCCCAGCAAAGTACATATTTTCTTCCACTAGTCCTCAAGCAGTAATGGTTCATTTCCAGCAGAGGTATTCTTCCCCAGCAGAATATCTCTTATTTCCCCGGCAGCAGCAATATCCCGACTTGAAACTTGGTCAGATAGTGCATCGGAGGAAAACTACATCTCTTACTCCCCAACAGGATCTACGCACAAGATCCCCGACGGAGTGTTCCCCGACTTCCATTATCCTCAGCAGGGTCGACACATAAGACCCCCAGCAGGTTGCCTCCTCACTTCCTCCTTCCCCAGTAGGGTCTACATACAAGATCCCCAGCGGATCATCTTCCATCTTTATTCCCCAACAGCAGTGTCCGGACTCGAAACTTGGTCAGATAGTGCATCGGAGGAATCAAAGTCACCTATTCTTATTCCAAGTCAGGGTTTCCACGGTTTCATCCTCGAGTAGAAGCCACGAATCCCCAAACAGAACGTCCACATCTTCTTCAAGATGGATATGTTTTGAAATACATACATACGCATTCATACATTATATATAGAAACAATGTTCATACGCATTGCATGCATCATAATCTGCATCAGTCTAACTATATCCTGTCAAAATTTCTCTTTCTCTTTTTTCTCCAGCAGGTGGAAATCACTCCTAAACAAAAGGTCAAAGATTAACCTGAACAATCATGGCCACAAGTACAGGATTAATACCCGAAACCGGACGGGAAACCTTATCCGAACGACTACTTCAGTTGTCCCCCGACAACAGGCATTGGATCAACACCCGAAGCACAACAGGGAAGCTATCCGCGCTATGCCTATTATCCCCTCAGAGTAATCAAGGCGACAGATTGATTCTGACACTCTCTTATTATCAACAGCAACTACAGAGTCTGGCGTACGACTCAGTTTCCCTGGATGGCATCCTAAGCCCATCTCTGACTATTCGTCGACATCTCTCCACCTTTAGAATGCTGCATATTTGGTTAAAAAACCAATACAAACCAATAACTTCATTCAAAGACGAGTGCAAAGTCTAACGTACAACTCTCTCTCCGGATGGCATCTTAAGCCCATCTCCTATACCTTCAAGAATATCTATAAAGCCCAGCATACGACTTATTCCCCAGCATCAACTTCTCCTGATGGCATCTTAAGCCCATCTCCGACGTTTCTCCTATCCAGGCGACACTCTCAAGTCTAGCGTACGCCTCATTCCCCAGAGAAATCTCTAGCTTCTCCAAACGGCATCTATAAGCCCATTCCCTTACATCATCGATCAACGGCGAGTGCAAATTTTCAGGTGTACTCGAGTGTTCAATCATCTTCTACTTCCAGGTCACGAAAGGCAAGCATGCCAATCTAACCCTTCCAGTACAAGAAGATTGAACAGGGGCAGCTGTCATACCCCAAAATTTTCCCTCCTACTCTTCAAGACATTTCTCATATCCATACTCAAGGATTCCTCAAGGGTTGATCAGACAAACCATCACCTAGACAATCAACCCAAACTAGGGTTTGGCAATTCTCAGATCAAGATAGGTTCTCAACACCTCCAATGGTCATCATGCCTCCTCATATGCTTCAAAGAATCTCCATGACAAGATTCAAGCCTCACAGGTCAACTTTCCTCAGACAATTGTTCAGATGGTTGAAAATCAGTTGTATTGGACAAAAAGTCAACTGTGGTCAACATACAGTCAAACTTCATGATTTTTGGTCAACATCCTCATTTTGAAGTGACATTCATCATTTGATCAAGGGTTGATCATGATTCATCAAGGAAACTCAAGATTTGCTCAAAAGTCAAACTTTCCAAGTTAGGATTTTCCAGTGAAAAGTCAACTGAACTTTGACTGGTCATAACTTTCTCATACTTTGTTAGAAAGTTTTCCACCACCTCTTATTTTGAAGGAAATTCAATTCTCTACAACTTCATGTCTCACAAGCATGTTCAAAAACTGCTTCATTTTGAAGATATGGATCAAAACATTACAGGTCCTTTTCAAAGTCAACAAAAAGTCAACTTTTTGTAATGAAGTTTTATTGAGCATGGAAACTCCAATTGAGATGAAACTAAAGAGGTTGTTTAGAGGACACCTAGATCTTTCTAAAAAGTCCAAGAACACTCAAAAATGTTGAAAATTGAGCAAGATACACCCTGCACAAGTTGGGCATTTTTGAAAAGGTGTACAAAGAGAAATACTTGTCAAAATCCAAAATTTTGCAAATGGACCTAGTTTTTCTTCATTCAAACTTGTTCCTTAGACAATTTGGAACATCCAAGCCCAATGCCATGAATTTTAGCTTTACTTTTCTATTTAATTTGGATTTTATTCATTTAAATACAAATTAAATTAAAAAATAAGGTATAAAATCAAAATTAATTGCAAAATTGATTTTTCTCTCATTCTTGAGATCCAAGTAACTCATAAAAGCTGGCAAATTTCGAAATTATCATTGATTTGGCAAGAATTTGATTGAAATTGGATCAAAAAAGGAAGATTTGATTTTGTACAAAATCAAATAATTTTTGCATTGATTGATCAATATTTGCTCTTTAATTCAGCCCAAAATCCATCCACTATAAATGTACAATGCATACAACATGAATGGGAACATAAAAATTGCTTGGAAGAACCCTAACCTAAAGCCAAAAATCTGTGCCTTTCAAGCAACCTGCAGCCTTGGATTTAGTTCGTTTCAGTTGATTCCAAGCACTCCATTGCATTCCTTGAGGTCTTTAGAGTCGATCCAGACCTTTACAACTCTCAAAAACATCAAGAATTGAGAGAACACGATTTCGGTTTGTCACACTTTTTCAAATTTCGATTTCTATCATTCATGCATTGTTAACGTGTTTTGATGTTTGCTTTGTGTTTAGTTTGAAGTTTGCAAGCTTTCTGGACAATCCAATTGCATTTCCATGGCCTGAAACGTGATTCACCATAGTTAGGGTTTTCTGAACCGATTGAGGGTTTCTCTAAATACGTAAAATTGTACAAAACGAACACCACCATCGTGTTCAGAACGATGTTTCCAATCAAACCATGGCTTTGAATCTCATTTATATTGCTTGTATTGGATTTTTTATATTTGCAGGGGCCTTAGCGTCGAATGAAGCCGACGCTAAGTTTTCAATAATTCAAATGAAGAGGATGAAGATCTTCGCGCGTGTTCTGGGCAATCAGAAAGCAACAACGTTTAAAAGCGTTTCGTTTCAATTCTTAAACACGTGGGTGCTCTAGCTCAGTTGGTCAAGGCGCGTGTGTGTGAAGTTGAGGTCTCCAGTTCGAATCCTGGCAAGACCAATATATTTTTACTCTTTACAAACTAACTTATATTTTTCTATTTTCTATTTTTCTTTAATATTTTCATCTAATTTAATTTATCTTCAATATTTTTTATCATGCATCTAAAAAACACCAAAAATATATATTTTTTGTATTATTATCAGAAAAATGTTTATTTAATTTTTAGCATTAAAATTAATATTTTTGCATGCATATTTTATTTAATTGCTAATTAATCATTAATTTGAATTTTAATTGCATTTAAATTATCAAATCGATTCAGAAAATTACCAAAAATTTACTCTATCATATTTATGTCACTAATAATCAAAAACCTTTTGCATCTTTCAAAAATCATGTTTTACTAATATATTTCTTCTTATGCAATTTTCTCTTATTTTCCGATTATGTATCTGTTCACAGGTTGTAACGTTTCGGACATTTTTCTTGCTTTTCTTTTCAATTATGTAACTGTCTGTGGGATGTAATAGTTTAATTAGGACTTTTATTTTCCGCACTCTAATTATGTAACTGCCCCAAAGTCATGTAATAGCGTAGGACTTTATCTTTCCGCACTTTACATATGCACAATTTATTTTCCGCACCCTATAAACTGCTAGTAATTAGGCGTGTATGGCAAGATAAAATTGGACATAGATCACTTCTAATTTCAAGATAACATATCTGAATTTGACACATTCTTTCACACATGCACCCCTAAGGGTAATTCTCTCTCGTTGCCTTTACGAATACAAATGGTCAAGTTCCTCGAACGTAGAGGTATCCTAGCACCGTTGCCTTCAAAATATATCATCATAGTCCCTTCGATACAAAGATCATAGACCCACGATGTCGCCTACGAATACATGATCTTGACCCTCGATTGTTGCCTACGAAAAGTGATGATCGTCCCTTCGAATGTGCTAGGATTCTTCCTACAAGTTGCCTTCTATGACCATCCGATGTCCCTTCGAATGTCCCTTTTACATCCAACGAATAGGGTTACCTACCAACCAATGGTATGGATAACACTACTCTAAAGGAACGTAAAATAACACGAAAACGACCAATTCTGAGTAGGTAATAAGACTTTTAGTTGCTTGCTCTATCAAAACACTTTTCACACCGCACACTTTTGTCAAAGATCAAACTTTTTTCAAAACGAAACATTTCCGAACACTTTGTATACATTCCTACATGAATCATTACAAAGTCAAAGAGAAATGCCTTTTCAAAACATTTTTCAAACACACAAAAAGCAATTTTAAAATGATCTAAGAGCAACTAAGAGCCCGTAGATAACTACGGATGGAAAGGGGTGCTAGTACCTTCCCTTTTCATAACCTTCTCCCTTACTCGGAATTTAACGAAGGTCTTTTCCTGTTCTTTTCACCTTCCCTTAATTGGATAAAAGAAAAGTCGGTGGCGACTCTTGCTATCCGCAACATTTGCGATACAAAATCTCAAAGTCAGTTCACCGTACACATCTTCATTTAAATTTCCATGATCATGTACACTTCTTTGCAAAAAGATGACTTCTGTTGACTTTTAGGAGGACTTATAATATCTTGATCCATAACTCTCAAATGAAACATTTTTGGCCAAAGCTTGTGAGACATAAAGTTGTAAAGAAATTAATTCTCTTCAAAATGAGTTTTAGTGGAAAAATTTCTGATAAAGTATGTGAAAGTTATGCCTAGTCAAAGTTCTGTTGACCTTTTGTCCAAAAACCCTTATTTGGAAACTTTGACTTTTGATCACATCTTGAGTTTTCTTGATGAATCATTATCAACCCTTGATCAAATGATGAATGTGACTTCAAAATCTTGATGTTGACAAAAAATGATGAATCTTGACTGTATGTTGACCACAGTTGACTTTTTGTCCAATACAATTGATTTTCAACCATCTGAGCAATTGACTGAGCAAACTTGAGCTGTGAGGCTTGAAACTTGACATGGTGATACTTTGAGACATGTGAGGAGGTATGATGACCACTTGAAGCATTAGAACTCATCTTTGACTTGAGAAAATCAAAACTCTAGTTGTGGGTTGATTGCTTAGGAGAGGGTTCATCTAGTGAACCCTTGAGAAATTCTTGAGTATGGAGATGTGGATTGACTTGGGAAATAGGAGGGAAAATTTTGGAGTATAACAGTTTGCGATCACCTTTCATGCAGGTTTACTTGATTGATTCAAGATATGTGGGATACGTATCTTGCTTACACACATGTGTGTGCATTCTATTGTCTGGATTGCCATTTTCTGCATGTTTATTTGCCTCGGATGTGTGGGATACACATTCTAATCATGCTTTGATGCCTCCGTGCATTACTCACCGGTTTCTTTATTTCCTGTCAGTAGTACTTGAAGTTTTTCGGGGTATTCCTTTGCATGCTTTTGCTTATGGATTATTATCCGTTTGGTATTTTCTATACCTTTTTATTGCATTCCTTTACTGCTTTTCTAGAGAGCATGAGAACTAGGTTTTTACCTCTTTCTTTTGCCATGAGAAGTAGGAACATAAATGCATGATGGGGCTTATGTAGTTGGAGCATGTTTAGGAACCCCTTTGTTTTATTAAAAGACCCGTTTAGGGAAATTTTGTTTGCTACTTGTGTGTGGTTTGTTTAAAATCCTCTTCCTTGCATAGGGAGGTACTTTCAGTCGTGTGTTTACTTTTGTGCTGCATAGGCCAAGAGTGTTTAGGTAAAACACTAAGTGGAACCACCAAGCAAAGTCCTGCTTTGATGAGATCTACATGTGATATTGATATATATATGATGATGATATGATGGGCACACGGAAAGGGTTCACAATCAACCCCCGCATAGTTCTAGGCCGTGTCAGCTTAGCTCGGGCGAATCATGATGCTTCCTTTCATCGAGTCAATAATAAAAGTGGCAAGAGTCCCCTATTCTGTCACTCCACGCTTTCTCTTGGGGTTCACATTTATTGTTTTGTTACCCGCACTCATATGCTCTTCACACTTGATAATTAATATCATGTTGTGATTTTCTCGGAGGTCGGAGGTCGGCTCTGGTTGACTCGGTATGCTCGTTACCGTCGCAGCTATGGGACTTCCTTCTTCTTACGCATGTGTGAATCATTTGTTTGTGCCTTGCAATGTGTGTGCTTATTCTAAAGCACTTGTTTGTTTAATCCCTTTGAATTCCTTGTTCATTCAACCAAGGTGGAAGTTAGGATATTTTCCCTTAGGACCGCTCGGTTAGGATAGTCTTCGAGCTTAGACTTTTTATCCTCAACCATATGGTCATCTTTACATGATAACATTAGGGGTAGAACTAGTTAGTTTACCTTGATAGTTTTCTTCTTTCTTTTTCATCTTTGCACGTAATAAAACTAAAACTTGTTTTCTTTCCTTTTAAAAATGAAAACACTTAATAATGGTTCAGACTCCATTTCAAAGGTAAAAGCAACCAACCTCACTTCAAACCTTTTTGTCTATGGACTTTCTTATCTTTTAAAACCTTTTCAAAATGGGTGTTCCCTTTCAAATATGAGAAAATTGCTAAGTGTGCAAGTGGACGAGCATAAGACTTCTTATAGCTGCAACGCCAAGCATGAGTTGCAATTGTAAGGATGCAGAATCGAACTTCCCATAAAAACAATCGCAACCCACCAAAACATGTGAGCCGAACTACAATGCTCTGACTTTCCCATTGCACGAGGGAATACGTAGGCATCTGGTCACGGGGCTCGACTGAGCAAAACTTTGTAAATACTTCCTTCTTTTCCCTGTGTTTTCTTTATTTCACATGCATTGTTGCGATTAAGCGGTAGATAGATATAACACACCCTTTAAATAGAAAGTAGAAGTGGATACCGTAGAGTACTATGGGCGTGTGGGGTGCTAATACCTTCTCCTCGCGTAATAGACTCCCTTACCCGATCTCTTGGTCGTAAGACTATGATTTCTCCCTTTTAGGTTTACTCGATGTTTTCCTCTCCTCTTGCGGGATAAAAAACGTTTGATAGTGACTTCATTGATATTCTATCGTGATTTTAGCGGTAGTTTGTGGTCTATTTTGGTCCCTTAATTTTAATATTCAAATAAATCTCTTATCTATTAAAAAGGTGTCACGTGTATCCTTCTGTTAGTGATATTCCGTTTTGTTTATCCATGTGGCTGACCTAAAGGTTGATGTGGAATATGCTACTCATCAAGTTCACTAAAATTCCAAAACAATATTCAATAATTTTGCTTTCAACAAGGCTTGAACCTTAGTCACAAGGGTTACAAACACATTTCCTTACCATTTATTCACTTATCTTTTTCTAATACGTTTTACACATTAAATATAAATCATTCTTTAGGAAGATTAAAGTGTTTACTTTTGTTATTTCAAGTATTGTAGCTCACCTGCATTCTGGAGAACTTGGAGCTGTTAAAGTTCAGAAGCCTGGCATGTCACTTTCATTAACCCTTGATGTTTTGCTATTCCATATGATTTGGGGCCAATTTAAACGGTTTGCAAAGGCTCGCAAAGATCTCCTAGTAGCAGTTAATGAAATTTTCATTTGCCTTAGAAACACAAATTTATTTTGGAAAAAGAAGAAGCCTTGAGTTATAGCTTTGTTTGTGGTGTTTTAGTTGTCCATTTTGTATTGTGTTCTTTCAAAAGAGCCTAACATAATATATGAAGTAAAAAATTTCACAACATCAATGATTGATTTAAAATGAAATTAGGGATTTGTGGAATGGGTCAGACGATTATAGCAGGACTTCTGCCCTATTCCACCAGTTTTGATTTCTTGATTTAGTTTCTATTTTGATTTGTGGAATGGGTCAAACGATTATAGGTCAAATGCTTCTGGATCAAACAATTTTAGTTGATGTTTTTTTGCAATTGATTTTTATATTTCAGATTTTGGGTTTATGAAGCCATTGATTGTCGATTTTAGTTTCTGTTTTAATTATGGGTTTCGAAATCCATTGGTCTTCAGAATTTAACTTGATAATGATTCTTTGTATATGTTCTCATGGTTTAGAAATGGAGAAGATGATAATGGAGAAGATGATGCATAGGAATAATATGATTATCTATATTTAATTTATAGATGAAGTTAACAAAATGTGAAGTGGCATAGTGGTATATTATCCTTTCAAGCAACCAACATAACAATGGTTCGAGTCTTGTTAAAGGCAAATTTTGATATTTTTTGGAGATGGGTGACCTGGGTGATGTCATGATGCCATTTGGTGATGGCGTGTTGCCACGTTCGATGCCATACATGCATAAACAAATTTCGTTTGTGAGATTTAGACGGAAAAGATTTAAATGAAGCTCCGCAAATATTTGGAACTCCTTGCAAATTATTTATTCTAAGAATTCTGACACAAATATATTAAAATTTATGTGGAACCCACTATTAAAATTCGTGTGAAACCCACTATTACGGGTGCTCTCATATATATTATACACTCACGCATATTTATCGTGCAAGTAATTAAAATTGTTTAGTTAGCTTAAACTAACTAACAAGTAGGTAGTTAATTAGTTAAATTGGTTTTTAACCAAATAGCTATATAAATTTTGTAAAAAGAAACTATATAAATTATGTAAATTTTATTTTGAGAATTGATAAAAAATAACGGCGTAGTTTATTGTTAGTTTATCTTCTATATTGATAATTTAATATATATATATATATATATATATATATATATATATATATATATATATATATATATATATATATATATATATATATATATATATATATATATATATATATATATATATATATATATATATAACACTATTGTTATATCTTTTATTAGTTATTTTACTGGAAAAATCTTGCTGCGTTAACCGTTATATTATCAACATAGTTGCTACATAATTTTCTTATTTGCTACATCATGAAAATTCAACTTCAATTGTATAATTAGAGAGAACGTCACATATTTAGAACTAAACTTATAAATAAGAGATTAAAATGGTGAGTGATGATACAAAGTTGAAGGGTGAATTAAGATCAAACCATGTGCATATTATAGTCAACCATCAAAGAGTTATTGAAATCAACTATGACTGCGTATAGACTTTGACCAACTTTCTAACTTATTATAAAGGCTGAAGAATAAGACCATGAGACCTAACTTTTTTAGCATCCGAATTTAGATTTTACTATTATATTTGTAGTCTAATGTTAATATATTATCTTAGTCTCGGTCTCAAGAAAAATATTTTTTATTTGTAATATATCTCTTTTTTAGTTTAAGTCTTTTTTCTTTTTTTCGTTCCTACGAGAATTGATATAAAGTTGAGAGACAAGCACCTTTATAAGAGACATACCACTTGTCCACCTAAAATTTTAAGGTGGTAGGTGAGTGGATTCTCCCACTTATATATGCTCTTCACATTCCTATCTAATGTGGGACTATTTTCTCACTTACTCACACTTGCTGTATTATTCCAACACTCCCCCTCAAGCGTGAGTCCACAATGCTCTCTCACTTATACCGTTGTTGACACCTTGCGAACACTTAGGTGTTTGAGACTAACCCGGTCCCTTTCTTGAAGTCGGTCCTTTTAGAACCAAAGGGCTCGGATACCATATGAGCCCAAAATGCTCCTCCACTTGTATCGTCGTTGACACCTTGCGGTCGATACTAAGCCGTCCATTTTTGAACCAAAGGCTCTGGATACCCTGTTAGAGAGAGTTAATAGTAGGAGCGTTGATATAAAGTTCAAGAACAAGCACTCTTTGTGAGAGACACATCACTTGTCCACCTAAAACCTTAAGGTTTTAGGTGGACAAGTGGTGTGTCTCTCACAAGGGTGCTTGTTCAGGTTAGTATCGAAACACCCAAGTAGAGGTGTTTCGTTGCAAGGTGTCAACGGCGGTACAAGTGGGGAGCAACTTAAGCATATATAAGTGGGAGAGTCCACTCACCTATCACCTTAAGGTTTTAGGTGGACAAGTGCATATATAAGTGGGAGAATCCACTCACCTATCACCTTAAGGTTTTAGGTGGACAAGTGGTGTGTCTCTCACAAGGGTGCTTGTTCCTCAATTTTATATCAATGCTCCTACTACTAACTTCCTCTAACATGGTATCTCACAAGGGTGTTTGTTCATCAACTTTATATCAATGCTCTTACTATTAACTCCCTCTAACATGGTATCCAGAGCCTTGGTTCGAGAAAGGGATGAAAGTGACTTGTATCGATGCGCCCAAGAGTGGTGTTCCGTTGCAAGGTGTCAAGGCGTTACAAGTGAGGGAGCATTGATATAAAGTTGAGGAACAAGCACCCTTGTGAGAGACACACCACTTGTCCACCTAAAATCTTAAGGTGGTAGGTGAGTGGGTTCTCCCACTTATATATGCTTAAGTCTCCACATTCCTATTCAGTGTGAGACTATTTTCTCACTTACTCACACTTACTATATTATTCCAACAAATTGTTATATTGATTTTCTTTTGAAAAATAATTCAATTACTTATAGTTAAAAATAATATAATTAAATTAGATTTAGAGACGATTCATACTAATGAAACAAAAATGATACAAATACAACAATTTCAAACAAGCGTCGCACAATTGTAACAATAAATTTTCTATTATTAACACGATTTCTAACTAATTAAAAATTTATAATAATTAAAAATTAAGAATTAAAATTAAAAATTAACTTTTAAAAGATCAACAATAAAAAATATAGAAGTATATAAATATTTTGCGGTAAGAGAAAGAGGAATACATGAGTGATTTATTTTTCATTTAAAATTAAATTAAAATTATGTATTTTATTAAAAATATTTATTTCATTTATTACATGAAATCTGGCATTTTTAAAATAAAAAATAAAAAGAAGAAAAAATAACTTTTAATTTTAAATATTTTAGAAGAGTGTGAGAAGCTATAATAATAATTTGTATTTACATTTTTATGAAGGTGTGTATTTGGCTTAAATGTATTAATTATGGACATACCTCTAATTTTATATGTTAGAACATAGTTTGGTTCTAATCACATCTTACAGTTTTGATGATAACAAATGAAATAAATTTTGTATAAGTAAATTTGATACTCGATGAGTATGTTTGCATCGATACTCGATAAGTATGTTTTTATTTTAGATGATGTTACGACTCAAGCACTATAGAAAGTAGAATATTAACTACTTGTGAAGATAAAGAATTAGAAGTTCTAAAGATGAAAATAAACTTCTAAATACATGCGTTGAAAGCAAACTCTGAAAGAAGAAAAGCTAACAAAGTCTGATAGAAGATAAAGAAAAATATTAAAGACTTCAAGTTATGAGACAAACTCTGCTATAGTACCGTTAGACATTTAAAGCAAAAACAGCTGAAGCACTCAAGTGGAAAAAAGTTCGAGATTTATTGAAAACAACAAGTACAAGCAGACAAGCAACGTTAAATGCGTTCTCATTGTTCAAGATAGCAACGGAAAAATTCGTGAAGCTATATATAGAAGATCAATTGTTCAAAAATAATAACGCGCGCTATACCACCAGAAAACTCAAGCTTAATTCATGCACGCAAGAACAGTTTGAATATTGAGTTTATTATTTGTATTTGAGCTTAATACTTAGTGAAAAATCACAGTTGTGATAAAGCTTATTAGAAGCAAACTGAAACACTATTGTTAGAAGTTACTTTGTAATTATTCCTTGAGAGACCAGTTGGGTCAGATTTCTTGAGAGGGCTAGGACTAGAGAGTCTTTGAGGTGTTAGTCACTTGCAATTGGCTTGTGCATTGTATTGTTAGTCACAACAGTTGGTTGTGCACTTGTAATCAGTTTGATTATAGTGAATTAAGTCCTCATTGAGAGAGGAAAAATCACCTTGGCGGGTGGACTGGAGTAGTTTGAGTTTCAAACGAATCAGGATAAAAATACATGTGTTTTATATTTTTGTTACGCTAGAAAAAGAAGGAAAGACTTATTCAACCCCCCCCCCCTTCTAAGTGTTTTCTAAGTCTTCAATTGGAATCAGAGCTCTTGGTTCTGGGTGCAAACACTTAACCGTGTCAAAAAAAGATCCAGAAGGAAAACACTACGGCAACTGATCACAACAACAACACAAAACCTCATGTGTTTGATGGAGAAGATTTTGACTACTGGAAAGACAGACTAGAAAGTTTCTTTCTAGGTTATGATCTTGACTTATGGGATATGGTCTTAGACGACTACACACATCCGGTAGACAAAGAAGAAAATAAGATTGATAGAAAGACAATGTATAAGCAACATAAAACATATTTCGAAAATCACCACAAAGCCAGAAATATCCTGCTGAATGCTATCTCAAAAATGGAGTATGAGAAAATCACCAACAGAGATACTATACATGACATTTTTTAGTCTCTCAAAATGACTCATGAAGGCAATGCTCAAGTAAAAGAGACAAAAGCTCTGACTCTCATCCGAAGCCTTCAGAATGGAAGAAAATAAGTCTATTGAAACAATGTTTTCAAGATTTCAAACTTTGACTACTGGCCTGAGAGTTCTAAACAAAGGATACACCAAAGCAGATCATGTCAAGAAGATCATCAAAATTTTACCCAGAAGATGGGCACCAATGGTTACTACATTCAAAGTTTCAAAAGATTTGAATAATATATCTCTAGAAGAACTTATCAGTGCTCATAGAAGTCACGAGATAGAAATTGATGAATATGAGCCCCAAAAGAAAGGTAAGTCTGTTGCCCTTAAATCTACTAGAAAATATGAAAATAACGCTTTTCAGGTTGAAGAAGGAAGCTCTGATGACTCTGCATCAGAAGAAAATAAGTTATCTCTTTTTTCCAGAAGGATCAACCAGATGTGGAAGCACAGACAAAAGAAGTTCAGAAACTACAAGAGATCAGAAGATAAAGCAGAATCTGCTGGACATAAGAAGTCTAGCAAAAGAGATATCGTCTGCTATGAATATAAAGAACCGGGACACTACAGAAGTGATTGTCCTAAGCTACAAAGAGAAAGGCCAAACAAAAGTTTGGAAGGAAGACAGGTATGATGGCTACCTAGGATGATTTAGAATCTTCTGAAGCTAAATCTAACTCAGAAGATGAGCACGCTAACTTAGCCTTCATGGCAACCACAACAGATGACTCTGGCTCTGAATCAGAATCTGAAGAGGTATTCTCTGAATTTACTAGAGCTGAACTTGTAGATAGTTTATCAGAATTTCTTGAAAACCACAGTAAACTCAAAATTAAATACAAGAAACTCAAAAAGAGTCTTGCATTTGAAATTGAGTAACTTAAAGCAGAAAACTATGAACTAAAAGAAAATAATGTTAAACTCAAAGAGGAATCTCAAACACAAATTCAAAAAGTTTCTAGTTCAGATACTGCTTCGAGTTCGAAAGATATTCTTAAAGAATATGACTCTAGTTTTCAAAAATTCCTTGTTAAAAGCATAGATAGAAGCAAAATGGCTTCAATGATCTATGGTGTTAGTGGAAACAATAGAAGAGGAATTGGATATGAAATTCCCAAAGGGAAAGAAACATATCAACCTAAACCTGTTGATGAAATGGTTATCACATATAAACCACTACACAAACAATTTAGTTTTGGTCACACACATGATATCAAATATACATCTTACTATGAAAATTTTCATGCTAAATCAAAGTTCAAACAAAACTTTAGAAGCTCTAACCAAAAAGGACCCAAAAAGATATGGGTACCTAAGGAGAAAATAATATATGTTGCAGATGTCCTTAACAGCAAAGTTGAAACACCGATCATGGTACCTGGACTCTGGATGCTCACGACACATGACGGGAAGAAAGTCTATGTTCCAAACTCTGGAACTTAAATCTAGAGGAGATGTCAAATTTGGAGGTAACCAGAAAGGAAAGATTATTGGTTCTGGAACCATTGGAAATGGTAACCTCCCTTCTATATCTAATGTTCTTTTAGTAGAAAGATTAACATATAACTTGTTGTCCATAAGTCAATTAAGTGACAATGGTTATGACATAATCTTTAATCAAAAGTCCTGTAGATCTATTAGTCAAAAATATGGGACAATCCTATTTAATGGCAAGAGAAAGAACAACATCTATAAAATTGATCTTTCTGACCTTAAAACTTAGAATGTAAAATTCCTTATGTTTGTTAACGATGAGCAATGGGTCTGGCATAGAAGATTGGGACATGTTAGCATGAGAAAAATATCTCAAATTAACAAACTCAATCTGGTCAGAGGACTTCCTAATTTTAAGTTCAACTCAGAAGCTTTGTGTGAAGCATGTCAGAAAGGAAAGTTTTCAAAACCCTCTTTTAAATCAAAAAATGTTGTTTCTTCCTCTAGGCCGTTAGAACTTATACAGATTGATCTATTTGGACCAGTGAAAACTTCATCCATTAGAGGAAAGAAGTATGGATTGGTCATAGTTAATGACTACAGCAGATGGACATGGGTTAAGTTCTTAAAACACAAGGATGAGTCACATTCTGTGTTTGATGACTTATGTAACCAAGTTCAAAATGAAAAAGAGTTTAGGATCATAAAGGTTAGAAGTGATCATGGAGGAGAATTTTTGAAAACCAATTTTTTGAAAAGTTTTTTTTATAGAAAATGACATTTCTCATGATTTCTCTTGTCCTAGAACTCCCCAGAAAAATGGAGTTGTAGAACGAAAGAATAGAACATTGCAAGAAATGGCCAAAACCATGATTAACGAAACTAATATGGCTAAACACTTTTGGGCAGAAGCAGTGAACACAACATGCTATATTCAGAATAGAACCTCTAGACATATTCTTGAAAAGTCTCTTTATGAATTGTGGAAGAATAGAAAACCCAACATTTCATATTTCCATCCTGTTGGATGTATTTTCTATATTCTGAATACAAAAGATCATCTAAACAGGTTTGATTCTAAGGCACAAAAGTGTATTCTGCTTGGATATTCTGAATGCTCAAAAGTCTATAGAGTATACAATACAAAAACTCTGATTGTTGAAGAATCAATCAAAGTCAGATTTAATGATAAGCTTGGCCATCAAAAGCCAAAGCAGACTGAAAATTCTGCAGGTACAGAAGTTCAACTAATAAACTCTGAAGAGTCAGAAACAAAGGACAACTTAGAAGATCCCTCTATTGAAAATGATTTGGACAACTTAATAATGTCTGAGGAACCCTCACAGAAAATATTTCCTAGAATCACATCAGCACATCCAGAAGATATGATTATTGGAAAGAAAGATGACTCCATCAGAACAAGATCTTCTCTCAAAAACAATGAAGAATCACTATTTGGATTAGTTTCTATTATTGAACCAACCTCAATAGATGAAGCTCTTCAAGACAATGATTGGATTATAGCTATTCAAGAAGAACTCAATCAATTCACCATAAATGATGCATGGGATCTAGTTCCAAGACCTCGAGGATTCAATATCATTGGAACAAAATGGGTATTCAGAAACAAGTTGAATATGCAAGGAGAAGTTGTCAGAAACAAGGCACGACTGGTTGCACAAGGTTATCGTCAACAAGAAGGAATTGATTATAATGACACCTTTGCCCCAGTCGCCAGGTTAGAATCTATTAGATTACTAATTTCTTTTGTTGCTTAAAATAACACCACTTTATATCAAATGGATGTTAAGAGTTCATTTTTAAATGGTTACATAGATGAAGATGTTTATGTCCGTGAAACTCCTGGTTTCGAAGATTAAAAATCTCCAGAACATGTCTTTAAACTGAAAAATTCTTTAAACGGTCTAAAACAAGCTCCCAGAGCTTGGTATGAACGTTTGAGTAACTTTCTTTTAGAAAAGAATTTTACAGAGGAAAGTGGACACAACCTTATTTGAAAATCATTTAAAATGATATTTTAATTTTTCAAATATATGTAGATGATATTATTTTGGAACCTCTAATGTCTCTCTTGGAAGAGAATTTGCTAAGTCTATAAAAATTTGAAATGAGCATGATGGGTGAACTTAAATTCTTTCGAATTCAAATAAATCGGTCTCGAAGGCACTAACATACATCAAACAAAGTATGTTAAAGAACTTCTGAATAAATTCCATTTATCAGAAAGTAAATAAGCGAAGACACCTATGCATCCTACATGTATTCTAGGAAAATATGAGGTAAGTAACAAAGTAGATCAGAAACTCTACAGAGGTATGATTGGATCTCTTCTTTACTTGACGCATCTAGACGGATATACTATTCGATTTGTTTATGTGCAAGATTCTAATCAGATCCTAGAGAATCGCACTTAACTGTTGTTAAGCGAATTCTAAGGTATCTGAAAGGTACTACTAATGTTGGACTGTTTTATAGAAGATGCAAAGATTTTAACTTAGTAGGTTATTGTGATGCTGATTTTTCTGGAGATAGAGTAGAACGTAAAAGCACCTCCAAAAGCTGTCAGTTTTTGGGAGAAAGCCTAATCTCATAGTACAGCAAGAAGCAAGCTACAATTGCACTATCAACAACAGAAGCAGAATATATAGCTACTGCAAGTTGTAGCATTCAGATGCTCTGGATGAAAAGTCAACTAGAAGATTATCATCTCTATGAGAGTAACATTCTTATCTTCTGGGATAATACTTCTGCTATTTGTCTTTCGAAAAATCCTATTTTACATTCTAAGGCAAAACACATAGAAATTAAACATCATTTCAACTTCTGAAGGTGATGGTTCTGGACAAGGTCCAGAAGTTAACAAAGGAGGGACTTCTGGTGGAACTTCTAAAGGTGATGATTCTGCTAAAGGTGATAATTCTGGACAAGGTCCAGAAGTTAACAAAGGTGGAACTTCTGGTGGAAGTTCGGAAGGTGATGGTTCTGGACAAGGTCCAGAAGTTAACAAAGGTGGAACTTCTGGTGAAAGTTCTGAAGGTGATAATTCTGGATAAGGTCCAGAAGCCAACAAATGTGAAACTTTTGGTGGAAATAAAACTTCTGAAGAAAGTCCATAAGGAGATACGATTCCAAAATCAAAAGGAGATTCTGAACAAATAGGCACTGAAGATGCTCTCAAGAAGAAAGCATGGCTGAATGCCATGAAAGAAGAACTTGAGGCTTCAGAAGGAAACAAGACTTGGAAGTTTTCTAAGATTCCAAGGGAGAAGAAAGCCATCAGCGTTAGATGGGCTCTTAAGGTGAGGTTTAAGCTAGAAGGATCAGTTGGCAAGAACAAAGCAAGGGTAGTGGCCAGAGTTTTTATTCAGAAACCTGGACGAGACTACTTTGAGGTGTTTGCTCCTGTAGCGAGGCATGAAACAATCAGAAGTTGGCCGTTGATGCATTTGGATGAGAAGTCAACATTTCTGAATGGTCCATTACAAGAGGAGTTATACGTGTCACAACATTCTGGCTTCGTGAAAAAGAATCAGGAAGGGATGGTGTATAAGTTACACAAAGCTCTGTATGGATTGAAGAAAGCACCCAGAGCTTGGACTCAGAAGATTGATTCTTTTGTTAAGAAGCAAGGGTTTCAGAAATGTGAGATGAAGTATGGTGTGTATGTGAAACATTCTGGAAGCAATATGATTCTAGTGTGTCTTTATGGTGATGACATATTACTTACAGGGAGTTGCAACCAGAAGCAAGCTGTAGATGTTCTGATGAAGTCATATCCAAAACTTCTGAGGGGAGTCAGAAGCTCTGAGGTTCTGGAGCTGTCTAGAAAGTGAGGTTCTAGTGTTGTCAGTTTTTGATGGACATGAATTAAGGGATGGTGTTGTGAATAATTCATGTTAGAAGGGCATTTTAGTAATTATTTGGATAATTTAGTATTTGTTATTTTACTGTTATTATCGTATATCTTAATTCCTTAAGATTAGGATTAGAGTTTGTTTTTAATTAGTTACTTTTGGGCTTATAAATAGTTGTTTGTATTTCATTAGTTTAACAATTCAATTCAATACAATTCATTGTTTATTTTTATCCTCTTTCTTATTTCCATCATTATTCTCTTCTATCCTTGTGCCCTAACAATAACTGATTTTAATATAGTTTTTTTGTAAAGATTAAAATAAAATATTATATATATATATATAAAAGAAAACAAAACACACTAGAAGCAAAACTAAAACTATTAACATTTGTCTAGACCAATTACATATTAAATATGGATTTTATGAGAACCAAACACATCGTTTTCTATGAAATTTCTACGGCGTGAAAGTCATCAGGGTCACACTAATCAGCACCATCACACTCTATATGGCCTACTAGTGTCCATACTCTAACTAACCACTTCTACTTTTCATTCAAATTCACAAACCAAAGTCTTTATATCTATATGATTTATAATTATATAAATAGGTTTTGTAGCTTCCTCTATAATCACTATCATTTCATCTCTTACAAATTTTCAAGTCTCACTATGATGAGAATGGTTCTATCAAGGAGGCTACAAGGTTACTCCAAGATGGACAAGGAAGATTCAGAAGAGAGAAAGCATAGACAAGCACAATTCTTAGTATACAAAGCATTAGAAAAAGTTGATTCTCGAAGAAAGCCATCATTCTTGAGGATCAAAATATTTAAGTTGAAGATTAAGTTAGGGAACAGCTGTAGGAAGATCAAGAAGAGGTTTTTGCTCAAGTGTAATAGGAGTTGGAGCTTGTTTTATTAATAAACAAGATTTTGAACCATGAAATTTAAAATCTTCCTTCTTCCATTTTATTTTCAAATGATTTCTCAAAGAATGTTGGGGTATGGTTCTTGTTGTACTTTGTTTCTTTGCTATATGTGGGAGTAGTTTTTGTGAGTAGCAATTCCTCGGTAACTTGCTTAGTCTACATATTTTTTATTCTCAATTTTATTTGACATTTTCTTTCCACTTTTTTATTGTGAATCGCATATAAAAATTTAAATATGTTTTAGAATTTTTCAAGATGCACTTTGAATGCACCATAAATCATTTTATTAAATTTGGCTCGAGATATATCGCTAATATTTCAAGTGTATTTAAATATGCATCTCTAAAATGATGTATATCTGAAAATTTCCTTACATGTATTGGATGCAATAACATTGTCCAAGTTTGTATTTTTTTAATCAAAGTGATTTTAATCTGACTAACAATGTCATAATTTATAATTTGATTCAATCATTAACATCTCAAAATATGGTAATGAATTAATAATAATTAAAAAACATGTCATAATAGTACAAACATAATTTTTAAAGTATGAAAAATATTGGTAAAACATCCAAAAATACATAAAAGACATAATCTACTGCGGATGTCTAATCCTAAATGTTAGTTTTGTGGTTTTATGACTGACATAAATTTTGTCAAAACATGATTCTGAATTAATATTGAACAAGATGTTGCAACATCTTGACCAACTGTCATGATAGGTTCTGATATCATGTATATTAGACAGATGTTGAGCGAGATGTCTTGACATATTGGCGTGTTGTACAACAAGTGTTGCTGTTATTTTTCTTGAGAGACTTGATTTGATTTTATAAGATCATATTGGATATATCTCACTAATTTTCACATGTCAAGAAGATTTTATTAGAAATAGTGTAGAATTGATTTAGTTTCATTAAAAAGGATCTTGCAGATTTGTTCTAATATTTGTGTGAAGATCTTGCCGCTGATTTAAAACAATGTGAAAAATAGTTAGAATGTGCATATGATTTCCTACCTATACACTATTGTCTGCATAAGAACCAGAAGTATATATCTAATTCCTTCTCATAAATATAATTTTGGATTTAACAAATTCTCAATAAAAAATAGTGTGCACCTCAAATATATTTTCGATTTGTCCAAGATATTTTTAAAATTTTGTAGTGTCTTTTTCCCCTATATAAGATGTAGTGAGAAATTCTCTAATAAAGAACTATTAATTTTCAAATTGACTCATTATTGGTTAATCCCAAAAAAACTGGGTTGTGAACCCAAAATAAAAAAAATTAAAAAACGATCCAAAAGACCAAACCTTGAACCAGACGAAAATTGACCAATCTTTTTAAATCGATGTTAGGCCGATTTTAGATTTTAGGCCGAAAACCAAACTGATCCTGCCGTTGTCCATCCCAAATACATTTTAACCGTTTAGAAACATGATTGAGGTTTTAAGAATGAATGTCTCTATTAGCATATAGACTTTTTTAGTGAGTAGTCTTATAGTAGTTAACTTACCAACATGTGAGTAGGTGTAAAAAAATATATACTTTCTATTTGATTAGATTCATTAGCAACTAATCTAACCTTATCTCCTTATATGGTTCCATCATATATTTATATTTAATTTTAGAGCTAAATGCACAATCTTCTCTATAATATAGATGAGTTTTGATTTAACTTCTTTTAATTTTAATTTTTTAAAATACTTTTAAAAAATTTTGGTTTTAGAACTCCACTAATCATGTAAAAACTGGGAGATAAATCAAAAAGTTTATAAGGTAATTTTTACATATAATAAGCAAAAGAGTTAGTATTTTAAACTTTTAGGGGATATTCAAAACAATTAAAGAGAGGTAAACCAAAACTCCCCTATGAGAAAATTGTGCATTTAACCCTTAATTTTATAAATATACTTCTACCCAATGAATATGTTTCCAACAAGAAGGTCACTAATAATTCAAGTTTTATTTTGATCATGAGCATGTATTTCATTATTCATAATTTTAATCAATGTTTATATTGAATGGCTTGCTTAAAAGTGTTTGGCTTATTATTACTAGATTTTATTTAAAATTTATAATATTTTTAACTTGTCTACCATTTATTAAAATGACTTATATTGTGAGAGAGAATACTATCATTGACTTAGTGTTAGGATGATATATTAGGAATCCTTCAAATGAGACAATCATGTTTGAGGTACAAATGTAGTAGTAAATGTACACATCTCTTCCAACAATAACTCAAAATTGTAATTTGCTACATTGTGGAGACTATCTTGTTGTTTGAGGTATACCTCAATTTTGATAAGCCTATCTGCTACCGATCACTAAAAATGGTTGAATTAGAATGCACAACCACTCAACATTAACCAACTTGTATGTGCAACTACAACTACTTGCTAGCTAGCTACCATTCAAAGTTACCACCATCACACATGCACATTCTATCATAAGTATATTGGTATAAATATCATCATTTGGTTCTATTCCTATTTCATCTATTCCCTTTTATAACCAAACACACTCTCATGGAGGTTTCATGGGAACAAAGTGTCACCTATTCTATCAACACAATTTACCTTCTCTTCTCTGCTTACTTAGTTTTTGTAATGCAGTTAGGATTTGCCATGATATGTGCAGGATCTGTCCGGGCCAAAAATGCTATGAACATAATGCTTACCAATGTAGTTGATGCTGTGGTAGGTAGCATCTCTTTCTATCTTTTTGGTTTTGCATTTGCTTATGGAAATTCCAACCCTTTCATTGGCACAAACTTGTTTGCTTTAGCTAACATTCCAAATGAAAATTATGACTATGGATTCTTTCTATACCAATGGGCTTTTGCTATTGCTGTAGCTGGTATAACTAGTGGGTCTATAGCTGAGAGAACACAATTTAGTGCTTATCTTGTTTTTTCATTTTTTCTTACCGGCTTTGTGTACCCTGTTGTGGCCCATTGGGTTTGGTCATCTAGTGGTTGGCTTAGTCCAAATTCAAGTCACTTGTTCTTGGGCTCAGGTGCCGTTGACTTTGCTGGGAGTGGAGTGGTGCATTTGGTTGGTGCCATTGCTGGACTTTGGGGATCTATTATAGAAGGTCCACGGGTCGGACGGTTTGACGCTTATGGAAAGGCAGTACCTTTCCGTGGACACAATGCCGCACTTGTGGTTCTCGGGACGTTCTTGTTGTGGTTCGGTTGGTTCGGGTTTAATCCCGGCTCATTCGACAAAATTCTCGTGGCCTATCCTAATACATCTGATGAAGGCAATTGGACATCGGTAGGTCGAACGGCCGTGACAACAACATTGGCAGGCTCGACTGCGGGGATTGTCACTTTGTTCAGCCGTCGATTATTGATCGGCCACTGGGATGCAATGGATGTATGCAACGGTTTGATTGGCGGGTTTGTTGCCATCACATCCGGGTGCTCAGTTGTCGAGCCATGGGCCGCTATTCTATGTGGATTCATCTCGGCTTGGGTGTTAATCGGGCTCAACATCTTAGCACTAAAGCTAAACTATGATGATCCATTAGAGGCAGCTCAATTACATGGTGGATGTGGCACTTGGGGTTTGTTGTTTACAGGGCTATTTGCCAAAGAGGAGTTTGTGGTTCAAACATATAATGCAGGGGTGGCAGTGAAAAGACCCTATGGTCTTCTACTTGGAGGTGGATGGGGATTGATTGGAGCTCAAGTGGTTGAGATTTTGGTTATCTTTGGATTTGTTAGTTTAACAATGGGACCTATGTTCTATGCCTTGCACAAGCTTAAGCTACTTAGAATTCCTGTGGCTGATGAACTTGCTGGTCTTGATATATCAAGCCATGGAGGCTATGCTTATGCTCATCATGAGGAAAATCATCCTAGTTCTTATGGAGATTATATGCGTATGCAACGAGATAATCAATCATAGTTTGGTTTAATATTGACATGTTTATATTTTGTAATATGTAGAAACAACTAGGTCTTGTTTAGTATTAATTATTTGATTCAATCCTCTTTATTTCTGTAACAAAATGTAGGTATTGTTATTTCTGAACAAAATGTAGGGGTTGTTAGTTTTGAGTTTCTATTACCTCCTTAGTATTTCTCTCAAACTCATATTGAGGAAATGTTTAAATTTGAACGCACCCAATGCACAAATAGTGTTCAGAGTGTAGGATTTTGGGTAGATTTCAAGTGATCTTGAGCACTCGAATTTTAAACGGATTATTTGTGCATTTGACTCATTTTTTAATAAATTTAAATTCGATGTGAAGTGCGTCCAAATTTCAAAATCTTAAATGTGAGATATATTATTAAAAATTCTATAGAGTTTGAAAGGAATACTCCTAAAGGTGCAATAAACAACTTTCTATTATTATGGTTAGGGATTCTCTGACTTTTTGAAGAGAACTGCCGTCTGCATTTTTCTTTATCTTTCTATAAGAATTCTCTCTCACATATTATGTTTCCCTCTTTTTTTGCTTCACTTTCTCACTTCTCTCTCCAAAAATTGTCTAAAGTCACGAAAAATTAGAAAATTTAAAGTTATCGAATCCATTTCCCTATTACTATAATCTAAAGTGCAGAAAAACTGACATTTATACATTTAAAAATAAAGTAATAAAGCTCAAAGAAATGAACAATATCTATACTCCATTTTTCAAGAGACATGTTGAATTCACATGAAAAAAGAAATGGGCATTAAAGTCAAAATGTGATAAAGATATGGACATTTAACCTCTTGTTTAAGCAATCTTTCAAACAAGCATCAAAATATCATGAAAAGATTGAATCTTATCTAGTGGATGGAGCCTACACATCAAATAAATGTGACACAGTCCCTTTCCCATCATTGTCATTTTGTACACTTAATGGATAATATATTAATTTAATTAAATTGCCATAGCACAGGATAAGGTTACTGTTCTTTTTTTAATTCTTCATCTCAATCCTAAGAATTTTATTATAATATATAACAGAGAATAACCAAAATACCCCTGTTGTTGTGTTTGAATTCTTCGTTAATGTTAGAAATAAATTATATCAACTTGAAGCTGAAAGTGAAGAAAACAGTAGAATATATATACATTTTAATTATGATCCAAAATGTTTACATGTACAATTTGAGGGTAAAAGATTTGAAACCTCTAGACAACCCTTACCTATAAAATGGATCATAGGAAACATGTCTGGGGTCTGGAATAATAAGAGGTAACTTTTCTATGTAAAGAAAAAGAATCTTACAATTCTCTTTGAAAATTGTTCCAACATCAACTATATCACTTGTGTCTGTGTAAATCCAAAGGTCCTCAGAGTTTACTCTCTTTAGGCTATCCCGGCAAAAGGGGCAAGACTGAGACCTAAGACACCTGAATAAAAAAAAATCAACATTGTCATGTTTGAAACAATGAATGTAGACTAAATTAGCAACTAATTACAAGTAAAAGAGTTTTGGGTAGGCAAGGGGGTGCAACTTGTCACCTTGTGATTTCAAAAATATTAAGTTTTGTGCAAAAGATTTTGGACTGAAAGTGTGTCCAATGTCTAACATGTGCCTAGAGTTCAAGATGCATCGTTTATTTGATGTCCAATGCCTGACACGTTCTAGTGTTTAAGATGTATTATTATTTGACGTTCATGTCTGACACGTGTCCAATGTTCAAGATGTGTTATTATTTGATGTCCAATGCGACACGTTCTAGTGTTTAAGATGTATTATTATTTGACGTTCATGTCGACACGTGTCCAATGTTCAAGATGTGTTATTATTTGATGTACAATGTCTAGTGTTTAGGATGCAATATTATTTGACGTGCAATGTTTGACACGTGTCTAGTGTTCAAGAAGCTTTATTATTTGACTTAAATTGAAAACAAGATAACAATTTTGTTACTAAAAGTGAAAATATTTATAAAGAATCTCAAACAAATCTCTAAAGTGCAAAAAGGAAGGCCATTGTTGAAAAACATAAAAGCAATGCCTAACTTTTGGTAAAGTAAAAGCAAATGGATAACAATCTTTGAATTTGAATTCATGAGCCTTCAATTTTAACTTTTGTGAATAAAATGTTGGATAGGGAATTCAGGATCCTTGCCTCAGAAAGACCAATAAAAAGAATTTCTTTTCATTGATATCAAAGAAAACTCAATCATTGATATCATTTACTGTAAGTGATTAACAAGAACATAATGACAACATTATGATTCCATTAACCAAAATGATGAAAGTCAGATATAAACTTGGTTTTATGTACCAAAAAATCAAACATTGTTTTATGTCAAAACACCGTAGCACCGACCCCTATGAAAAAATGTGACACCAACAGTGACACTGTGATTACATTCAATTTATTAATTTTTTTCAAATTATTAGAGGCGTCGACGTGTCAATGTCGGTGTCGTGTCTGGATCCGTGCTTTATATGTCAAAAATATGACCAATGTGATATACAAATATAACTTGAAAGAATCTAAGATGAATGAGAAAGTATGGAGAATTGTACCAGTCTGTGTAACATTCAAAGCACATTTGGTGGCAACAATTAGGCAGCACAACTTTAGCTTTCACTTCCAAGCAAACTCCACATTCCTGTTCTCTTTCAATGTCAATTTCAGAGTCTCTTCTATCTTTTTTATCAGTCTTCTTTTGGTATCTAATAGCATATACTTCTTTCTGTTTCCTTTCTTCCAAATCTGTGATGCCTTTCTGAAGTTGCAATAGAGCAGGAAATATAACCGCTGTTTATCATCAGCAAAAGAGAAAAGTCATGTTTAGTATGTGTTGATTATCATCAAGGAAATAAAAATGGATTCTCGAAACACCCTGAAAGAAAAATAGGCATAATGAAACTAGATAAGTATACATTCAGGTTTAACAACGTTAAACTTACAATAAAATTGTCTTATGCTTGCTTTCCTTTCATATATTGAAATAGTAGTTTTCCCATTTCCATATGTCTGCATTAATGTAGATTAAAGCATTGTTAAATTAACTAAAAACGGATAATTCCAATATAAGTACCAAACATGAATATTATGGAAGGACCACTATTGTTATTAGTGGACATAGCAGAAAATAGCAGCATCTTTTAAACTCCACAGCACTACTACGGTACTATAGTTCCACTAAGCCGCTATTTGACAGCACTAACAAACACTGATAAAACATCAGACACCTGACACGACACTGGTATAAATGTGTCACCACAAATCAATATTTGAAGAAATAAATTAATTGATTGCAATCAGTGTAATGTTAGACATATGTTTGACCTCTAACACATATCTGACACAAAGACACCGGACATGTCTCGGACACACATTTCAGACATACACTCCTGACACATGTTTGACATCATACACACATTTTAGACACCGAACACATGTTTAACACCAAACACACATTTCAGACACAGAGATACCGGACACGTGTTTGACACCAGACACACATTTTATCATAAGCGTATGCTAAGGACAAATAAATGAAAGGAAATTGAAAATAGACCTACAAGTATATATAAAATATGATTTATAAAACATACCACAAAAATTAGAACTCTGAGCAAACCAAGAGCACCAGCAAGTCGGTAATCAGTCCATTGAACTAGAGAGAGGAAAAGTGGAGCCACTGGACTGTATGATAGCCTCATCTGAAAACATCCTCCTTCTTTATCCCTTGGATGCTCTAATGCCCTGAAAAACATATAACACTAAACACATGAAAAAAACCCTCAAAATTCAGATTTCAACCTCACACAGCCCAAAACAAACACATCATGCACCATAATTGTATATCATCTCACACTAAAACATGATACTTTCAACCCGAAAAAACAAAATATAAATATTATACTGAAACACCCTAAAATTGCTCTCAAAAGCATAAATACCCACAAATTGATCCCAAAAAAAAATTGAACTTTTAATCCGAAAATTACGGCAAAAGCAAACATTTTTACATGGTTTTGAAGCTAAATTTTCAATGAAACAAAAATCCTAACAAACAGGATGAAAAGAGATTGAAACATACAGTGTATTAGCATACTGAATATCAGCTTCTAGAGCTTTGAGAGATTCTTGAAACAAACTCTTTCCCATACCCAAATTTTTCACTGAGAATAAATAATATCTTAACGCATGCAGCTTATGAAATTCTCAGAGAATCGAAACATCTATATATATTGCCAATGAATTTATTTGCTTTCGTAATGACGGTTTTACCCTTTTCCGTTTCCTGATTTGCCAATGGTTTTGGTGTAGTGGGACACCATGTTCAAAAATGGATTTGATTATACTGAAAGACGGTTTTGCCCTTTGGTATAAAAAGGATTAAAATAATAATTTTTATATTTTTATATAGAAATAATATTTATTTTTATATTGATGAAATAATGTTTTTGACATATATATGAAAAAAATCATTTTTATTGAAAAAATACAATAAAAAATTATGAAATTAAAATATTATAATAAATAAAATAATTATATAAAATATAATAATAAATTTAACAAATGAGATATTTAATAAATTTAAATTAAATTACATAATAATGATAATAATAATTATTATTATATTTTTATATAGAAAAGGAAAGTAATAATGGAGATAGAAATAATGTGTGAATGTTTCTAATAGTTTGATTAATTAATATTGTGGATAATGTTGCTTTTGTTTTGTGTAATACGTGGGCTATAACGGTTTTAATCTTTACTATTTTTTATTAATGTTTGATATTATTTAAGATTCTCCTACTTTATTTGGAAACGTCATGATCGTGTGGCACAATTAGTGACATTTTAACAACTTTGGAAGATAAATAAATGGATTTATCAGAAAGATAAATAAGATAAGTTCTTGTTAAATATGTGATAACCTTTATTCATTGTTTTGTTTTTTTTTCATACCTTTTTTTGGTTTCATACTCTTCTATAGGATTGAACAATCGATCCCGATTTCAAATTTAAATCACACTTTCATTTAAAAGTTTATTTTTGAATGATAAATTTTCAGTTTTCGAAAAATTCAATTAAATTGAATAACGGATTAAATCAATTGATTTAATCTATTTAATATTTATTAAGTAAATTTATAAAAATAATTCATCTTTTATAAAAGTCACAAAAATTTATTTTAATTTTTTTAAATATGAAATGAGTGGTCAAAAACCAAAAGAAAAAACTTAATTTTGTATTTATTGAAAAAAAATATTATTACTTTATAATATTTTAAATATATTTGACATTAATTTAATTATTATTATATTTTAAATCACAAATTGAATAATACTTAAAATTTTATATTATATGTGATACAATACCACAATGTTGAGTCATTTATATAGTAATAAAAATAAATATAAATAAATATTAATCTGTTTTAATTTTTGACAGGTCTAAAATAATTATCAAAATTTAACCGAACAATCTTATTTTATTTAAATTAAATAACTGAATCAACCTAACAACTGACACATAAAAAAATACGTCAGTTAATTTTAACCGAACATTACAAATTTGTCCATTCATTTCTACATTTATTTTTGAATTAGACATTTTTAAAATAGTGAGATATTTGCAAATACTTACTTATATAGTATTTATGATATTATGTTTTTTTATTTTAAATAAAATTTGTGATTTTCTATAGATTAACATATTTGTAAATAGTAAAATAATATATTAATTAATAAATAAAAATCATCAAAATATAAATAATTCTAAAGCACAAATCTAAAGAACCACCAAAGAAACAAATACAGTAAAATAAAATCCAACAAATTTTTGTATGGACAAAATAATAATTGATGATTGATAGATGATAAATAAATTTGAATGTTTGAAAATGAGTTGTTACGCTATTTAATAAATACAAAATGAAATAAAAGAATATTTGCATTATGAAATTTATAATTTATTTATTTTATTATATTATATTGTTAAATTAATTTTTATTTGACAAAAATAAATATATTAATAAACATATGCAAATTTAAAGGTAGCATTAAATATATTATTTTATAATAAAATTTAACAAGATACATGAAACTTGAATTCAATTCACTCAAAGAATTTGCACATATAAAAAATTAGATTGAAAATATACGTTCAACTTCCATGTTAGTATGAAACTTTTCACCCATTAATATGATCTCATACTTCACCTTACTCTAATGTTAATCAATGCTGATTTACTAACCACTAAAAAAATACTTTTTGTAATCTAGATTGTATTAACACTTGTTTTACTTGAATTTTTCACTAGTCAAAAATAATTCTTTTATCAATTTTCTCTAGAGTAAATTCTACAACGAAACTTCTGCTTGTAGCTCAATAATCATAACACCACTCTTCATTTTTGACGTGGAAAATCAAATAAAGTTAGTATTACATAACATAATAAGAACTCATATACACATATTGAACCGAAATCTCGGATCTCAATTGTTGGGAAAATCAGCATAGAGAAAATAAAAAAACACAATCACAATATAAAGACATAACATAGAGTTCCAAAATCAGATAAAAAAATCACGATTGTTGTCAAATGAAAACTAGAAAATAACACCATATAAACATTGTTACTACACATAATGTAATCTCAACCACCTCAACACCTCAAAACAAATACTTAAATACTTCTCACAACACTCTAATACAAGAGTATAAGAGAATAAACAAATCAAATATAAATTTAAAGTGTTTTTGAATAATATATTTTATAATGAAAAATTTAAATATTTTATATAGTTTTGAATTCTCTGTTCCTTTATGGAACTAAACTATTTAAAATACGTTCAACGTGTATATTTTCAATCAAAATCAACAATGCAAACTCAATCATTAAAAGATTTTATATCACACGACATGAAAAAAAAACTCAAACAAAATCTCAAAAGAACAAGAAACATCACTATCATGATAATTTGATATTATTTACTTTTTAAATTTAATTTTAATATTTAAATATTACACAATACATTTAATATTCATATTTATTATGTACTCATATCAATAATACGTTGAAAAGAAAGTTGGAGGACTTAAGTGGAGTTTCGGAAGGTCCAGATTTGATTGAGTGGAACCTTAATCTGAATAAATGTTTTTCAATTTTCTCTTATTATAGTTGCTTCGAGAACCAAAGACTTTTTTATAGTTTGATAAATAGATATGATAATGCTTTAAATTTAATTTGAAAGATAGAAGTGTCTTCTAAAATTAAGACTTTTGTGAGATACTCTTTGTGAATGATGTACTATAAGGAAGGAAGGGTGTGGCTATTTTTTAATTTTTCCTTCTTTTAATGCTTCCTATTTCATCTAGTTATTACTACTGTGTTTTTATTTAGTTCCATTAATAAGTACTACTAGTATGTAACTTCATAATAGGAAAAATAGATTCAGAACAAAGTAACAATCTAAAGTGGAAATAATCATATTTGCATATATTAGACACTAATTTGAAAATAGAAGAAGAAAGATTGTGAAAGGAAGAGAGTACTGATTATATTTATGTAGTTGGTTCATAAAAAGGAGAACTTTAGAGCATAGTAAAAATAAAGTTCTCATAAGAGAGCTCTATTTATATTTGCAGAGAATAAATTCCAGAAAAACAAATTCAAAACACAATAAATATATTGAATACGAGATTATATTATAAAAGGATATAAATTAGAAGCAGAGCAAAATTTAACCTCTAAAATTAAGTACAAAGCGACTAAAATATGCAGATGATGATAAAATAATTGTTACTTCTATTAGTAAATGTTGTTGAATCCAAATAATAAGAATTATAGTAATGAGAGACTAAAGGTTTTTTCACCAGAAAAGAGAATAGGAACCGATTGACATTGTGTAAAACTAAAACTTAAAATGAAAATTAAAGATTTTTTTATTGAAAAATGTAATACTAATAAATACTGTATAGGTAAAGTTTTAAAACTAGTAAGGAAGTTCAAAAAACACGCGAGGTATATATGTTTTTTTTTAAGTTAGAAATATTTTTTTAAAACACCAAGACTTGTTTTTCTTGCTATCAAATATATTATTAAAAATACTTGACAACTTAAAAAAATAAAAAAATTATCTTAACATCTAAAATTGACATCCACACATCAAATTTAATTTTGGATAGAATAATCACCTTTTATATATATATATATATATATATATATATATATATATATATATATATATATATATATATATATATATATATATATATATATATATATATATATAGGGCGTATCAAGTGCTGATATTATTGTGAGAAATGAGAACTAATGATATTAATCGTCGATTTAATAAACGCTTAAAATTTAGGAACTCCATATAAAGACCACTTTACTTGATTATTTTCTATTATGCTTTGGTATTTAAAATTTCCATAAAAGAAAATCTCACCATAAATATTTGTTATTTGTAGAATATTCAAAAAAAAAAAAAATTGACTTTATTAATAATAAATTTATTTCATAGGTCAATATATTAGAACATTCAATATTTTTCATCAAAATAAATTAATGATCAATATTTTTATAATTATGTACGAATAAATTCATATAATTTCTAAAGCATAAATTAAAAACTATGTTTGTAAAAAAAATTAAAAACTATGTTTATAGTATTATTCATAATTAAATAATGAATAAAATTATACCAATTTTAAGTATAAATAGATATATAATAAATAAAATCAACTTTGTATTATTGAATGTTCTACCATTGTGATTATCTTAATTAAAAATAAATTATGAATTTAGCACTTATATTTTTATTTGATTAAAAATATTAAATAATATAAAATTAATATTTTTATTTTTATTTAGTTGATTAATTTTTTTTGTATGTTAGAATTTTTTATATTTTTTCAAGTTCTACTATTGTGACTATTGTAAATAAAAACATATCGTTTATTTATTACCTATATTTTAACTTTATTAAATATAATAGAAAAAGTGAAATTAATACCTATAGTAAATTTGATTGATTGATTTATTTGCAAGTTCAATTTTTTTTTATTATTATACAAATTATGCAATTGAAACCATTTTAAATAAATTTCACTAACAAAATTCTTATAATTGTGATACCATTTGGATATTGACATACTAAAAATTTAAATTTTTATTATTTACTTTATTTTTTCATATAAAATAAATAAAAATGTGTTTGTCTTTAATTTATATCAAATATTAGTATAACAAATAAAAAATATTTATGGTAAGATTCTCTTTTTAAATATTAAGCATAATTGAAAAATAGTTAAGTGAGATACTCTTTATATGGAATTAATAAATCTTAAGCGTTGGTTAAATCCAACGATTGATATTGTTCATACATAAATTTCCCAGCCGAGATATAAGGCCGGAGGGGGATTAGCAGGCATCCGGGATGAATCTCGGATGAGATATGAGACGCTTATCCGGCATAGTTCCCGGAATTGGGATAGGAGACCGGTCCGGATATGACCGGACGTCTATCCGGGCTAGGAGGGTCGGATTGGTCTCATTCGCTATTTATGGGTCGGTTACGAACGTTACGAATCATTAAGTAGCGGTTTCAAGTATTAAGTGGACGGTTACATCATTATGATCATTAGTGATGGCTATGCTATAAAAAGAGGCCTTAGGGCCATGGGAAATAGATCATTCTCTCATTACCTCTCTTAGCCGCACGCTCAAGAGGGGTCAAATACTTTATCTCTAAGGGCTCCCAACTGCGGGGTAAGCTAGACCCATAGCTTGGAGGCCATACATCCTTGTATGAGCCTCCGAATCCCTTAAGATCTTATATATAGTTTTTCTTGTAAGAACATTGGCCCAGTGGGGCCGGTAAAAACAGGCCACACAAATTGTTTCTGGACAATCACCATTCCCCCGGTGATTCACGTTGAATCTCTGTTCTCACCATAGTCCTTTGAAGGCAATGTCCTTAGGCCTAGAAACGCATCACAAACGTTAACCCTCATACTGTTTCGATGATATCAAACCGACGTTTTATTCATCAATAGTTCACTAAAGTCCATAGGACATATGGTACGATGTAGCACATATAGTACATGTCCATAGCATTACTTCAGTGTACAATGTTAAAACGTGCGTCTAGTGTGTCTACTACCCGTTAAAGTGTTGTTTCCAACCCGCCACCTTCATAGGCCATAGGAGGCTAACTTAATACCCGATGTGGTGGTGATAGTTAACGACCCATGGAGGCCGCAATCAAGCTCGGAAGATCACGGTCGTGACGATAGATAAGTCCATGTCCGGAATAGTCACCAAGTTTGGACTGGGGAAAATGACGGTTCCAATCTCAAATTTCCGGAGGGATCTGGGGTCATCATCTTACGATGACGATGAGACCCATGGCCGGGTAAAGCCGTAACGCGCGGCAAGAAGGATTTGCATGTCGGAGCCGATCAAGTCACGACTCACCTGATGATTTCTGGTTGAGAGGCTGAGTACGGTCATCGGCAAACTTTAGCACCCAATGAAGACATCCTGGTCGAAGATAACGAGGCAATATTGGCGGATCGGTGAGTCCGACATCACAGTTAAAGGTGATATTAGTGTTGGTATGCTACATCAACCCAGATTCCCCAATCGATCCACTGCGTGGCATGCGCCGACGTGGTACTCGGTCTTGGTCGCTGTTATAAAATCGTTCAGGAGCTGTTAAGCGGTTAGTTATGCACCCAATAAAGGCATTAGTGACACTCGATTTGGATCGCCACCACATCACTAGTCAGACTACGCCGTGGGCACCGTTATTAAAAGATAAGTAAACTCTTCGTAATTTCTATTCGTTTCATCGTTATGGTCAATAAATGTTATACATATTATTGGTCTTCACTTATTCCTAATGTGCATGAGAACCACAGAAAAAGAAATTGAAATTTGCCAGGCTGTTACGAAGATATAATGTCGCAGTATTCATTACTGTGATATAAATGTCTAATTAATATTAGCAATCAGTTTTTATAATATAGCAATATGACGCTTAATATATAGTTGCTGGATAGAACCTAATATTTTGCTCATAATGCTCACTTATTGTAATCACTAACAGCAAAGATAACTTGTATAGATGTCCATAATGCTATTGCCAAAATATACGCACAGCAGGTGAAGACAGGTAGGAAATGCTGAGTAAACCAGGGAGATATGAAGTCAGGATTCGATGGAGCTTGTTCACGGATTCTCAATAAAATGCGGTGTTGGAATCTTATCAATACCGGTATGAAACTCAGTCTGGGGTCGCAATGGGTAGTTTCCAGTCAGCATCTATCACTCAAAACCATTGCGAATCAGAGACCCAGCATAAGAGACCGGCCATGGAAATTGCTTTTGATGTTAATCTCGGGGCTAAGAGCTTATGAAGACATCCCCATTTGAAGAGAACAAACGGAAGTTTATTAGACAAACTCCGACACTATACTAAAACTCAGATAAGTTACTCATTTCAGTTATTGTAATCCTTTTTAAAGATTCAATCATCTACAGAGGATTGAGACTATCTATATCTGTCGACCAATTACGTTTATTTGAGTCTGTATTCAAATAGACTAAGTTTGGCCTGTGTTTATGTTGTCATGATGAACACTATAGCAGTTACTGATAGTATTGCAATTATTGTCACCCTATTTTGTAAACTGTCCGTGGGGAAGGTTGTTTAATATTAGTACAACTGACCCTTTATATCTTTGTTTTGTAACCATCATCATGTTCGATTTCTGCCAGCTATAGCTCATGAGTCGCAAGATGGTGTTGATTTCTGATGAAAGATCCATCTGTTGATAATTAGTGCCGACATCCTGCACAATTATGATGAATGTCCAACTATCATGAACGTCCCGCAACAAACCGTTATGATTTCCAGACTGCTGCGAAAGTTACGCAACGAGATTTGTTATGGAAATGCTTCGCTATAGATCAATGAAAGTCACTCGGTATTACACTCCGGCAAGGTAAAAGTCAAATGGCCTTGAATGGTTATATCAAGAGGATGTCAGCTGCTACAACAACGCAGAAAGATAAGTTTGTTTTTAAACCTTACGTTAATTACGTTATAAGTCGTTAGGAATACTCATTATTATCAAAAGTCGTTAAAGCCGTTTTGCATTTGTTATTAAGATCCATGGCCATTGAATGGCTATAGAGTTATTCTGAAACACATGTTTTCCTGAAATGAGCCATTAAGAGGATAAACAATTATTATTAACTTTACTTACTATTTTCAAATTATTAATTTCTCGGACAGAAAATGTTGATAGTAATGCTATATACATGGATGAATGGTACAAATGCCAAATAATATCGATAAGTCTGCGAGCCTCAATTGTTGTGTGACGAGCAAAGGTCTCGGCACGGTTGATGAGTGACGAATCAGACCGGGGCAGCACCGTCCTCTGCATATTTGATCATAACTTGACGGTCCGAGTAAGCACAACCACCAAAAGCTAACATTGTTGTCCGCATGGAGATAATCCTTCTTTGCATGATGATAAACAAGGCTGCTTTTCAATTGAAAGACTTGGCTTGCTGCTCATGGAGCGACAATTCATCAACATTCTTATCCAAATATTCTCCCAGAGATAATATCAGTTATAAAGTCCCATGTGATTTTATGAGATAAGGATTGCTAACCGGATCACACTGTGTGCATCGTTATTAAAAAATAAGAATTTTAAATGTCATATTAGTGGCCACGGTCAACTCTTGTTTATAACGTCTCAGAGTGATAATTGCTTAAATGGCTTCTCTATTTCATAGTGTTTAATGAAGAATAGCAGGTTTCTTAGGAGAGGGCCTTGAAAATTGAATTGGATGATAAAAGTTCAAGAAGGCGTAAGATGAAGCATGGCGTGATTAAGGTCTTTAATGAGCTTATTCAAGCCATGTATACTTGATATGAACAAATATCTGGACAAGAAGCAAAGCACAATGAGTTTTTTCCCGAGTAAACATGGTTACAGTGGCGTCATTGCCTTAGCTGGATTAAGCGCAGGGACAACTTGTGACTTCCAGCAATACCTGGTGAAATTCACACGATTTTCCGTGATGACACAAGGTGTCGATGTCAAAGGAAATAAGTGTGAAGGGAGGAACGTTGTTAGTACTTCTTAGGTTATGTTCTCGGAACATTGCCAACAGCAAAGCTAAGTCATTCCCTTATATCTTGGTTTGTTATTGAGCGTAGTATTAAAATTGTCAAAAATTCAAATGGACAACAGTTTTAAAGTTATAGGTGATTTCTAGGCACAAATGGTAGCTAGCATATGATATCCCACTAATTATTTCTTGAACTGCAGGATCAAAAGCCAAAAGCCAGTGTGTTATATTTACGGGGATAGAGTTTCCGTTGTGGTTTTCATATTTATCAACATATTTAAAGGATAAAATCGCAAAAACCGACAATCTCCGAGACACGCAATCCTCATTAATCAGGATGACACTTGGTTAAAAGCAATTTATCTTATTTCGAAAATTGTTCATTGTGTAGAAATGAGTTATTGTCTATGCCGGTTATAAATAAGTCATTTCAGCAATAGATGTCGCTCCTTTCCCTGCGTGGGTTGGAGGCATCCTAACTTTATTAGTATAAGGAAGGTACCTAGCGTAAGTACTCGAGGAGCAAAACGACAAAACTGAGTCCTCCTTGATAAGGATGGCTTGGTATCAAGCACTTCATCTCTTTTCAATAAAGACTAAGGGCTTGGGGGGCTCATATAACCATCCCAATCAAGAATGGTAGAAGAGAAGACAGCGAAAAGCCGGGTAGATTGGGTTGTTGAAATTTTGTAAAAAGATTACAATATTTAAAATACCATTGTGTAAGGGTGTCGTCTTACTCTCCTATGTGGGCGAAGAGGCATCTGGGAAATTAAATATAGTTTGTAAAAGACTAAATAGGATGTAACGGATAAAAGTGCTCCGCACCTCAAGACTCGGATATGGCGGGAATCAAAGGCTAGGCGACGTACTGCTAAGCTCGGTCTATGATCGTCTTTCAGTCACGGAAAGGCTCTATGCGGAATACTCCTTGGTCAACCTCGCTTGAGGCTCTGAACCCATTGGCGACGTACTGCTAAAGCTCGGTCTATGATCGTCTTTCAGTCACGGAAAGGCTCTGTTCCTATGCGGAATACCCCTTGGTCAACCTCGGCAGAGGCTCTGAACCCCCTGGTCAAACCTCGCCTGGATTATGATTCCGTCTCGGGTAAACTCTTAGTGGCGTTGAAATCTCAGGTGAGCTACCAAGAGCTCTGATTCCGTCTCGGATCAACTCTTAGCGGTAGTGATACCTCCAACTTCAGGTGAGTCACGGAGCTCTGGACTTATCCCGGATCAACTTAGTGGCGTTTGAACCTCTAAATTCAACCAACCCGCTTGGGGTTATCAACGCGTTAAGCGGTAAAAAACTGAAGTAGTGTCATGAACAATTGTTATATGCTTGGAAAAAGCCAGCATAGTCTGCTTGATACCTCATGTGACTCGGGGCTGGTCTAGTTAAGCTAAGTCTTGCTACCAATAGCCCAAAGTTCTGAGCCCAGCTCGGACTAAGAACGAGCGTTATGCTTGGGTTAAACTGGAGTATCGATTCAGCGACAAGGATAGGAATACATTGGCGTTGTGAACAAATTGTTACGTACTCGTCCAAGCCATCAGGGTAGTTGTTTGCTCATACATGGCGGGGCTAGTAGCATAACATAAAATCGTTCACGAACAACCTTAAAAGATCTGTCTATACCAGGCATGTAAGGCGAAGGACCTTAGTTGGATTCCGTCAAAACATTTTCACCGAAGCCTTGACTCAAGATACTCGGGGGCTAGTCTATATATCTTCGCTCGAGCCGAGATGTGAGGTCAAGGAATTTTTATCCGGCCATGCGTCACGGGATCGGCCTGGCTAAAAGCAGCGTTACGGAGTGTCGATTCCAGCGACGTGCATTACATTTAAAAAACCTCAAAAGCGAAGAATGGTAAACCACAGTGTGCAAATTCACTCTAAAGCACAAGTTAGTATTGGAGGTCTGGCCTGGGTCAAAGTTTATGTTTCTATTTCGAGCATAAGGCTTCAGGGTCTAGAAACCATATGCTCGGGGGGCTTATGTTCATACATAAATTTCCCACCGAGATATAAGGCCGGAGGGGGATTAGCAGGCATCCGGGATGAATCTCGGATGAGATATGAGACGCTTATCCGGCATAGTTCCCGGAATTGGGATAGGAGACCGGTCACCGGATATGACCGGACGTCTATCCGGGCTAGGAGGGTCGGATTGGTCTCTGTTACGCTATTTATGGGTCGGTTACGAACGTTACGAATCATTAAGTAGCGGTTTCAAGTATTAAGTGGACGGTTACATCATTATGATCATTAGTGATGGCTATGCTATAAAAAGAGGCCTTAGGGCCATGGGAAATAGATCATTCTCTCATTACCTCTCTTAGCCGCACGCTCAAGAGGGGTCAAATACTTTATCTCTAAGGGCTCCCAACTGCGGGGTAAGCTAGACCCATAGCTTGGAGGCCATACATCCTTGTATGAGCCTCTGAATCCCTTAAGATCTTATATATAGTTTTTCTTGTAAGAACAGATATTATGTGTTCTCATTTCTTATAATAGATATCGGTTCTCACTAGATACGCTTTATATATATATATATATATATATATATATATATATATATATATATATATATATATAGAGAGAGAGAGAGAGAGAGAGAGAGAGAAGAGATTAAATTACACCCGAAGAGCGATGAGTTACACCATGAGTTACACTTGCTCAAAAATGTTCATTCGGATTAATATTTTTTAAAATCAACCGTTGGATTGCAATATATCATCATATAGTTTTTAGTTCATTTGGATTTCAAAAAAAGAATTTTTTCAGTTTTTTTTCCGAAATTTTTTTCCATTTTTTTTTATTTCTAAAAGAAATACACAGTTTTTTTATATTTTTTGGAAAAATAATTTCAGTCTTTTTATTTTTCTAAAAAACAAATATTTCAGTATTTTTTCCAATTTTTTTTTTATTTTTTTGAAATTTCCTTTTTTTATTTCTCAAAAAAAAATTCCCGTTTTTTTATATTTTTTGGAAAAATAATTTCAGTTTTTTTTTCAAGAAAAACAAATTTTTTTAGTTTTTTTTTTCAATATCAATTTTGCTTTTTCAATATTTTTTCTCCATTTTTTCAAAATAATTTTTTTATAAAATACTAATTTTTATACTAAAACCAATTTATTATAAAAACTGATTTTGAACTAGTTTAAAACTGCATTGAAATTATTTTGAATAAATTGTTCAGATTAATAACCATATTTTGAACACGCCTAGTCCTAATCGAAGGGATTCAGTCAAGTGGCATCACAACGGGTTGGAAATAGGGACATATCTTACCAAGGCTACATTTGGTTAAATTGTGGTAGCAAAAATTGGAGACTAAAGCCTTCTAAGTTTAATAATTGCTGGTAGCACATGTTGTTTTTGGCATTTGTGGAAGAGGTTAGGAAGTTATTTAGTGTGAAATGGTAGGTAATTTATATGCTAGTGTTAGTGTTACCCAATTCAGAACAAAGGAAAATTGTGTTTGATCAGTTTTTGAGACGATTAACAATATGAATAGAAGTATGGTCTCGATTCTTAGTTAGATAAGGATTGTTTGTTGTTAGTATGGCAGAAGTTGACCCATGCTCTCGACTCTTAGGCTATGTATAATGGGGGTGTTGAATAATTTATTCAATAGTTGAATCCTTACAATAGTGTGTTGAATGAGCTGTTGAATATGATGTGAATTAATTGGTGTTGAATATATTCAACATGTTGAATGAGGAAGAGTGAGGTTCACATACAATATTTTGCAAAATCTTATTAGTTGTTGTGATTATTTAAATTTTTAATGTGTTGTGAATGGTGGTGGAATAAAGTGTTGAATTTTATTAAACAAAATCATTGCAGTGGTTAAAAATTAAATGAATGTTAAATTATTAAGTGGAAGAAAAAGAAGATGATGTGGAAGATAAAAAAATGAAAAAATAGGATATTGAATAATAAAACCATTGTACATAGTCTTAGTGAGATAAGGATTGTTTGTTGTTGTATCAGTTTTTGAGGCGGCTGAGAGCAAATCATAGTTTGCTAGCCCAAAAATCAAGGTAGGCAAAATTTGGATGGTGTTTGCTTGTCGATGAAGTTATTGATTAGGAAGGAAAGTTGCTTGCTTTATGAAGGTCGAATTTGAAAAGGCATAGGCCAGAGACAGGTGGAAGTATCTCGATTATTTGCTAGGGAGAATGATGAGGGCTTGTATATTTTTGGCATTAGCATCAGTAGCAGTTGCATCGGGAAATATCAACTTTTTTATTATGTTATTTTGAGCAGTGTCGTTAAAGTACCTTGGGTTTCCTGTGGAATCTAACCCTAGTGGAATCTAACCCTAGGAGGGCTTCAATATGGCGACCAGTTGTGGACATTTTGAGAAAAGACTAATCTGGGAAGGTTCTATGGCTGAGCCCGACCCTATGTAACAACCGGTATTGTTATCAATGTACATCTTTATAGAATTTATTTTAGTATATTTTTCCATGGAGTTCTTTGATGGTAGAAAAATACAACACATTCGCGTTTCATGTTTGTTATGTTAATTGATTGGTATCTAACTTATAGTATTATGTTGTTTCATAGGATGACATTGTTATTAGGACCTTCAGGATCTGGCAAAACTACTTTGCTTTTGGCTCTTGCTGGAAAACTCGATAACAAACTCAAGGTAACTGCATTTATACGCACGAGCTTCTTAGCAGAATTGCATTACACTGTTTGATTGTGTAATATATTTTTGCTGGCGAGCGGTAGTATAACTTACAACAGAGAAGAGCAAGACTAGTTTTGTATTCAAAGGGCTTCAGCCAAGTTGATAATCACATAGGAGAAGAGAAATTTTTGATTTTGCAAATCGATGTCAAGGTTCAAGTAATGCAGGTACATATTCAATATTGCCTTCATGATGTAAACTTTTTAATTTAAATTAAATTTCGCGACTGAATAAAATTACTTAATTTCTTAATCAGAGTTATTGAAAACTCTGGAAAGTTTAGAGATGGAAAAAACGGTGCTTCCAAGTCCAGAAACTGATGCATTTATGAAGGTTGCACTTGTTGGAATCATCACATAAATGAATTTACTTCCACAAGATGGATGCAGGTACTTCACACATGCTGATTAAATTTAAACTACCTATATTGTAATATTTTGTATATAGTTTTATAGAAGATTTATGTACTTATGGGAAGTTTCTATTTTATAGCCTTGGGCTTTCGGGAAAGACACAGTTGGTCATAATATACTCAGGACATTCGATTTACCAATCGAAGATCGCTGGTATTGGATTAGTAAGGGAATTTTACTACTCCACACAATCGTTTTCAACCTCTTGACCACTTTGGCGCTAGCTTGCTTGAATCGTAAGTTAACAATTTCTTTCTTCTTATTCACATTTTAATCAATGCTAGTTCTTTTAGGGTATATGTAATAGTTGATATCCATGGAAAATCGTTTTCTCTAATCAAGAATACTTATCTTTATCTCTTATGCTCTCTTGATTTGCATGCCACAACATTGAAATAATCGAGAGCAATTATTGAAAATGAGGATGAAGACACGGAAAAGGATTATGATAGAGATGATAATGAGTAAAAAAAGTTCTGAATCGACTATGGCAATGGCATTCCACAATGTTAATTGTTACGTTGATATGCCAAAGGTGAATGGATTTTGAGAATATATCGAAAAGAATAAGCATTTTGTTGGTAAAGGTAGTACCAATCAATCCATATAAGTCTTCCTTCAACCGTGCAGTCTCATACATGCGCAATCTCATGATCCCTCTCATTCTGATGTGAATTCGATTTTTCCTCTAGAAGCTGCTAGGACTCTAGGAGTGTCTCATTATCTATGAAGCTCAGACTCGGACACTGACACGAGACACGACACGAGGACACAACTAAAGTAAAAAAATATAGGACACGAACACGGCTATATATATTTTATATATCAATAAAATAATACAATTTATGAGCACAATTTTATGAAGAGCCGAAAATAAGAACTAAAATTTATATTTATTTAAACTTAGCACTTTCAATCAACTAAAAAAAAATCTTAAATTGAGTACTTTAAATTAAGAAAAATTATCTTAAATAAAATGATACAAATCATATCATAGTCACTCCACATTGAGAAAACAGATCTCTAAGTTGGACTCTTCCAAAGACAAGTTATATGTTTATGTAATTAACATATAACATGAGTGAAACAGACAAATAACATATAACATATCTAATTAACATATAAGAAAGAAAATGAAATGAGTATCGTAAGAGAAATAGTGGAATATCAACAATGGCGGCAATGAAATACCATCTTGGGACAAAAATGAAAACAAACAAAGAAGATAGATGTAAATAAAAAGAGAAGATGAAAAAACAAGGAATAGACATTGTTTTTATAGTAGGAAAGTGGAATATGAAATGTAAAAAAAAAACTAATTCTTAGAATTTGAGAGATTGACGTCTCCGTTATTTGAAATAGTGTGTCGTATTGGTGTCTGCTGCGTTTCAATTTATTTTTTTCGTTGGACACTTCAAAAATATGTCTGATACGTGTCGTACGTGTGTCGTACGCGTGTCGGTGTCCGATACGGGTCCAATACAGAGACACGCCTTCTAATTGGCGTGTCAGAGCTTCATAGCTCAATATCATGCCTCGGGCACCGACAACCATTCCCTCGCTCTCGGGTGTTACATGTATTCACTCTCCGTCCTCTTCGGCCTCAGATATTACACAACACACGTTTGCGAGAATAGCAAGATATGTTGAACAAATGACATACATTCTCCCAAAATGACAGTCCAGGAATCTCTGTGGTTTTCTGCATCACTAAGACTTCCAAAGGATGTAAGCAAAGAAAAAAAAGCAAGTAAGTTCGTACACGGCACATGTTAACCAAAGGCATATTTAAACCTTAATTTTTTCTAATAATAATTCACTGACAAAATATTTGTTTTGGAATTTGTCAAATAGGTCATGAAGCTATTAGAACTCGAGAGTTTAAGAAACACTATAGTTGGAATGCCTGGAACTTCCGGCTTATCAACCGAGCAGAGGAAGAGATTGATGATTGCAGTGGACCTTGTAGCAAACCATTCTATACTCCGGACTTGATGCACGTGCAGCTTCCATTGTTATGAGAATTGTTCGTGATACTGTTGATACCGGAAGAACAGTGGTTTGTACCATCCATCAGCCGAGTATTGAAATGTTTGAAGCATTTGACAAGGTTCTTTGTTTTATGTTGTTGTACTATTTTTTAATTGTTTTAATATTGTTATAACGGTAATTAATTAGCTTTAGTTATTCTTTTCTAGTTGCTTCTTATGAAACGTGGAGGACAAGTTATCTATGGGGGAAGATGGTAATCAATCAAGTGTGATGTTAAGTTATTTTCAGGTGAAACTTCCTTTTAATTATTTCTTGTATAACTTTTTTCGTTCTCATTTTCTAGTTGTGTAAGTACCATAGTGTTAAGGTAGAAACAAATGATGCTAAGCTAAGGTTCTTTACTAAAATCTTTCGTATTTTGATAACGTTTTGATATTATGAAATTCCTTTCCGGTGTTTTTACACAGAGTATAAAGGGAATTTTGCCGATTTCCAATGGCTATAATCCAGCTACTTGGATGCTTGAGGTTACAACACCTGCTATTGAAGAGAGAATCAGTGTATATTTTGCATATATTTACGACAAATCTTATCAATTTAAGTAACCTTAATCGTTTTCATGAATAACAGCTGATTAAATAATGTTTTGCTTGAGAGTAACAGCTACATCACATCCTTATCTCAGGTCTGTGGAAGCTGCTATTAAGCAATATGAACAACCTTCTCCTTCTCCTTCTCCTGGTTCACAACCATTGAAGTTGGACACATTATATTCACAAACTACATGGTCACAATTTTGTCTAGTGTTTATGGAAGCAGAGAATTTTGTACTGGAAAAATCCACCCTACATTGAAATAAGGATCATCCTTACAATAATAGCTGCATTGGTTTTAGGCTTAATATTTTGGCAGGTCGGCGCAAAAAGGTACGAATCATCATTTATGATCTTATTGTCATTAGAAAAATATCTTATCTTATTATTAATGAAAACAAAGGCGGCGCCAAAAATAGTGATAATAACCATGTCTTTGATATTCTACAGGGAAACAACTCAACAAGTGTTGGTTATTATGGGTGCACTGTTTTCTTCATTATTGTTCCTCGAGGTGAAAGATGTGTCTATACAACCAGTTGTTTCGACCGAAAGAACAGTGTTTTATGGAGAGAAAGCAGTTGGAATGTACAATTGATGCTAGTGTGATAATTAGATTGGATTATGTAATTTTACAGATGAATAATCATTTGTAGTAAGTTAACTCAATAGTTTCATTTTGTTTAAATTGAAGAAATTTGTGTTTTAACTCCACATAAACAAACATGTAAAGGATACTTGTAGTACAAGGCAGCTTGAGCTATACTTGCAGTACAAGGCAGCTTGAGCTTATACGCAACAACTACCACTCTTTCAATCACCTGGTATGGACCATAATAATGAGTTTAGGATTAATCGGAACATTTACTATTCTCTGCACATGTGAGTGAAGCTTCAAAAATACTCAATCTCTTACTGCAAATTCTCTGCAGAGCGACAATGACTAGCATGATTTTTCATGCGTGTACGAGTAAGGTTGAGATGAAGTTGCAGTTGGCGCAAACATTCATCCTTATCCAACAGTTCCCTTCTCATGGCTTCAACTTTAGTCTCTCCCATAAGAACCTTGTTAAAAATGGACGAGTCATAAAATATACAATCTCAAAGGCTGGGACTCTGATGGATGAGTGGTATGTTGTATTGTAACATTACTTTGCCCATGGTAACCTGTTAGCTAGAAAATTCAACGTTAAAAAAGAAGACATTAAACTTTCTTCGAAAAGAATTGAGAAAGTATTGGAGAAATCCTTCAACAAAGGCAAACAATGGTCTTTTCGACTAGAGTTTCCTGAAAATAGATGAATTTAAAAACTAGTATTTGAAAGACGATTTGAAATAGGTCAAAGAGACGTAAGTTTTGACGCTTATCTGCCTTTTTCGAAATATGACGCGTGGAGGCCTTTGATGGATCAAAGGCATGCCTGCAAAAACGTGTCTTCTTCTAATAAGAAGATCCTCCGTTTAGAATTAGTATAAATAGGAGTCTCTAGTTTAGATTTTTGTGTGGTTCAATTGTAGTACAAATTACTCTATTCACTCAGAATATCAAAGTTAATTGAGAAACGGATCTTTGAAGAAATGTATGTATGAAACACCAAATTACTTTTCAGCATTTATTTACCTTTACTCAAATTGTTTATCTTCCTTTAAAGATTCATTCGAAACTCTTTTAGTTACCAGTCATTTTCATAAACTGTTTTGTCATTTCTTTTCGTTTTACTTTCATTTTTGAAGAAAATACTATCCAAAAAACTTAGAAATACACAAAAATATACAATATTGACCTAGGATTAATCTAGTCGGTCTTGTAAGTAATCAGAATCATTGAAATTTGGAATACTAACTGTTAAATATGTAATTTTTTGTGTTAAGCATGCTTGTAAAATTCGACTGAGTCGAAGTTGTATGTAGTTTTGTTTTGTAAGCAAGATATAATAGAAAGGAGTACAAAGGATACTCGAACCTGATTACAAAAGCAAGAGACGAAACTCGAGAGAGAAAAGGGAAAATACAATACCAACTGCACCTTGAGACAAGTAAAACAAAGAACAATTGTTAAACTCATAAAAGATACAATTGAAAAAAGTAATTTCTCTGCAAAATCACCACCTCCTAATAGAAAACTTAACCTTCCAATCAATAACCCAAAAGCTCCTCCCAACAATCTAAATCGATCAAAACTTCTGACAGAGCAAAATCCACCTCTAATAAAGAACGATTCGATGATCATTTTAACAATTTCAAATTCACCGTCCTTCCTACCCTTCTGTCTTTATCAGATTTCTCCAATTCATCGATTCTCTTCTTGTAATCCTTTAAAGAGTCCCCACCAAGATTACAAATCTCGTTCTATAACTTTTCACCCATATTTGAATCGAAATTCTTTGCATTCACCTTTACTCCTCCTAAAAACCTATTCTCCGAACTGATTGAGTTGGAAGAATGCAGTTTCCGAACTATTACCTTCCTATGATCATCAATTTTATTAGCACTAACTGATGATGATTCTGCCACCAGCTCTTCCATGCTAATTTCAATATTAGTTTGATCTAATTCCACCGATTGCGACATTCTTTTTTTTTCCGCATCCGCTTAATGGATAAAGGATCTGCCATAACATAAATTGATTTCATCTTGGTCCATTTGCTAACCACACATAACTTTTTCTGAGTCGAGATATTTGGTTTAAAGAACATGTCAACAGAGGAATCTGTTACTGCAGCTGGAACTGCAGGATAATCCGAAATTGAGCAATGGAATCAGAAGAAATTAGAATTGGAGCAGTTGTAGTAAATTCCTTCGCTACCGCACTAGCTTCATCAAAAATACTCAGGCCCTTCTTCATACCACACTTAAAGTGTGAACATACATAAAATCCTAACCGAGCTATAAAGATGAAAAGGATGATGCCAAAGTATGAGTCGAGTATGCAGCTCGGACGAATAGGCGTAAAGAGACAAAATACTAGCCGAGTATGGTCCACGGCCATTTGGTAGGAAGTAAGCGGAGTATGAGCCGAGTATGGTCCTCGGCCAGATAGTAGAAAGAAGGCGGAGTATAAGCCTAGTATGGTCCTCGTCCAAATTATACATATGAGGGCAGAGTACGGCCCGAGTGTATACCTCGGCTTAAAACGCCATGATCCAAGCTGGCATCGTTACAACCAGTCCAGAGCTTTAAAAGGATTGTAACTGCCATCTTAAAAGCTTGACGGCGCACGTTACAAAGGAAGTAATGGTAGAGGCGGCAGGCGTTACTTGCCTTAAAGGCACCACTGCTATGAGAATACGAGAGGCCATGGATGGTAGGTTTTGGCGACAAGGTTCATGGACACGTATAAATAGGGCTCCCACTAGCGGGATAAGCAAGACATTGAATATCTTGGAGTTCAAGATACTTTGCTTGAGCCTCCAAATCCCTAAACGTATCTATACAGTTTTTCTAGCAAGAACATTTGGCGCCCACCGTGGGGCCTCATTGAAGTTAATCCCAGGCCACCGCATAGTATTTGAAAACACGATGTCAACAACACCTCCAACTGACCCGTCATACTTGGCACAATTGCTGGCTATGATTGACGATTTGTGTCAACACAATGACACCCTCCAAGATAGTATCAAAGTTCTTCAGCACAGGAGTGCGGATGAAACTGAGGAGCAAGAGGCCAAAATATTGGAACCACATCCTTTATCCCAGATCATCTGGGATGATCTCGTTCCAGAGAATTTTAAGCCTCCTATTCTGGCGACATATGATGGAACGACTGATCCTCGAGAGCACATTATTTCAGTCAATAATACCATGGCGCTGATAGGAGCATCTAACTCCTTGAAGTGCAAGTTAATGGCTGGTACTTTCAGGGAATCTGCGCTACGATGGTACATGGGATTGCCACGATACTCTGTGACAGGCTACCAGGATTTTACAATAAATATAATTCAGCAGTTCTCTGTGAATCGTCACCGGAAGGTAGCTAACACCTCACTATTTAGTGTCAGGCAGCTGCCATCAGAGTCGCTGCGTAACTACATGGCTAGATTCAATGAAGAGACCATAAAGGTTTCCCACCCTAATCAAGAGATCTTTATGGCAGCATTTCAGCATGGACTCAAGGCCGGAAAATTCAATGAGTCATTGCCTCAGAATCCAGCTAAGAGTATGGATGAAATTATTACCCGGGCGGAGTGTTATGTGAAAGGTGAAGAGAGACACATGGAGAAGAGGACCCGTGATTCTAAATAGAAAGGCGAGGGCCGAGATGATATCTCATATCAGAGAACCCAGTCTCGGGATCAGTCAACATCCCAGGAACGTGCCCGAGAGAAGCGACCTCAGTCACGGTTACGTCAGGCCCTAAGGTCGAATGAAACCTTCACACCATTGAATTCCAAAAGGGAAGACATCTGGAAATACGTGAACCATTTAAATTTTTTTCCTAATCCATGGAGGCCTGAATCGACAAATGTTGTCATGGGAAAAAATCTGGAGGCTTGGTGTGCTTACCACCGTATCACAGGGCACGCGGCAGAGGCTTGTATTCAACTGCACAAGGAAATAGAAAAGTTGATCCAGAAGGGCAAGCTGTTGTCCTATGTGAAAGAAGACCCAGAAAAGGATGACATGCGTACCCACCACCGAAACGAGAGGAAGCTTCATGTTCTCCATCAAAAAAGAAGGGTAAGGTAGCCGAGGAGGTTCGTGAGGCAAGATTAACCCGACATACGCTAAACACCATTTCAGGTGGGTTCGCTGGAGGCGGATCCACTAACTAAGAGATATGCGAAATTGAGATGTTCGATGAGATCCCAAGATAGTGGCATGGTGCATATTGGTGTCGGTGTTGGTTAATCCAGATGGATGAAGCTTTCAAGGGGATGGATTTTGAACCCAAGGAATTTTTACCGTTCGTTGGAACCTTGGTAGGTTTTTCTAGAGAGCAGGTGCAGGTATTGGGCCATCTCCCAGTGTTGACCACTTTTGGGACAAATGAAAATGCAAAGGATGTCTGCGTCCGCTATCTGGTAGTTAATGCTTCCTCGCCAAATAATATCATTATCGGCCGACCATCCTTCAACGCTTTGGAGGAGGCTTTGTCAACATTGTACCTCACCATGAAGTATCCATTAGGTGAGGGCCGCGTCAGGGGGGCAAGGGTTTGGCCAGGAAATGCTACAAAGATAGCATGGAAATTAGAAAGAACCCGATACCTGTCGATAAGCCGGTGGACCATAAAGTTACCGTAGTGGATATCGATCCTAGAGAGGATCCTAAAGAGGACAGCTTGACTCCTCAGGAGGAGACGAAAGAGGTACAAATCGGTTCCAAACCTTCAGAGATCACTCACTTGGGAACGCAACCATCCGTCGAAGAAGAGGCCGAGATAATCCAAGTTCTGAGGCAAAATTTGGACCTCTTTGCTTGGAAACCTGCTGATATACCAGGTATTGACCCGAATGTTATGTGCCATCATCTGGCTCTTGACCCATATGTGAAGCCAATATCTCAACGAAAGCGAAATAGTGGAGAAGAAAAGAGGAAGGCTATAACAGAAGAGGTTGAGAAACTGATTAAAGCCGATTTTATTGGAGAAGTTCAGTATTCGACCTGGATGTCTAATGTGGTCATGGTCAAGAAGAAGACGAGGAAGTGGAGAATGTGTGTGTACTTTACGGATCTCAACAAAGCATGTCCAAAGGATCCATATCCACTACCTCATATTGATCGGTTGATTGATGGAGCTTCGAGGTTCCGACTCCTGAGCATTTTAGATTCCTATTCGGGGTATAATCAAATCAGAATGAACTCGGAAGACGCTTCAAAGACAGCCTTCATGACAGATCGGAAGAACTATTATTACAAGGTAATATCGTTTGGTTTGAAGAATGCCGGTACAACCTATCAGAGGCTCATGGACATGGTGTTCGCTCCACAAATTGGGTGAAATATTGAAGTATTTGTAGAAGACATGGTTGTTAAGACTATTGCTGACCACAAGCATGTTGTTGATATAGAAGAAACTTTTGAAGCAATTAAGAAGTACAATATGCGCCTGAACCCAGATAAATGTACTTTCGGGGTACAGGCTGGCAAGTTCTTGGGTTTCATGTTGACAAGTCGGGGAATAGAAGAAAATTCAGACAAATTCCAGGAAGTGATTGACTTGAGGAGTCTGACTATTATTCGCAAAGTTCAACAACTAACTGGTCAGTTGGCAGCGTTGTCCCGTTTTTTGTCTTGTGCAGGTGACAAGTCGATTTATTTCTTTGCAGCTATCAGAAAGAGGGAGGATTTTGAATAGACTGATGCGTGTGAGCAGGCATTCCAAGAGGTAAAACGATTCCTATCAACGCCTCCAGTTCTCACTAGACCAAGGGAGAATGCTCAGCTGGTACTATATCTCGCTGTGTTCGACCATGCTATCAGTTCTGTGTTGGTACAAGAAGGAGAGTCCAGAGAGCGGCCGATTTACTTTGTTAGTAAAGATTTAAAAGGAGCAGAGTTAAGATACCAGAAAATTGAAAGTTTGGCTCTGGCTTTGATGACGACAGCTCGGAAGCTAAGGGATTACTTCCATGTGCATCCTATCTTGGTAAGAACAAACTTTCCACTAAAATAGATATTTAAAAAGCCGGATCTGAATGGAAGAATGGTGTCTTGGGAAGTGGAGCTGTCCGAGTATGACATTTATTTCACTCCTCGTATCAGTATAAAGTCTCAAGTCCTGGTGGATTTTATGGTGGAATTTACTTCCCCGCCTAAGAATGATTCAGTAACAAGATATATTCTTTCTGTTGATGGATCGTCAAATTTGAAGGATAGTGGAGCCGATATAGTCTTGGAAGGCCCCGAAGACATAGTGCTTGAATATTCATTGCGGGCTTTCAAACAAGTAATAACCAGGCCGAATATGAAGTCTTGATAGCTCGTATGAAGTTGGCTTTAGAGATCGGGGTAACCCATCTACTTGTCCGGACGGACTCGCAATTGGTGGTCGGGCATGTAGAAGGAAGTTTTCAGGCGAAATATCTCATCTTGATAAAGTATGTCCAGCAGGCGTTATTACTGTGTAAGAGGTTTGAAGATTTTGAGATTTTCCATATCCCTAGAGAAGAAAATGCCCGAGTCGACCTCCTAGCTCGTCTGGCTAGCACTAAGGGTTCGGGAATGAACAAATCGGTGATCCTTGAGACTTTAATAATGTCGAGTATTGAAAAAGAGGAGGTGCTTGCAGTTGAGGAAGAAACCGGTTGGATGACTCCCATCATCAAGTATCTTCAATAGGATGTTTTACCCAGCAACAAGGAAGAAGCACGGCAGGTGAAGAAGATCTCAGCAAGGTTCATGATAATCGCTAACAAACTTTATAAGCTTGGGAGAGCTACTCCTATGTTACATTGTGTGTCTGAGGAGGATATTACTCTAGTAATAAAAGAGGTTCATGAAGGCATTTGTGGAAATCATGTTGGTGGTCGATCCTTGTCCAGTAAGATTTTACGCGCTGGGTATTTTTGGCCTACCATGTTGAAGGATTTCACACACTTTGTTACTTACTGTGTAAAATGCCAAACATTTGCGCCTAGCATCCACACACCGTCCGAGATTCTTCACTCTGTGGTGGTTCCGTGGCCTTTCCATCAGTGGGGGCTGACATCCTCGGACCATTTCTGGTGGCTCTGGGACAATTGAAGTTTCTTATCGTAGCCGTTGATTATTTCACAAAGTGGGTGGAAGCCAAAGCTGTTTCTCGGATAACAGCGGAAAAAGTATGTCGTTTTTACTGGAGGAATATAATTTGTCACTTCGAACTCCCACAGGTCATTGTATCCGACAACGGGACACAGTTCGCAAGTGCTTCTGTTGTTAATTTTTGCAGGAACCTTGGAGTTATGAACAAGTTCTTCTCGGTAGAGCACCCACAGGAAAATGGCCAGGCTGAGTCCTCCAACAAAGTAATATTGAGTGCAATAAAGAAGAAACTGGATGAAGCCAAGGGACTATGTGAATAGCACCTTCATGAAGTGTTATGGTCATACCATATAACTATTCATTCAACAACCCGTGAAACGCCCTACATAATGGTCTTCGGAGCCGATGCAATGATCCCCATGGAGGTGACTTTACCTTCGTGGAGGCGGAGAGATTTTATGAACAAGCTAACAATCAGGGGTTGAATGAAGAAGTCGATCTGCTAGAAGAGGTGAGGAATACGGCTCATCTCAGAGAAATCACTGCCAAGCAAAGGTTGGCATAACGTTACAACTTGAAGGTGAAGCAACAAGGCTTTGAAGTCGGCGATTTAGTTCTCAAAAGGGTTACAGATCCAACGAAGAAAGGAAAGCTATGTGTTCGTGTTAAAAAGTGACGCACGAGGGAATCGAATCGAAATTCAGATTCTCTGGCTCGAAACGATTTACTCTTTTGATTTGTTTATAAAAAGATGCCACGAGCATCAAGCTTTATTATTTTCAACACAAGAAAAATGATTATGAAAAAGGGGAAAGCTGCAATACCCTCAATTGATATGATATGCATTACGACTAGCGCGAACTAGACGCAACGTATTGGGGAGATTCCGGGCAAGGGGGTTTGTTATATAAAGGGAATAGATGTGGCACCCTAAATATATATAGTTATATATAGCTTTATATATGAATAGTTTGATATGTTTGTGTGTTTTAAATTGCAATTTCTATTGTTGGGAAAGTTTCTCCTTTGGATTTTAAGAAAGGAAGATTATGTGGGATCCTAGGTTTTGTTATTATTGTGCTCGCAAAGATCATTGGGATCTTCTGCATACATATCCCTTAATGGGAATCAGAGCATTTGTAGCTCGGATCTAAAGGGCGCTATGGTTTGTTTGGTTTGAGGGAGAAAGAAATATGCTCGCCAAGGATGAGACCTTGTGCCTACGTATTCTCAAAGGGATGTTGAGAAAGTCAGAGCAATTGTAGTTCCCACTTATGCTAGTGGAAGCAACGAGATGTTATTAAGAGACAAAGACAAATGTCATCTTAATGAAAAATGTATCTAATCTATTTCATCACATACATTTTGAAAGGTTGATTGATTGAATCTTTCATCGTAAGTTATAGGTGTTTTGCTTGAGTGTACAAGCGTTACCACTTACGAGTTAAGAAAGATGTTTGAAAAATGATTAAATATTTAATTGTAAGCATTGGTGTTTTGCTTGAGTGTACAAGCGTTACCATTTACGATTAAGAGATGTTTTTATTTTGAAAAGTGTTTGAAAAAAGTTTTTGGTTGTATGTGATGTGATAGATGAGATACTTCTTCCATAGAGATGATAAATGTCTAAATCTCAAGGAGAAATTGATTGGATTAGGTGGATGCTTTTAAGAAGCCCATGGGTCCTTGTATTGTTAGCCCAAGAGGAGGCATTCCGAGGCTCATCGAGGATCCTTGTATTGTAAGCCCAAGAGAAGGCATTCTGAGGGTCATCGAGGGTCCTTGTATGAAGCTCAAGAGGAAGCTATAGGGTATGGTTGGCTTTGGCTTTAAGAGTGGTTTCACCGGGAAACCATCCTCTTAGGATTCAAGAGTGATTTCACCGGGAAATCATCCTCTCAGGGTTCTATCCTAGCGCGGGTGATTTTTTGTATTGAAATCCCAATAGGAGGCTGTTAAGAGATTTCCTGGTCTCTTTCTTATTTGATGCCCAAGAGAAGGCTAAACTTAATGAGGAGTTCTTTTGAACGAAGCCCAAGAGGAGGCTAAACTCAGCAGGGGAGTGTTGTCTTATATGAAGCCTAAGCGGAGGCTAAACTCAGTAGATGAGTTTTCTTATATGAAGCCTAAGAGAAGGCTAACTCAATAAATGAGTTATCTTGTACAAATCCCAAGAGGAGGCTAAAGGGAAACCTAGTTGTTAGGCTAATTGTTATGTTATAACTGAACAATTATATGAACAAGTGTGTGATGTGTATTCACAGGAGTTTATGAAGGAAATATAAACAAGTGTATAAAACGAGCGTTCAGAGCAAGTGTAACTTGATTATTTGAATGTGTACAAGGGAATGAATATGTACACGAAGGGGTGTTTATGTACAAGGAAATGAATATGTACATAGGAGGGTTGGGACTTACACCGTGAGGGAGGCCCATTGATTTAAGAGGAGTTTCACCGGGAATAATTCTTCTCTTAATACAAATGGATTTGGTGTATAAACAAGCGAATGAAAACAAACGAAAGAAGTTTGTTTACGCTTGAATATTTACAAAGATGATTGAATATGTACAAGGAAAATTTAATATGTACATAAAAGGATTGAGACTTACACCGTGAGGGAGACCCATGATCAATTTGAAAGAAATTCGAGGAAAAAGTTGGTTCGGTTTATCTTTAAATCGAATCGATCATGGAAAAAAGGTGTGTAAGTTTGTTAAAATGTTTTGAAAATGATTTTGAAAAGTGAAGTATATTCACAAGAAGTTTTGAAAAGATTTGAGTTTTGAAAGTTGGAAAGAAAACATCTTTGAAAAGTATTAAGAAATACTTAAAATGTTTCATTTTTTTGAAAATATAATCAAAAGAAAATATTTTTTGGATTTTTTGACATAATCATAAAATAGGTATATTAAATGACAAGTGTGCAAAAAATCATCTCAAAATGAGAAGTTTTGAATGGTTTTTGAAAATGTTTTAAGTTTGCTAGAAACTTGAGAAAAAAAGAATTTTTGGTCCTAAGGAGGTTTGAACCTTGGACATTTGGCTTAGAAAATGAAGATTTTCCATTAAGCCATTTGTTAAACTTGTCATTTAATCACCTTGTTTAGAAGGAATTTTGAAAAAAAAAGAAAGTTTTGAAAATGTCCAGAAATTGGACTTCTGAAAGGTTCAGAAGTTGGCTTGCTTTTGGAGGATCAGAAGCTAGCTGGCTTCTGGAGCGTGAGAAAGGGATTTTGCTAGCAGTTTCTGGAGCGTGAGAAGGCTTCTGGTTGTAGTTTCTGTTAGAAACTTGAGGTTTCTAAGGATAGAAGTACTAGAAGTACTTCTGAACATAGTGTAAATGGGGAGTTTCTAGGGGCTGAAACTTCAGAAGCGTTTCTAGAGGCTGAGCCCCAGAAGGACTTCTGGAAGAACAAGTTCCAGAAACTTGTATTTCCTTTTAATAAAAAAAGGTTCCAGGGGGATTCGAACCCTGGACCTTTGGCATGACAAGTGATTTGAAAAGTGCGTTGACTACCACTGGGGTGGCTATACGTCCATTTATTTAACTTAAACTAGAAATATATATTATAAGTCCAGCTTCAAAAATTGGAATTCAAACTTCATCTTCTTCGCTGGACAGCGCGAACATGGCCATCGCTGGGAATTCGAACTTCTTCATTTTTTGATCAATTTTAAAAGTTCAAAATACCATTTCGTCTAGATTTTTGTCACGATTTTGAACATGTATCTTGTTGAAATTATTAATCAAAGATGAACACGAATTTTAACAATCCCAATTTGAACCCTAACTGAAAAAATGATTAATTCTCTAAACTCAGTTGATTTTAGTTCAAATTAAAGACTCAGATAGCTTTAGTGATTGAATGTCTACATTTTCCTTTTCAATTTAAAAGCTAAAAGTGCATGAATGGAGGAATCAAAGTTTGAGAAACTCACCTCTTGGTATGAAATACCAGTTCGAGTTTGGCTACTTCCATATGCAAAGTGATGATTGATTAAGCTTCCTTGAACCTCCCTGGGTGTGTTTCTACTCTTAGATTGTCCTGAGGATGGCTAGAACTCTCTGACCAAGTCAAGTTGCAGCCACTTGAAGTGAGTTTTGATTTTGGAATTGGAGTTGTTACAGGTCAGTGATGATGGTTTGGATTACTTCTATGAAGTATATGGAAGGTTTCTGAAGTGTTAAATCTTAGCTAGCTCGAGCAAATTAAGAGATGGCAAGTTAAGGCATCATTTGCAAGCTTTTGGATTTTTTAAAATGATTCTAAGTTTGGGCAGCTTTTCTGGTGATTTTAAGTTTTAGACAACTTCTAATTGATATTTAGAACATGTTAGAAACCTATATTCACTCGGATTTTGCAAGGTTTGAAGATTGCAAAATTCTCCTCTTGAAACTTAGAAACTTGGGATTTAAGTAAGAAAGAGTGAAAGCTTGATTATGATACCTTTGGTGTGATTTGAAAATGAGGAAATGACCTCTATTTATAGGCCAAGAAATCTGGATGATATGGAAAAGTTATAATTGAGAGAAACTTGCAACTTGCTTAAGAGGTGAGAAGGAATCTTTTGCATTTAATGCAAAAATTACTTTCCTAACCATGGTTAATTTTTTCTCTTTGATTCAATCCACTTCTCAATCATTCAAAACTGATATTTATAAGTTATAATCTACCTCTAGCTTGTGACAAGGCTTCTAGAAGGGAGATTTGTGAAAAAAGACTTATAATTTTGAAGCATGTACTTGAAAATCAAAAGTATAGCTAGACAAAGTGTTTTTGCAAGTTATTGGACTTTTTGGAAAGCTTGTAACAAGGGCTAAAACTTTCATGTTTTGAGTTTTTCCTGAATCCAAATGGATCTAGGTGAAAAATGGCCTAGAAAGTGAGGAAAAACCATGTTTCTTAACACTTGAAAATTTTTCCAAGTGTTAGAAAATTTTTCAAATCTTGACTTTTTGTTGACTTTTTCACATTTCTTGATTTTTTATGATCATGATGGATTATTTGAAATGTTTTTATGATTGAAAAAGTTTAGTCTTGAAAAATTTGACCAAAAGTCAAAGTTTGACTTTTCTGAGCAGATGAACTTTCATCAGATGGTTCAGAATTTGTCTGATGAAAAAACATGGACTTTTGAAATGTTTTGAATCAAGAAATTAGGTCAAGATGTTGCATTGAAGATGTTAAGATCATTCTCCAAGCAAATAGGTCATTCATTGAGCAGAAAGTCAATGATTCACTATCCTCGATCAAAACCCTAATTGGTCGATTCATGATAGATCATGAGAAAAAATTGGGAATCTGAAGATCAAATATTCATGATTGATTAAGATAGATCAATTGAGGTGAGTGGAAACTCAAACCCTAATTGATCACATCTTGAACAGATGAAATTTTGAAGAAACCCCGATTTTGACTTCTAGAAGCCACACACGATCTATTCTTATTCTGAAACTGTTAGTGATGCAGTAATGCATATGTGAGGTGGTATCTTAGGTCAAAAATTGGGGTATGACACTATGTCCTAACTGGGAAGGACCGTTCCGGGTACTAGAGAAACTTAATAATGGTGCTTATATATTAGAGACTCTTGAGGGTATAGAAGTACCTAGGACTTGGAACATAGCTAGTCTTAAGTTTTATTTCAGTTGAATGGTGTAAGTAGCATAAATAAATATGATGCACTTTTTTTCCTGGGCAAGGGCCAGGATTTTTAATGAGGCACCTTAAAATTAATTTTAGTTTGTAAATACCAAATAAGATGTAACTGATGAGTGCACTGCACCTTGGCTAGAGCCTATTAAGGTACTAATTTCAGGAGCATCCTGTTCGGCTTCATGCCACGCCTTTATGGCACGGGCTCTGCACTTGGTGTATTCCCTAATTCGGCTTAATGTCTTGGTTCAAGATATTTTTCTTGGACCTGCTCAGGTATAGGCCCAACGTTTCGCCACGATTAACCTCGCTAAGGCTCTATACCTACTCGGTCAACCTGCTAGAGGCTCTGCGTCAAATATATAAGGCGAAGAACCTTAATTGAATTCCGCCCCGGCGTTTCGCCATAACTCGGCTCAATGCCTTGGTTCAATATATTTTTCTTGGACCTGCTCAGGTATAGCCCCGACGTTTCACCACGGTCAACCTCTCTAAGGCTCTGTACCTACTAGGTCAACCTGCTAGAGGCTCTGCACCAAATATATAAGGCGAAGAACCTTAATTGGATTTCGCCCGGAGTTTCGTCACAACTCGGCTCAATGCCTTGGTTCAAGATATTTTGCTTGGACCTGCTCAGGTATAGCCCCGTCGTTTCTCCACGTTCAACATCCTAAGGCTCTGTACCTACTTGGTCAACCTGCTAGAGGCTCTACACCAAATATATAAGGCGAAGAACCTTAATTAGATTCCTCCCAACGTTTCACCATAACTCGGCTCAATGCCTTGGTTCAAGATATTTTTCTTGGACATTTCAAAGCCTTGAGACATTTCAATAAGCCTGTTCAAGTATGACCTGGAAAAGCAAAGCCTTGAAAAAAGGACTCGGGGGCTGACCTGCTGGCGAAGAATGAGTATTCCCAATGCATTCTAAGCTTCACGACCTATAGCCTGGAAAAACCTAGATGTTGTATGTCGGGATAGTAATAAGGTTGGCTAAAGCAAACATAGGATTATGCTTTTTTTATTAAAGTCTTCATGGCTTCAAGTAAACCATTTGACTTGGGGGGTTGCTATATCACACATCTTTGTTCACGCAGTTAAAGCATAAAGGAAATTCATACAGACAGGCCAATTGAGCATATGAATTAAAGTTTAAGGTACGAAATACAAAGTACAGAATTTAAAGAGCCCAAAGGGGAAATTGTCTGTAGCGTTTTCAAAATGCACCCACCAAAAAAGGGTGTCTGACTTGAAACAAAATCCTTCAGAGGAAATAAAAAATTGATAAAACTAAGTGGATTTGGGGGGGTGAGGTATCCATATTTTTGGACCTTCATCTTCTCCGTCGTTATCATCGATTTACACCAACTTCCCGTCCACTATGACCTTGAAAAAGTCAACTTCAGAGAGGTTAAGCTCGGGATACAGACAGACGACCTGCTCTTTTTCTCGGTTGAAGGCCACATCTCCAACATTAAGAAAATCCAGCCGAGATTTGTCCAAAGCCTCTTTGAGTTCTGAGCAGGAATTTTCTGAAGCTTGTAGGCCGGTTGATAACTCGGCAGCAGAAGCCTTCATCAGGGAAAGCTCTTTCTCCAAGATGTTCACCTTCTCGCCAAGATCTTTCTCCAAAGCCTTTTCTTTTTCATCACTTTCATGTGCTTTGGACTTAAGAAATGAGTTTGCTTCATTAAGAGACTTTTCGTTCTCAGTTAGCCTCTCGATCTCTTTTTCCAGCTCGGAATGCTTCTTGTCAGCAACGTCCCCGGACTCAAATAATCCCCGAGCCAGAATAACACATCTCATCAAATATAAGCTTAAGTGTTGTGTTATCTTCTGAGGCCCGAGGCTCTTCACCTTGTTCACATCCTCGGTAGCGTTGAGGTGGTCGTATAGGAACTTTATGCCGTCAAAATCGGCAGACCGTAACTTGTTCTCGGTTGAAGGATGGGTTGAACTGTCACCGGCTTCTCTCATCAGAGTGGAGACCTCCCAGTCGACTTGATTCACTTCTTTAGTCATTATGGTTTTAAAGTTCTTCGGAGCATTCTCATCAGTCGGCTCAGCCTCTAGGGGGTGCTTGCTTGGAGATGTCGTGATCACCATCATTTCCAGTGCGCCTGACTTAGTACTCGTGGCCTTTTTCTTTTTAGGCATGAGGATTTCCAATCCGGCTAAGTCCAATTTGGCCCCAGAGGGGCCACCAGCACCCTTCCGGGCAGCACGGGCTGCCGCCATCAACTTTTTCTGTTCTTTCACTGACAAATCATTCATCTTATTTGCATATAGAAAAACATGTAAAAAGGTTAGTCAAAGAAAAATGGAACTTGGCGTATAGGCAAGGTATAAAAAGACTCACCCAAGAAAGATGGGATTTCATCATAAGGTAGCGACAATATGTCCCTAACTCTGATCGGGCGGAAAAAATCTAAAATTCCAAGAGATTGAGTTTCTGAGTCTCTTAATACATCAAAGTTAAAACCAGAGATAGGGAGTCGGTTACTTATCCAGTACAAGGGGAATCTGGGGTGCCCATCAGTGCCGTAGATGACCTGTAGACACCGAGGACCACACCTAACCCGAAGAAAACGCTCTTTGTAGCCTTTGAAATTTGAGGTATAGGCTTGGAGGAAGCTCCTTTTTGGGATACCGCTTAAAGCAACCCAGCTTCCAGAGTTTGTATTCTTTACTTCATAAAAGGAGAAAAATAGGCCTATGGTTGAGGTTATGTTCAAATCCCTGCAAATTAACTCGAAGGCTCTTATGAACCCCCAACTATTTGGTCGAAGTTGTGAAGGGGCCACATTTGTTGTTCGAAGCATGTCAGATTCAAAGTTAGTGAACAAAAAGCTAATGTTTAGTTCTTCCAATACCCCAACATAAAAGTAAAACCACTCAGGGTTTACTCCTTTGGTCCGAGACATGCAAACACACTCCTCGGTCTCACAAGCCTCAACACGTCATCTTCATTCCCTATGGAGGAAACATTTCAGGGAGAGCGGAGCGTTGCGATTTCTACGTCTTTGATAAGGCTCTTTTTGAAGCCTAGAACTTCCGCTCTGAATGATTTGTTGGTTTCCATCAGTAGCTCCACAGAACCTGAAGAGTCAGAGTCAAAATCACTATCAAAGTTTAGAACTTCAGAATTGATCTTGTTCATAATCCTCATCCAGTTCCTCTACCCCTAGGGCATCCCTCATCTCTTGCATGCATTCCTCCCACAAAACCCTACGCACATCGCTATTCAAATGTTTCCTATGGCCTAAATCGCCGCATTCTCTAATGACAACCATTCTATAAGTAAAATAAAGGAAGAGAAAGATGAAGGAAGGAGAATGAATACCTGGAAAGAACGATTGAGTAAGTGAGGGAGTTACGGATTTGCAGGCGGCAGCGGAGGTTTTGTGGAGAGGAATGAAAAAGGAAATGTGTTTTCAAAAAAGGGGAAAAGAATGTTATAAAAGGAAAAGATGAAGAGGTAGCGTGTTGGCATTGAAAATCCACTATGGTAATCATTATACTTATGACAGGGTAGGTGATTGTTCAGTGAAACTATGGGATGTAACACACGTGCTCACAGGTCATCAAAAACTGATGTATATGTCGGCTAAAATTTATGTTCCTTATCGACCAAAAAACTTCAAAACATGAAGCCGTGTGCTCGGGGGGCTTATGAACATACATAAAATCCTAACTGAGCTATAAAGACAGAAAGGATGATGCCAGAGTATGAGTTGAGTATGCAGCTCGGAGGAATAGGCGTAAAGAGATCAAATACTAGCCGAGTATGGTCCTCCGCCATTTGGTAGGAAGTAAGCCGAGTATGAGCCGAGTATGGTCCTCGGCCAGATAGTAGAAAAAATGCAGAGTATAAGCCAAGTATGGTCCTCGACCAAATTATACATATGAGGGAAGAGTACGACCCGAGTATATACCTCAGCTTAAAACACCATGATCCAAGCCGACACCGTTACAACCAATTCGGAGCTTTAAAAGGATTGTAACTTCCACCTTAAAATCTTGACGACGCACGTTACAAAGGAAGTAATGGTAGAGGCGGCAGGCGTTACTTGCCTTAAAGGCCCAATTGTTATGAGAATACGAGAGGCCATAGCTGGTAGGTTTCGGCGCCAAGGTTCGTGGACACGTATAAATAGAGCTCCCACTAGCGGGATAAGCAAGACATTGAATAGCTTGGAGTTCAAGATGCTTTGCTTGAGTCTCCAAATCCCTAAACGTATCTATACAGTTTTTCTAGAAAGAACAAAGTGGTAGGCAGAATCTGATTCCACATTCCTAGATTTAGGCCCGATACCAGAATCAAAACAATTTGCCTCATGTTGTTGGTCCAAATCTTCCAAATTGCATTTATTATCATCACTGAAAACAAATTCCTCCACCAAAAATTCATTAAACTCCGCCCCCCCACCAACTTCCCCGCCTTTATTCCAATCAACCTCAGAATCCAAAGATGAATCGACCATTAAAAATTTCTACTTCGTTGAGTTAACCAAAATCCTCAAAGGACCGTGAGTGTCTTCTGCCAATCTAACCTTGAATAATTTCCCACATATCTCTGCTTCAACAATAACATTCAAATAGAAAAACCCAATTAATATCCTAGTTATATCCATATTCTCCGCCTTAATTGTGTTTTCGTGGCAACAAACGAACGGGCTAATCAAATTAGCCAGCGAAACAAAAAACTAAGAATTCCATATGTGGCAAGTTACCCCATAAACTCTAATCCACGTAGCTCTCTCATTATCAACATCCTCCTCATTCCATTCATTAATTTTTGAGAACCACTGAGACCACCAACTCTTTCCCTCCCTAATGAGATAACTGATAACATTGTCTTCAAATTCCTCTAATAAACACAAATTAGCCCTGAGAGGCGTAACTTTGATTTGAAAATAGCCTTCAATCTAGATTTTTTTTTGAATGTTGTAAGCTATACCTGGGTTTACAACCTTCCCCACATAAGCTTTCTTCAATTTGATAAATAATTATGTATCCAGATCAAAACTAAGTTTCATGTTATCCTTCACCATTGAATTTACCGTTACGGCCTCCGTATTGTTCACCACATCAAGAAAAGACCTAGGGTCCCTCAAACCCCCAAATTTTGTTTCTTCCGCCTTTTCTTTGTCGTGCAGTTCCTATTTGAAAACCCTAGTTTTTTTCGAACCTCCCTTCAATACCCGAAGTAGGATATTTTCTATCAAATCGAGGTTGATTTGTGTGAGTCTTCTTCTCATTTATGATGACATTATTAAGTTTAATTGCAAATAATATCTCGTCCTCTATCTCCACGAACCTCACAAAACCAAAATTTTTGCCAAACTTGTTCTTCTTGGGCGGAATCACCACCTCCACGATTTCACCAATGGAAACAAACAAATCAAACACATCCACAAATCTGATTCTATCTAGGATTTTAGAGAAGAAGAAAGAAGAAGAAAAAGTATGACCTTCCCTCCCAGAAACCCTCTTCACCGAAGAGCAAACAAACCAACTAAAAGTCATTTTCCTCAAACCTCTACCATAGACCTCATGCTAATCCATCAGAAACTAACAGTAGATCAGCTACACCCCAAAGGAGATCTAGAGAGAAGATGGACTATATCTCTTGATAGAATTGAATTTAGTTCATAGCAGTGAATGTCCTAAATGTTAATACAATTATTTTGAGTGGTGTGAAAATGATGAAGTGCAAAAAAAAAATACAATAATTATAAATTTTTAAATGTTCAAAATTTGAGAAAAAAATATGTAAAAATTAATCTAAAGGACCAAATCGTTACAAAAAAAATTTAAAGGATCAACCCCTTAAAAAATAACTCAAAAAGAACTTTAGTCAAATTTTGCCAATAATTTATGTTTGAATAAATTTTAATAAAAATAAATTGATAAGTAAATTTCATTATGAATATGACATTTAAACTTAAAAATTACACAATTCCAACTCAATCCATCATTTTTAGACGATAAATGGACCAGTCTGACGGGACATGAGTCATTTTACCACCCAAAACCATCAATATATCAATATCAATTCTCCATCCTTCAAACGCGAAAACAAATCAATAAATATATAAATTAGGTGTATCAAATAAATAGCCGTGATATATCACTACTCAAATTTTTTAATGACATTGACCCACAATTTAAAAACTTCTCATTTTTATATTTTAAGCCAAAAGGAAAGACAAAAATCATCTACCTCTTTGCTGTATCTTGAAAAAACAACAACCTGTATCCATAAATAAACCGTGTATAGTTGCTTATAAAAAAAATGTTATCATATACATAGGAATACAGCTGAAAGTGGAAAAATTAAAGAATTGGTTGAAAGTGATTATCGAAATATTATAGTATTTGCCAATGCATAGAAAAGACAAAGCCATGCTCCCATTTGTGGCCATAAATAAGTGACACACAAGTGGACAATGATGTGCAAAAGAAAGTATATACATTATTAAATTAAATAAGATGATTCCATCTCTATATATAAAATAAACTTATAAACAAAGCAACAACAAAGGGAAATTTTAACAACCACATGCACACATCACTTTGCCACTAAATTCTTTAAGAAAAAACCCCATTTTGTGGTGCTCCATAAATTTCTAACACCAAAACTTCAAATTAAGGAATCACCTTCTCATCTCTCATACAATCAATCCAATACAATATTGAATTCAATGTCTTATACCTTACACCAAAACCATACTCGTCAACTTTATCTCTACTCCCCATAAGCTTAAAAGGGAATCTAAATAAAGCATCTAAAAATTCCCAATTAGCCAAATTTTCAACTTTTGTTTTCACCAACCCATTTTCCTCCACAATCTCTTCCCAAACTTGTTCCTTCTCATTCATAGCTTTTGAATACCAAAAATTTCCATCAACCATTTCTTGAGGGACTATAACTCCTAACTTTTTTCCAACAATTGGCCAAATTTCTTTCCAAGTGAAACTTGGACCATTGACTGAATTAAAAGCTTGTCCATTAGTAGAAACTATAACACTTTCTGTAGCTGACCAAATATGTTGATCAGCTACAAGCCTAGCATCTGACCCATCGATGTAAGGTTCCTCCCAACACGTTTTCGTTCCACCAAACACAAAAGGGAGATTCAACTTCTTACAAATAGACCCATAAACACATAAACTTCCCATGAAATTATAAAATGATCTAGTTGAATTTCCAAATAATAAACCAGGCCTATGCACTGACCAATAAACCTTACCGTTCAATTTCTCCATAAGCAAATCCTCTAATGCATAGTAGAAATTATGGCTTCTACTCATCCTTGGAAACTCTTCATTGTAATAGTACAATTTCTTTTGTTCATCAAAAGGGGCTTGAACTTGAAGTGATACATAGTGCTTTGTACCTGTTTGAAGTGAAACATGTTTTAGATTCTTTGCATTTGAGAGCAAGGAATCCAAAGCATTTGACATCATGGCTTTGTTTTGGTCACAACATTCTTGTGTGTCTAATGGAAATCCACTAGCCCATGTCACCCAAAACACATGTGTAATATCTTGTAATACAGATAACTTTTTTTGAGTCTCTAAAGGGTTAAGCAAATCACAAGAAATGAAATTGTAATAAGGGCTCAAAAGGGTGTTTGAAACTAGTGTCTCTTGATTTCTAGCTATACCATAAACTTTCCAACAAGATTGGAAAATTAGTTTCTTAGCTAACTCTCTCCCAACAAGTCCTGTGACACCAAAGATTATGGCAACATTTTTTTTCTCCTTTGTAGCTGCCATTTTCTATGTATGGATGATGATGAGTGTTGAACCATTTTTATAGGAATGAATAGGGTGCTTCATTATTTTGTATTTAAAATTGGGTGTTAGTACAATAATATTGTGGACTTTTCTCTTGTATAATTTGACTATTAATGCTCTTCTTTTGAGGAGTGTTTCTGGGCTGGCATAGTTATATGTAGCATGAAACTTGTGGTTGAAGTTTAAAATTCCAAGTAGGAGAGATGCTGGTTGTTGTCAAGATAAGAGACATGAATGTGTTATTTTATTGAGTTCTATAAAATGGTTACAAATATGTACTTTATGATTGAATAATAAAATTTGACTTAATTAACACAATCACTACGTTATTGGAGATAATTGGAGGCAATACTTGGAGTTTGTGAATTTCAAAACTCAACCGGCAGCTTGTGCCCTTGGCCGTTGCAATGTTGGCGCTGCGGTTACAACTAACTACAAGCAACCTATTTATATGTATTATTTTATTTATAGGTTCACTATGTACACGATTCATAATTGTGAAGTCAACATCTCCTAGGGGTTCGTTGAGCATTAAAGTGTATTTCTTCTAATAGAAACAGTAACAAACTCGTGCCTACGTATGGGTTCTGGTTCTGATCTGGTACGCGTATATTTTTACCTAATATATTTGTTTTAAATAAAAAGTTAAAAAAATTAGATTAATAATTAAAAAAATCGTATATAAAAATATTAAGATCTATAATAGATTTTATACGTATATCATTTAAGGATGATAAATATTTGGATCATAAATACTATTTATCGTATATAAATATATTTAATCAATAACACATTTTTTCCATAAAAAAATATTATTTTTGTTCTGGTATCGTTTACAAAATTATCCAAATCAATAGTAAATTTTTGTATATAATAATATTTAGATCTATAACAGATTTATTTCCAGCATACAATTTTTTTTCAGATATAGTTTACAAAAATATCTGAATCAATAGTAAATTTCCGTATATAAAAAATATTTAGATCAATAATATAATTTTTCCCGTTTACGATTTTTGGATAAATAATACATTTTCCCCATATACAAATGTTATGTTTGTTTTCGTATCATTTACAAAATCATGGAGTACGTACAAAATCCTTCTATCCTGTTGCCACCTACCAAAAGAAGACCTCTTATCATGTACTTGACAGTATTAGAGAACTCAATGGGGTGTGTATTGGGGCAACATGACGAGTCTGGTCGAAAAAAGTATGCAATATACTACATTAGCAAAAAGTTTACCGACTGTGAAACAAGATACTCATAGCTTAAGAAAACTTGTAGCACTTTGGCTTGGGCTACTCGCCAACTAAGACAAAATATGTTGACTCACACTACCTTGTTGATCTCTAAGATGGATCCGATAAAATACATATTCGAGAAACCTGCTCTCTCCGGAAGAATAGAAAGATGGAAAATGATCTTGACTGAATATGATATCCAGTATACTACTCAGAAGGCGATCAAAGGAAGTATAGTAGCCAATCATTTGGCTCATCAAGCCATAGATGACTATCAGTCTATGCATTTCGAGTTTCCAGACAAGGATGTTTTGCTAGTCACTGATTGTGAAGAACCAAGACCAAACGAAGGACCTGAACTGGGATCCCGATGGACCATGGTCTTTAATGGAGCCTCAAACGCACTTGGAATGGTATTCGCGCCATCATTACATCTCCCACAGGCGGACACACGCCTTTCACCGCCAGACTTTATTTCGACTGCACCAACAACATGGCCGAATACAAAGCGTGCATCATGGGTATCAAAGCTGCTATTGACCTAAGAATCAAATTCTTGTAAGTATATGGAGACTCAGCTTTAGTGATCGGTCAGATTAAAGGCGAGTGGGATACGAAGCATCCAAATCTTATTCCATATCGAGAGCATGTTTTAAGTCTGATCCCTTATTTTGAAGAAATCACTTTCAATCACATTCCACGAGAAGAGAATCAGTTGGCAGACGTATTAGCTACCATGTCATCTATGTTCAAGGTCAGATGGGACAACGAAGCTCCCCAAATCATCATCGAAAGGTTTGACGAACCAACATACTGTTGTGAACTTGATACAGAAGAGAAACCTTGGTTCTACAAAGTGAAGAGGTATCTCGAGACTCAAGAATATCCTGCAGGGGCATCTGTCAATGACAAGAAGTTCTTAAGAAGATTTGCATCCAAATTCTTCCTCAGCAACAACATCTTATACAAGCGCAATCACAACTTGTGCTTACTCCGTTGTGTAGATCAAAAAATAGCGGAATTTATCATGGAAGAGTTACACAAAGGCGCATTCGGTACCCACTCCAGTGGACATACAATGGCTAAAAAGATTCTAAGAGCAGGTTACTATTGGTCCACCATGGAAGCTGATTGTTACCGCTATGTTCGATCTTGTCATAAGTTCCAGATATACGCAAGTAGAGCGCACGTGCCTCCAGTTCCATTGAATGTTCAGACCACTCCATGGCCTTTCGCAATGTGGGGCATTGACATGATTGGAGATATCAAACCCACCGCTTCCAATGGACACCATTTCATCCTTGTGGCAATTGATTACTTTACCAAATGGATAGAACCAGCCTCGTTCGCATCTGTTACTAAAAATGTTGTGGCTCGATTCATTAAGCATAATTTTATCTGTTGGTATGACGTCCCCGAAAGGATCATCACGGACAATGGTACCAATCTCAACAACAAAATGATCACCAAACTCTGCATGCAATTCAAGATTAAGCACCACAACTCTTCTCCATATCGGCCAAAAATGAACGGCGCAGTGGAAGACGCCAACAAGAATCTCAAGAAGATCATACAAAAGATGACAGTGACTTACAAGGACTAGCATGAGATGTTGTCATTTGCTCTCCGCGGTTATCGCACTACGGTACGAACATCTACAGGGTCAACCCCTTTCTCTCTTGTATATGGTATGGAAACAGTCCTACCAATCGAGGTTTAGATACCCTTAACCAGAGTCCTCCAAGACACAGAATTAGGCGAAGACAAATGGGTCTAGACTCGCCTTGACCAGATTAACTTGATCGATGAAAAACGGCTCGCATCCATCTGCCATGGACAGATCTACCAGAAGCGAATGGTCAGAGCATTCAACAAGAAATTCAAGCACTGAGTCTACCAAGTCGGTGATCTAGTAGTAAAGAGCATCATTCTTCCACAAGGTGATCCCAGGGGCAAATGGACTCCCACCTACGAGGGACCATTTGTAGTCAAAACAGTATTTTCCGGCGGAGCTATGATACTAAGCACTATGGATGGAGAAGACTTCCACACCCTGTGAACGCAGACATAGTCAAAAAATACTACGCATGAACGAGACCCGCTAGGTCGACCGCCCTAGGCAATAATAAGGGCATCCTGGCGAACCAAAAAGGTTCGGACAAAAGTTAAGGATTTACAAAAAAAATGTACACCCGACAAGTCGAAAACCTACAAAGGCGACTTGGGCAAAAAAGGGTATCCCGGTAGACTGAAAACCCCGAAAGGACGGTCTAGGAAAAAGTTAGGGATTTAAGCGTATGACTACGTCTCGTCCATATCACCTACTTACAGGCTACACTACTATCAACTTCAAGATTCGAATGGCGCAAATCAGTTCAATCACTTTCTACTAACAGCGAGGAGATGAGATAGTCGAAAATATATGAGCAATAGCATAGTTGAAACTCGACGAGATTGTTTTCGCGTAGCTTTTTATTATTCCGACAATTTCCTCTTACTAGGATGTTCGTCTATTGTATACAAATTGCCTAACTATAAGCCACTTTTTCAAATTTAATGCAAATTCCTTTTCTATTTTTATTGTTTTTTGCATAAAGTCCAATGATTGCTTTGAATGATTATATGCATCTGACAATAAACATTTGTTCACAAACATATGAAAAGCGAACAGAAACAGTAATTACTACAGGCTCTAGGAATTGATATGACGACTAAAGTCACCAATACATCCCCACGGAGTCAATTTCACAAGAAATGCATCCACAGGATCATCAATCCCCACAGAGACATCGCTCTCACTACAAAGGTAAATCTTCTCCAACGAAGTGCTACAATCTTCTCCCAACAGTATTCCAATACTTCAAGCTTCATCATGTTAGTCCCTGTCATACCCCAAATTTTTACCTAAGATACCACCTTACATTATTCACATATGCATTACTGCATCACTAACAGTTTCAGAACAGAATAGATCGTGTGTCGCTTCTAGAAGTCAAAGTTAGGGTTTCTTCAAAATTTCATCTGTTCAAGATCCAATCAATTAGGGTTTGAGTCACCACTCACCTCAATTGATATATCTTAATCAATCATCAACATTTGATCTTCAAATTCCCAACTTTTTCTCATGATCTACCTTGAATCGACCTATTAGGGTTTTGATCAAAGATAGTGAATCATTGACTTTCTGCTCAATGAATGACCTATTTGCTTGAAGATTGATCTTAACATCTTCAATGCAACATCTTGACCTAATTTCTTGGTTCAAAATATTGCAAAATCCATGTTTCTTCATCAGACAAATTTTGAACCATCTGATGAAAATTCATCTGGTCAAAAAGTCAAACTTTGACTTTTGGTCAACTTTTTCAAATCCAAACTTTTTCAATTATAAAATAATTTCAAATAATCCATCGTGATCATAAAAAATCAAGAAATGTGAAAAACTCAACAAAAAGTCAAGATTTTAATTTTTTCTAACACTTGGAAAAAATTTCAAGTGTTAAGAAACATGGTTTTTCCTTACTTTCATGGAAATGTTTCACATAGATCCACTTGGATTCAAGAAAAACTCAAAACATGAAAGTTGTAGGTCTTGTTACAAGCTTTCCAAAATGTCCAAGAACTTGAAAAAACACTTTGTGTAGCTAAGGTTTTGAAAATTAAACTTAGAGCTCCATAACCATGAATTACAAGTCATTTTTCAAGAACTCTAAGTCATTTTTCACAAACCTCTCTTTTTAGAAGCCTTGTCACCACTAATAGATAGGTTATAACTGATAAATATCAGTTAGACATGATTGAGAAGAGGATTGGATCAAGGAGAAATTTTAACCATGGTTAGAAAGTAACTATTTGCATTAAATGCAAAAGATTCCTTCTTACCACTTAAGCCAAGTTGCAAGCTCTCTCAATGATAACCTTGCCTTGCAATTCAGAATTTTTGGCCTATAAATAGAGGTCATTTCTTCATTTCAAACTACACCAAAGCAATCATAATCCAAGCTTTCCTTCTTTCTTTCTTGATTTCCAAGTTTCAAAGTTCTAAGAAGGAGAATTTTGCAAGTTCCAAGCTTTGCAAGTTCTGAGCAAACTTAAGCTTCCAACATCTTCTAAACATCATTTAGAAGTTGTTTGAAACCTTAAACCATCCAAAAACAAGTCAAGAGTCAGTTTTCTCCATAAAACTCCATTTGTGCAAGTTTTGAGCCAAAACTTCCAAACTTGAAAACCACTCGTGCTTGTCTTGATTTTACACTTCAAACACATCCTATACAACATTTAGAGACTGTCCAAACACTTAAACAAGTTCTGGAACAGCTCCATCATCATCTTCCATTTTCAAACTAGCAACCTGCAACTTGACTTGGTCAGAGAGTTTCAGCAACTTTCAGAGCAATCTAAGAGTAGAAACATACTCAGTGAGGTTCAGGGAAGCTTTTTCAATCATCACTTTGTACCTGGAAGCTAGCATCCTCGATCTGGTCTTTCATACCAAGAGGTGAGTTTTCGAAACTTTGATACCTCCATACATGCATTTTTAGCTTCAAATTTGAAAAGGAAAATGTAGATATCATATCACTAAAGCTATCTGGATTCTCGATTTAAACTAAAATTAACTGAGTTCAAAGAATTATTCATTTAATCAGTTAGGGTTTAATTGGGATTATCAAAATTCACGTTCATCTTTGATTATTAATTTTAACAAGTTACATGGTTAGAATCATGATGAAATTCTAGACAAATCTGTATTTTGAATTTCCAAAATTGATGAAGAATCAAGGATGTTCAGATTTGAAGCCATGGATGTTGCTTCCGTTTCCACGAAGAAGATGAAGTGGGAAATTCAAATTTTAAAACTTGGTTTATAATATATATTTGTGGTTTGAGTAAAAACAATGGATGTATAGTCACCCCAGTGGTAAGCTAGCACGCCTTAAAACTTTCTTTCGCCTCAAGGTCCAGGGTTCGAATCCCCTTGGAACCTTTTCTTAATAAAAGGCAAAGCAACCTTCTGAGGCTTGCTTCTCCAGAAGCACTTCTTAGGTTCAACCCTCCAGAAGTACTTCTGAAGCTTCTACCTTTAGAAGCTTCCCATTTCTACACTCTTCAGAAGCACTTCTAGTGTTTCCATCTCCAGAAGCATCAAGCTTCTAAACACCTCAAGAAGCAATGTGCTTCTCATCCATCCAGAAGCAGCAAGCCTCAAGGCGCTCCAGAAGCAGCCAGCTTCTAAGACCTCTTCCCCCAGAAGCAAGCTAGCTTCTGATCCTTCCAGAAGTAGCCAACTTCTGATCCCTTCAGAAACACAACTTCTGAACATTTTCAAACTTCGTTTTTTCAAAACTCCTTCTAAACAAGGTGATTAAATGACCAGTCAAGCACATGGCTCAATGGAAAAACTCTTCCCTTCTAAGCCAAATGTCCAAGGTTCAAACCTCCTTAGGACCAAAAACTCTTTTTTATTACTAATTTTCTCAAGTTTCTAGCAAACTTCAACATTTTCAAAAACTAATCAAAACTTCTCATTTTGAGATGATTTTTTGTACACTTGTTATTTAATATGCCTATTTTATGATTATGTCAAAAAAAATCCAAAAATATTTTCTTTTTTATTATATTTTTATTAAGTTAAAAATGAGACATTTTAAGTATTTAATACTTTCCAAAAATGTTTTCTTTCCAAATTTCAAACTTAAATCTTTTTCAAAACTTCTTGTGAATATCCTTCACTTTTCAAAATCATTTTCAAAACCTTTCAATAAACTTACACACCTTTTTCCATGATCAATTAGATTTAAAGATAAACCAAACCAGGTTTCTCCTTGAATTTCTTAATTGATCATGGGCCTCCCTCACGGTGTAACTCTCAACCCTCCTATGTACATATTCATTTCCTTGTACATAACCACCCTTTCGTGTACATATTCATTTCCTTGTACACACTCAAACATCTTTGTAAATATTCAAGCATAAATAAACTTCATTCATTTGTTTTCATCCGCTTGTTTATACACCGATTCCATTGGTATTAAGAGAAGCATTATTCCCGGTGAAATTGCTCTTAAACCAATGGGCCTCCCTTAAGGTGTAAGTCCCAAACCTTGTATATATTCAAGTTACACTTGCTTTAATTGCTCGTTTTACACACTTGTTTATATATTTCCTTCATAAACTCCTGTGAATACACATCACACACTTGTTTATATAACTGTTCAGTTATAACATAACAACTAGTTTAACAACTAGGTTCCTTTAGCCTCCTCTTAGGCTTCGTATAAGATAACTCATTCATCTGAGTTAGCCTCCTCTTAGGCTTCATATAAGAAAACTCATTTATTGAGTTTAGCCTCCTCTTAGGCTTCATATAAGACAACTCCTCTGCTGAGTTAGCCTCCTCTTGAGCTTCGTTCAAAAGAACTCCCTCGTTGAGTTTAGCCTTCTCTTGGGCATCAAATAAGAAAGAGACCTGGAAATCTCTTAATAGCCTCCTATTGGGCTTCCAATACAAAGAATCACCCGCGCTAGGATAGAACCCTGAGAGTATGATTTCACGGTGAAACCACTCTTAAAGCCAAAGCCAGCCATACCCTATAGCTTCCTCTTGAGCTTCATACAAGGACCCTCGATGACCCTCAGAATGCCTTCTCTTGGGCTCACAATACAAGGACCCTCGATGACCCTCGGAATGCCTCCTCTTGGGCTTACAATACAAGGACCCATGGGCTTCTTAAAAGCATCCCCATAATCCAATCAATTTCTCCTCGAGATTTAGACATTTATCATCTCTATGGAAGAAGTATCTCATCTATCACATCACATACAATCAACTTTTCAAACTCTTTTCAAACAAAAACATCTTTTAATCTGTAAGTGGTAACACTTGTACATTCAAGCAAAACACCCAATGCTTACAATTAAAGATTCAATCATCTTTCAAACATCTTTCTTAACTCATAAGTGGTAACACTTGTACACTCAAGCAAAACACCTAATACTTACGATGAAAGATTCAATCAATCAACCCTTCAAAATGTATGTGATGAAATAGATTAGATACATTTTTCATTAAGATGACATTTGTCTTTGTCTCTTAATAACTCCCGTTGCTTCCACTAGCATAAGTGGGAACTACGATTGCTCTGACTTTCTCAACTTCCCTTTGAGAATACGTAGGCACAAGGTCTCATCCTTGGCGAGCATACTTCTTTCTCCCTCAAACCAAACAAAATTATAGCTCCCTTTAGATCCGAGCTACAAATGCTCTGATTCCCATTAAGGGATATGTATGCAAAATATCCCAATGATCTTTGCGAGCATAATAATAACAAAACCTAGAATCCCACATAATCTACCCTTCTTAAAATCCAAAGGAGAAACTTTCCCAAGAATAGCATAGCGAATTAAAACACACAAACATATCAAACTATTCATATATAAAGCTATAGATAACTATATATATTTAGGGTTCCACATCTATTCCCTTTATATAACAAACCCCCTTGCCTAGAATCTCCCCAATGCGTTGCGTCTAGTTCACGCTAGTCGTACTGCATATCAAATTTATTGAGGGTATTGCAGCTTTCCCCTTTTTCATCTCATTTTTCTTGTTTTGGAAACAATAAATCTTGATGCTCGTGGCATTTTTAAAAACAAATCAAAAGAGTAAATTGTTTTGAGCTAGAGATTCGAATTCCGATTCGATTCCCTCGCACATCACTTTTTAACGCGAACATTCCCCAGCAGTGATCCTATCAAGATTTATCACGTTAGTCCCCGAGCAGTGATCCTATCAAACTTCATCACGTTAGTCCCCGAGCAGTGATCCTATCAAACTTCATCATGTTAGTCCCCGAGCAGTGATCCTATCAAGCTTCATCATGTTAGTCCCCGAGCAGTGATCTTATCAAGATTCATCATGTTAGTCCCCGAGCAGTGATCCTATCAAGCTTCATCATGTTAGTCCTCGAGTGGTGATCCTATCAAGCTTCATCACGTTAGTCCCCGAGCAGTGATCCTATCAAACTTCATCACGTTAGTCCCCGAGCAGTGATCCTATCAAACTTCATCACGTTAGTCCCCGAGTAGTGATCCTATCAACCTCATCACGTTGTCTCCAACAGGGTCTATGGACAATGTAATCATCCACGACAAGACCCCCAGCCGAGTATCTCTCAATCATTATTATTCTTCCAGCAGCACTAATATCCAGACCAGAAACTTGGTCACATTGTGCATCGGAGGAATCTGAATCATCCTTTTTTTCCAGCCAGGGTTTCCAACAACCCCATCCCCAAGCGGACATCAGAAATCTCCAACAGAACGTTCTTATCTTCTTCAAGATGGATATGTTTTGAAATACCATAACATCTACATTCATGCATTATACATAAAAGTCATAACATGTGCATTCACAAGCATTATCATATATTCGCATGCATCATAATCTGCATAAAACTAATCATATCCTTTCAAGTTAAATTTCCCCAACAGGTAACAACTATTTTCCAAACAGAAGGTAATACGAAACAAGGCGGAGAACTATACGACGAATCATTTCGGACAACGGATCATGGATTAACACGAAACAAGGCGGAAAACTATCGCGCAAGTATTCATCTCAGAAGTAGCCAAGATGAAGGTTCATTCTTACTCTCTCTTATTATCAACCACTCCAGATGGCATCTTTAAGCCCATATCCAATATTTCTCTCATCCAAAAGACGAATACAAAGTCTAGCGTACGACTCACTCTCCAGCATAAGCTTTTCGTAATGGCATCTATAAGCCCATTTCATGCAACAGCGAGTGCAAATTTTCAGGTGTACTCGAGTGTTCAATCATCTTCTACCTTCAGGTCACGAAAGGCAAGCATACCAATCTAACCCTTCCGATACAAGAAGATTGAACAAGTTCAACTGTTATACCCCAAAATTTTCCCTCATACTTCTCAAGACAATCCACAACTCTATACTCAAGAATTTCATAAGGGTTGACCAGAAAAACCCTCTTCTAAGCAATCCATCCAAGCTGAGGTTTTGCTCCTCTAAAGTCAAGACGGGTCTCCAGTGATTTAAGTGGTCATCATATCTCATCATATGCTTTAAAGGATCACCATATCAAATTTCAAGCCGTACAAGTCAAAATTGCTCATCCAATGGCTCAGATAAGCTGAAAATCAACTGTATCGGACAAAAAGTCAATTGTGGTCAACATGCAGTCAACGTCATAATTTTTTGGTCAACACCAATATTTTGAAGTAATATTGTTCATTTGATCAAGGGTTGACCAAGATTCATCAAGAAAAATCAAGATTTGAGCAAAAGTTAAAGTTTCTAAATTAGGGATCTTTAGACAAAAGTCAACAGAACTTTGACCAAGCATAACTTTCACATACTTTAACATAAATTTTTCCACCAAAGCTCATTTTAAAGGGAATTCAATTCTCTACAACTTCATGTCTCACAAGCTTGGGCTGGAAATGCTTCATTTGGAAGTTACAGATCAAAACATTACAGGTCCTTTTTAAAAGTCAACAGAAAGTCATCTTTTTGTAAAGAAGTGTCCACGAGCATGGAAACTTCAATGAAGATGAAACCAAAAGGACTTTTTAGAGGACATCTTGAGCTTTCTAAAAAGTCTAAGAACACCCAAAAATATTAAACATTGAGCAAGATACAAGTTGTGCAAGTTGGGCATTTTTGGGGAGGTGCATAAAGAGAAATACTTGAGAAAATCAAATCTTTTCCAAATGGGCTTAACTTTTCTTGGTTCAAACTTGTTTCTAATCACAATTAAAACCTCCAAGCCCAATGCCACTCCCTTGAGCTTTTTATTTTATTTATTTTGAATTTTTATTCATTAAAATCAATTTAATTAAAATAAAATAGCAAAAAATAAATCAATCAATGCAAGGTTGTATATTTGATATTCTTGAGGTCCAAGATACCTATTAAATGACCTGAAATTCGAAATTGAAAGATTGGCAAGTGATTGGTATAAGATTGGCATTATTTGATCAAGATTGACAAGATTGGCAAATCAAATATACTCTCATTGAATGGGATATATTTTCTCATCAATGCTCAACCTGAATCCATCCTCTATAAATGCAGAGGGTTTCTAAACCCTAGAGGAGGTTTTTTGGCAGCTTGAAGAACCCTAACTAATCTCAAGAAAACCGTGTGATACAAGTAACTTGCAGCCAGAGTTTCAGCTTGTTTCAAGCCATTCCAAGCATCTCAACACGTTCCTGGGAATCCTCTGAATCAATCCAGCCATTCACCAAGCCTTGAAACGTCCAGAATTGTAATATTCATACTCACGGTTTGCTCTTCATATTTCAAAATCGATTTCCATGATTCATGCATTTTTAACATGATTTGATTATATGCTTGTGTTACTGATGTTATTTCGAAGCTTTCTGCATGGTTCAATTTAAGTTTGAGTACAGGAATATGAATCTGTCATGGCTAGGGTTCCAAGCTTGGAATTAGGGCTTTGCGAATTAGGAAAAATTGGACGAAACTAGTGACCCTATCACACTCAGAGGATCAAACTGAGTTGATCATGGCCTCATAACTAATTTATGTTGCATATTCTTTAGTTTTGATTTCTTGGGTAAAAGTTTGAAAATTCAAATGAAGAAGATGACACCCTTGGCGCGTTTTGGTGCCAACATCTGGACCTCTCAAAAGCACTGCCTCCAGAAGCTCCAACTTCTGGATCCCTAGAGGAGGCATCACCCCTAGAAGCTGCGACACGGATCCCCGAGGAGGCATCACCCCGAAGCTCCGACACGGTGGTCAGATCTAGAATCTCCAAGCCCGACACGGACCCTTTCGACACGGATCTCCCAAAGCTCCGACACGGACATTTCGACACCAGATTCCCAGGCTCCGACTTAGGCGTCCCGAAGAATCTCCGAAGCCTCGGTTTACATATCCTTCCGGATCTGAGCTCAGCCATGCTCAGGATTCTCCCCAGAAACTCCAGTTTTTGGGTGCCCAAGGCGCATCACTCACATAAGGCTTAGCTTTTGAGGCAGCTTCCGTCAGAAGCTCTGATAATTTTTCTTTGTTTTATTTATTTTTCTGCTTTTTCTTATTTCCCTTTTATTTAATTTAATTAATTAGTAATTAGATTAAATAATTAGTTTAATTAGGTAATTTCACAAATAATTTCCTCCATGCTTTTTAATTAACTTAATTAGTTTAATTTAGGTTAATTTTTATTAAATATTTTTTAATTAAAATCAATTAGAAATAGGTTTTTTTCTTTCTCACATCAACATTAATTTTCAAAAACACCAAAAAATATTAGGATTTAGTTTCTTTTCTTTTATTTCTTTTGCATTTAAATTCTAGAAAGGATGTATAGGTTGCAAGTTTGTTTTCATGTAATAGCGTAGATTTATATTTCTGCCTTTACTTTATGCACCTCCTATTATGTATCTGCCCTAAAGTCATGTAATAGCGTTGGACCTTTATATTTTCGCAATTTATTTTCCGCACCTATTAACTACTAGTAATGAGGCGTGTATGGAAAGATTAAAAACAATGTAGATCACTTCTAATCATAAGATAAAATATCCGAATACAACACATTCTGCACACTTGCACCCACCTTAGGGTATCCTCTCTCGTTGCCTTACGAATAACGGTCAAATCCCTCGAACGTAGGGATATCTTAGCACAGTTGCCTACAACATATCATCATAGTTCCTTCGACTTAAAAGATCATAGTCCCTCGATGTTGCCTACGAATATATGATCTCGTCCCTGGATTGTTGCCTACGAAAAGTGATGATCATCCCTACGAATATGCTAGGATATCCCTACAAGTTGCCTTCTATGACTATCCGATGTCCCTTCGAATGTCCCTTTACATCCAACGAATAAGGTTACCTATCAATCAATGGTACGGATGACCTTATTCTAAAGGAAAGCAAAATAACACGGAAACGACCGCTCTGAGTAGGTAATAAGTCTCTTTTTCTTGCTCAAAATAATTTTCACACCTCACATTTTCAAAAAAATTTCAAGACACTTTGTATACATTCCAGCGCGAATCATTGCAAACTCCTTTCCAAAACAAAACATTTCCAAACACTTCGTATACATTCCAGCGTGAATCATTACGAAGTCAAAGAGAAATGCCTTTTTAAAAATCTTTTCAAACACACACACAAAAACAATTAAAGTGAGCTAAGCAATTAAGAGCCCGTAGATAACTACGGATGGAAAGGGTGCTAATACCTTCCCTTTTCATAATCACCTCCCTTACTCAGAATCTAACGAAGGTCTTTTCCTGTTCTTTTCGCCTTCCCTTAATTGGATAAAAGAAAAATCGGTGGCGACTATTGCTATTCGCAACGTTTGTGATCAAACGCAAAACAAACAACTCAGTTCTTCCACCGTGTTACAACTGTCATGTCCAATAAACCTCGTTTTGGTTCCTCAACCATTATTAACTTTTCTCGAGAGATGAGTGCTCGTATCAAGTTAGCTGAATGTAGGACTGGAGAACATCATGGAGAATGGATGAGCACCAAATAATTTTGAGCCTTTATTCTTTGTTTCAAAAACGGTGAACAAGACCATGTTACAAATAATTTTGAGCCTTTACTATTTTGAATGAGTCAAACTTATTTGCAAGTCAGCACTTAGCATCAAGGAAGATCACAAGCGAATAATCAACAAGGAATTCAAATATCCTTCATTGACCCAAGCGTGAGTGAAGCATCTAATGACCCTATTGACAGGGACATTGTCTAAAGATCCGTTAGCATAGGGCACGTTGTTCCAAGATTTCGTGAATCTAGGGAAGTCACCTTGACACATTGATATATTTCCAAGACATACACTGGTTTATGCTATTTCTATAGCACAGTGAAGTCAAACCTTCAAGATTTAATCAATTTGGGGCAGTCACATCGATACGGTAATATCTCTCAAAGCATTTGTTAATCAGGGGCATCCTACATTAGAATTCAAGATTCTGGGGAAAGATCTCAAATATCAGAGTATTGTAAGTTGCTTCCAACTTCCTCTTGAAGAAAATATCTTTCGAGACTCAACAGACTGGCGAAATGAATGCCACATGCGGACAATCATTTTCTGTATCTTCAAGCTGCTCAAGGAAATTTATGTCAAGCGTCAACAGCTGTTGAATTTAAATTAAGTGGCAGGGAATCATGCTAGAAACGTCCTCTTGCTGGAAAAACCTATTTCAAGAATATTTTGGTCTTAACCAGTCATTCAGTCAAAATATCTTACATGCATTAGCATCAATTCAATCATGCATCAGATCATGCATCTCATCTAGTGCAATGAAAATTCGACCTTGTTGGGTATTTTTAAATCCAGTTCTCGTCTGGTAGTCAGTTTTTATCTAACTGTTGATTTAGATCCAGTTCTCGCCTGGTAGTCAGTTCTCGTCTGACTGTTAATTAAAATCCAGTTCTCGTCTGGTAGTCAATTCTCGTCTGACTGTTAATTTAAATCCAGTTCTCGTCTGGCAGTTAGTTCTCGTCTGACTGTTAATTTAAATCCAGTTCTTGTCTAGTAGTCAGTTCTCGTCTGACTGTTATCATTTAAATCCAATTCTCGTCTGGTAGTCAGTTCTCGTCTAACTGTTATCATTAAATCCAGTTCACGTCTGGTTGTTAATCTTTTTCACTAGTTCTCGTCTGGTGATCTAACATAAAGTCAGCTCTCGTCTGAAGATTCATCCTTTAAGGTCGAATTTTATTTGGCACATATCTAATAATCCATACATGCATTCATAAATCATCACATAAATCATTGTCATGCATTAGTCACGTCACTTCACTCAAACATATCATGTATAATATATTCATGCATAAACCCCAGCCAGGATTTGGGATCTTTCAAAATGAAGTCAAGTGCAAGCTTCGAAGACTATCTCTCAAGTGGCAACTTAGTTCTTCTCCCTAGTACAAGTTGAATGTTTATTCAAGAATCAATTGGTAGTGCAATGATTCCTACGTTGAATGTCATTCCCAGAGAAGTGATTGATTACTCCCCAGTGAACTCTTGTGTTAATAAAATTTTCTACTTGGATTTCCCCAGTGATCTTCCCTACAGGGTTATCTTTAGAAGTTTTCTCCATCGAAGCTTCATCTTCTCCCCAAGCGAGCCTTCTCCAGCAAGGATCACCATTATGATATCCTCACTGTTGTTATTCTCAACCAAGATCTGTTCAGATTCTTGCATATAACAATCTCTCAGTAAGTCTTAAAGTGGCAATAATCCTCTATGGACCCGATTTTCTAAGGTGTTCCCAGTTAATCTCCCTACGAGCCTCTACTGTGTTTATTTCCCCAGTGAGTTCCTTGCCTCATTCAAACATAAATATATCTCATTCGACATGGGGTTTTGAAGAATTTCCGACCGAAGGTGGTTATCTTCATTAAATTGCATCCTTGTTACGGTCTACTGTCAAGATTGATTGGAAGAAGATCTGTTCAGTTTGGAATTATCCATTTTCAATCACGAGTTTAGAGCTTGTTACTTCTATTCCCCAGTAAAGTTGTTTACACTATCATGGCATTCTACCGATAATGGTTATTATCAACAAAGCATTGTCAACATCGATTTTTTTGCATATGATTATGTGCATTGCTGCATTCGACTGCTGATGGTGATTGGCAGAAGATGATTGAAGTTTCAAAATAGGGTTATATGTTGTGTTTCTATTGGTTGTTCTGATGGATGGAAGTTTCTTCATGACAAGAGACAGTTCGTCGTTAATTTGATATCCCGATGGATGGTCGTTTCTTCATTACAAGAGATAGCTCGTCGTTGATTTGTTATGCCGATAGATGGCAGTTTCTTCATTACAAGAGACAGTTCGTCGTTGATTTTTTATGCCGATGGATGGCAGTTTCTTCATGACAAGAGAAAGTTTGTCGTTGATTTGTTGTTCCGATGGATGGAAGTTTCTTCATAATAAGAGACAGTTTATCGTCAATTTGATATCTTGATGGATGGCAGTTTCTTCATGATAAGAGACAGTCTGTCGCTGATTTGTTACTCTGGTGGATGGCAGTTTCTTCCTGAAAAGAGACAGTTCATCGCTGATTTATTACTACGACGGATGGCAGTTTCTTCATGACAAGAGACAGTTCATCGCTGATTTATTATTGTCGATGGATGGCAGTTTCTTCATGACAAGAGACAGTTTGTCGTCAATTTGATATCCCGATGGATGGCAGTTTATTCATGATAAGAGACAATTCGTTGTTGATTTGTTATTCTGGCGGATGACAATCTCTTCATTATGGGAGATAATTCGTCGTTGATCTGCCAAATACTTTAATGGGTAAAATCTTAGCTCGTTGTCAAATGATCGCTTTGTCACCCTTGTCAGGTGAAATATCTTGGTTCAAGAAGAAGTTGAGACCCGTTCTCGATGGAGTGACAGAACTTTTAGAAGACTTAGTCCATTGTCAATATTATTCTCTTACCACCTTGATGAGCTTGCTCTTCCGCGTTCATTCATATTGTATAGTAGAGAAATTATTATGGTTTCTTGATTCATCGCATTCTCATATCATGACATTCGTATGCGTATCATACCCATTTTTGTTTTTTCATGGCAAATTTGGATCTGTTGTATTTAAATTATCTTTTACCAGACGATTAAAAAATGTTTCTTCAAATCGCCTGGTTAAAGATATTTAAATAGGGGCAGCTGTCACACCCCAAAATTTTCCCTCCTAACTTCAAGTTATCTAACTTAGGCATCACATTCATCTGCATATGCTCTCATTAGGTCATTGACGTTAAACTGTCATTCATTCACATTTGCATCGCTAGTTGTGTTTAGGTTGACCGAAAGTCAATTTAAACAAAAATTTGCATCGTTTTGTAGTTGTAAAATACCCGTTATTTTACTTCATGCATTTTTATCTCTCTACCTTTTTATTGCATCGTATTAAGTTATTTATATGTCGATAATATTGATATTTCGGTTTTATAGACAGACCGTTAAAAGCGATTCGACACTATGCAGAAAATTAGCGGGAAAATATTTCAAATTTTCGCCTTTTACTCACTTCTTTTTGATTCAACGTTTCATGTAGATCATAAAAATGTTCTCTCTCTAATTTTTCGGTATAGTTTGAAGTCTCATTTTTAACCGCGAGCATTTTAAAACTGGGTATTCTTTATTTTCATTTTATTTCGATTTTAAACATTTTGATAATTTTTCTTTAATCTTTGAGACCTGTAGTTTATTTTAATATACTCATTTTATTTTTTCGGATAATTTAGTGTTCGAATTTATATCATTTTTGACAATTTTAAGTATCCATTTTTTATCTCCAAATATTGTAGCAAGTTTGAAATTGTTTGACATTTTCTGTTTTTTTCTTCTCTTCTCTTATGCTTTTTAAATTGGTTCAGAGGTTCTAAATGTTTATTATTGCATGTTGTGTTATATTTTGCAGTTTATATCAAAGTGGATGGTGAATCTGAGCCAACAAATTTATTTTCTACTCCCTCACCATCTGCCCAGAACACTACTACGATGTTACCACCTGAAACTAGACGTCGTAAAAATCGATCTGATGTTTGGAACAACTTTAAGATAGATCCTAACTCGGAAAAAAATAGTTATATGCAACTATTGTGATAAGAAGCTCAAGTATAATGGGACAAGTTCGATGGCAGCACATTCTAAGAGTTGTAAGAGTAACCCAAATAATGATTTTAACAAGAAGCAAAGAACACTTACACCCTCAATGAATGGTGAAGGTTATGTTATTTATTCCCCTTCAGTTCCTAAGTTTGATCAAGAGAGATTGCAGTATTTGCTCGTGAAGTTGTTTATAGCTTAGGAGTTACCTTTTACAAAAGTGGAGCATCCAGATTTCCATGAATTTGTAAGTGGCTTGAACTCAAAATTCAATCTTTTATCACGCTCTACACTTACACGTGATACTTTGTTGCTATGGGATGTAGAAAAGGGAAAATTGAAAAATTTGCTAGCCATGCATTGTCAAAGAGTTTGTCTCACTTCTTTCTGATACATGGACGTCTATCCAAAATCTCACATACATGTGTATCACTGCCCACTTTATTGACAATAATTGGACCTTGCAAAATAGGGTTCTAAGTTTTGTCCAAGTCACCGGCCACTCGGCAGATGTTATAACAAACATTGTTGATGCGTGTTTGACTGATTGGGGACTTAATCAAATCTTGTCTGTCACACTTGATAATGCAGCCTCAAATGATCTTGCAATTAAACATTTGAAGAAGAAGCTATTATCTTGTAACCGCTTAGTATTGAATGGAGAGTACATACATATGCGTTGTTGTGCTCATATTTTAAACCTCATTGTTAAGAAAGGGTTGAAAGATCTTGACAAGTCTATTTTGAGGATCCGAAGTTCAGTCAAATATGCCAAGTCTTCTACTCATAGGTTTGCAAAATACAAAGAATGTGTAAAACGATCAAACACTGAGTACAAAGGTCTTGCGTGCCTTGATGTAGAAACAAGGTGGAATTCCACTTATCTAATGTTAGACTCGGCTTTGAAACATCGAAAAGCTTTTGAAGTACTTGAAATTCATGATCCCATGTACACTCAGGAGCTAGTTCAAAAGGGAAATGGTGTACCCACAACTTTAGATTGGGAAGAAGCACAATCAATTTTGCCATTTTTGAAAATCTTTTATGATACTACACTTCGGATATCTGGTTTCTCCTATGTGGCTTCAAATACGTATATGTTAGAAGTATTTGCTATAGGGGAAAAGATAAATAACATGTGCAATTCTGAAGATTTATTCATAAAGGGCGTGGCTTTCGAGATGAAAACAAAATACAACAAGTATTGGGGAAAACATGAGCTGATAAATATGTTGTTGTTGATTTCTTCTGTCATAGACCCTAGGTACAAATTAAAATTTGTCACTTGGTTGATCAATCAGAATTTTGATTCATTAGAGGCAAAAAAGTTAAGAGATTTGCTGGATACTAGCTTGAATGAATTATTCATGGAGTACAGTCATGTGAGGCATGGGTCCCAAAGTGATTCACAATTGAATCGATTTGATTTAGGAGGTAAGGAAGATCTTTATAGTTACAATCTTTTTTTGCAATGCACCGGATCTTCCTCTACAGACAAGAATGATTTGGAAAAGTATTTGGAAGAATCTATAGAGAGTCAGTTTACCATTGACTTTGATATTTAAAATGGTGGAGGGAAAATTCCAATCGCCTTCCAGTCCTTGCAAGGATGGCAAATGACTTGCTTGCCATACCTATCTCCACTGTACCATCGGAGTCTACTTTTAGTCTTGGAGGACGAGTGATGAATGAATATCGTAGTTGTCTCACCGCTCAAACAATGGAAGCCCTTATTTGTTGTTACAGCTGCCTTAAAGCAGCGCGTAAATCCTCAATTATTGATTCACTTTTAGTTGAGAATTACAAGGATCTTGAGAAATTAGAGCAAGGTAAAATAATTATACATGTTTTAAGATAATTAACGATTTATTAGATTATAGCTTCATTAATAATAAGTTATAATTCTTTTTTCTTTTTTTTTCTTTCAGAAATAGCTTCTACAAAAGGAGGTAGTACTTGTCCGGCTCCCATTGTTTTCGATGAAGATTGATAATGGTATAAAATTCAATATGATGCATGTTCTTGCAATTTGGAGGCATGTTCTTGGCACCAATTATGGAATTGACATTACATGTTATCTAGCTTTAATTGTAATGCACAAAAGTTATACCGTTAATGTTGAGGATTCTTTTTGCTTGAAAAGATCATCAGCTAGCCAGGATAGGTTATAAAAGCCCTATATTTCTTTACCGTATCTTAAACTAAATATATTTTCTCTTCAAAGTATTGCATTCAAATGTACTAAAATGACAAGGAGAAATGTTTGGCAAGCTCTTGAATTGAGTTTTATCCTCATCTGTCTAATTTTTCTCTCCCTTTATGCGTGTGATCTTTAATAAATAAGATAGTTATCTAAGAAAATGACAATATATTGGGTATAAGTTGTAATAGAAAATGGAATGTTAAAACAAATCCTGGAGTTTAAAGGAGTCTTTGTTGCGACTTCCATTCTGCTTCTATGAAACCAGTACTCATACCACTATACTTCCTTTTGGTTGGTACCATAATTCAATTTTACATGCAAAATACTAATAAATCAGATTGCTCAGTAGAGCCCAGTTTGAATGTTCTCAGTGCTCCATTAATCATCTGTACTAGTGTTTTGACAGTGCATGATATAACACTACAGAAATTCATTCTAGTTTCTAATCAGAAAACAGAAACATTAATTTTCTGAGATATACTTCTTGAAGACTAAATGGATATTGGAATACATTTTTATAAAAAATAATTTTTATCCAAATTTATAAATAATCAGTTTAAAATCGATTTTTATCCACTTTAAAAAAATCCAATTAAAAAAAATAGTTTTTATCCAAATTTAAAAATAATCCAATTAAAAAAAACAATTTTTATCAAAATTTATAAATAACCAGTTTAAAACCGATTTTTATCCACTTTAAAAATAATTCAATTAAAAAAATAGTTTTTATCCAAATTTATAAATAACCAGTTTAAAACTGGTTTTTATCTAATTTTTAAAAATAACTGGTTTAAAACCGGATTTGTAAAAAAAACCGATTATATAACCATAATCGAATTAATAACCGATTTTGATTAAAATATGGTTATAGGTATAAATCCAAACCATTTAAACGGTTAAAATGTGAATATGATTTAATTTTTAAAAATAACCAACCATGCACACCCTTAATTGTCCATGTCTTGAAATCTGACGAAGAGGAAAGAATATTCATACGGGACTGAGACATGCCCCCATAAATGAACGATTTAACACAATTAACAACTTGGCCAGAAATTGACACATAAGAGCTGAAAACCGAAACCAGATTTCTAATATTAGCAATCAGAGAACTCTTTGTTAAGTTCTCAACCATGTCATTTTTCAATTCTGTTTAAGGTTTCTAGGTATTCCTTAGTCAATCAGAGAACTCTTTGTTAAGTTCTCAACCATGTCATTTTTCAATTCTGTTCAAGGTTTCCAGGTATTCCTTAGTCAATCAGAGAACTCTTTGTTAAGTTCTCAATCATGTCATTTCAAATTTTGTGTAAGGTTTCCAGGTATTCCTTAGTTATCAGAGAACCCTTTGTTAAGTTCTCAGTCATGTCAATTTTTCAATATATTGTTTTTCTTTTCGCTTGAGAAGTTCGTTTCTCTTCTCATAGCATTTTCATTAAAATTGTTGCCAAAGTCATTTCGGCGACACGGTTACCCCCAGTGTTGTTAAAATTTCCCAGCTGTTGTGTTAAAGCATTTCGTTAATGCTTAGCAAGTTTTCTCTTCAAGCGTTTTTCTTGGCTCCGTAGTCAAGATTTGTTATCTGTTTTCTTTTGTGGCATTGGTTTCCCGCATCGGGAAAATTTTCGGGGTTCTCTAGTATTCAATCCTCTTCCACTTTGAATGTTCGAAAGTCAATCTTTCTCACTTATCAAGTTCAAGATGATTGAATAGGAACTATCGCACCCAAAATTTACCCTCCTTTCCATAATCTTTAGGAATATTGGTTCATGTTCCTTTCTCTTGTATCCACCAGTTATTTAAAACGAATGATTTGTCAAGGTACGATGATTGTGTTTGATGCAAATCCATCCAATTCGATTCACAATTGCAAATTCCTGAAGCCTAGAGGAAGTTCAAGTTCTCGAGCCAATTGGAATGTTGGTTTATGATTTAGCAAATTGACCACGAGTTGGAGTTCAAAGGAAATTTTGAATTCTATTTGTGAAACAAGGCGAGATAGGATTATTGAATTTTTTCAGCGACTCAAATGTTCAAATTATTGTTCAAATTCTAAGTCTTAAATTTACACCAACATTGGCAAGTTGAATTTTGAACACTTTTCAAATACGAGCTTCATTCAAATGTTCTAAACACGCTACAAGAATTCTTGCAAGCTTTGGAAAATTTTGCGGATTTGTTTCATTCAAAGTTAAGCTACGAGAATAAGTTTATCAATATTTCCAAGTTATTACAAGCATGGAATGTTGGTGTTACTATTCAAAGATCGAAGAATATTCAAACCAAATTTGCTTTTATTCAAATTACCAAATTTTTGGTACAAGAGTAGTTCGAGTTTGGAAAGTACACAAGTTCTCCAAAATGTTGAAACTTCTTACAATTTCAATCCTAAGTTCTACAATCCAAAATTCTACAAGTTTCTAAAGCGGTTTCTGATGTTTACAAAGTCTTGAAGTTTCTTGGCCTTTTTCTTCGAATTGCAAGCTTTTCAACGTCGCGGTCATCCGGCTTCCTCTTCATCTTCGTGCCTAAACCACTTGACCATTGTCTTCATCTCGCCACATGAAACAAGAAAGGAAAATCGGGTTAGAAGTTACAAAACATAAACATAAAACAAATGCGAGAAATTATAAAAGGATTATGTTTTTGTCGAGGACTCATCATTAGGCGTTGGCGGGAATCAGGTTTTGTCAATAAGCCTCAGAATCTCGAAGATTAATCATCGGCGAATGCTTGTTTGCAAATCACGGGCTAACCCGGTTCACAAACAAGCATGACGGGCTGCAAACAAGCAAAATGAAGCGACAGTTTTATATTCCGGGCAGCAAGAAAAAGAGGCAAATAATTCCCACAGCATCATATATAATCAGTTCATGGCTTATATCCCAAAACAGGCAGCATACTCATTAATTATAGCAAGCATAATCGGGGCAGCATTGTAAATAATCCAACCCAACAGTTCACAACAACTCATTAATCCCAATAGGCAACAAGAGACAAAAGAGATGGAAATTATGGTTATCAGCATAGTCAAAACAGCAGTAGCAGAGGTAAAACAACACACACAAGCAATGTGTAACCACAGTAACATAAAAGAGGAAATTCTTGTTCCCAAAGAAGTTTTCACCCAAAGGTGAAAAAGGGAAAATAGAAATAGACATCAGTTTAGAAGCAAGATGAAAAAAGGCAGGATCTGATATCATTTTTTGGGGGCAGCCACAGAGACAAGAAGGGCATTATATGCTCTATCAGTTTTGAAAAGAGGGAAGACAAGCAAAAGGTATCAGTTGAGAAAACCATAGCAGACTTGTTCTTAAAAGGGAGCAGAGACAAGAAAAACAAAGAAGCAATATCTGTTTGATCAGTTTTTCTCAAGCCATAAAGACCAAGAAGCAATATCTGTTAATCAGTTTTGAAGAACCAAAAAATCATCAGTTTTCTTTTGAAGCCATGGAACCACAAACTCATTTGTTATAAAAAACCAACATCCATTACAAACCAAAAATTTCAAAACCAGTTCCAAAACCATTTCAAAAACACAAAAAAAAAACCAGAAAGAGTGTAGTATCAGTTCATACTCAAACCAGAAAAACCAAGTGCACATCGGTTCTAAATCCCAAGCCAACAAGAACAGAAAACGAAAACAGTTCGAAAACCCAACAGAAAACGCAGACAAACCAAGACAAACAGCAAGCAACTCATCATGTTCCTACACCTAACGCCTTCAGTTTGATTTTTTTCAGAAAACAATTCTGAAATAGAGAAAGAAGAAGAGGAGAAATCGAAACTGTCTCACCCGGAACGAGGTCGGAAAGCGAGCTATCACAGTTGAAGCGTCTCCAAGGCAGGTATTTTCACCGTTGTCGGAATCACCTCAAACCTAGGGTTCATCGTTCCCTTTCTGTTTTTTCGCCCCAAGTTCATCCATCTGTAACAAATCACAAATCAAAGCATATCAGAAACCATTATCAATGTCAGAAATCAAATCGATCAATATGCAAACGGAGAAAGAGAGACAGATCGTAATCGCGATGAGTGAGAAAGAGAGACAGGGTCCGGCGCGGTGAGAGAGAGAGCGGCGATGGAGAACCGTGACGGCGAGAGAGACCGGTGAGGGAGCGGCGAGAGAGATGAGGGTTCCGTTTGGAACGATGAAGAGAGAAACCCAGAAACGGGCACGCGCGAGAGAGAGGAGAGTGAGAATTTGATTTTCTCTATTTTGTCCATTTTGAAGAAAAATATATTTTGTTTTAATTACCTTTTCTTTTTAAATTGAAAATACAAAAAAACAAATTTATTTTTTCTTTTATTGTATGTTAAATCTGGTGGTGACAAGTGTCACCACCTTGTTTTTATACAATAAAATAAAAATCTGTTTTTATTTTTGCTATTCTTAAACAATTTTACTAAAAAAAATGTGGTAGTATTGAATATAAATGTGGTGTAATATTATCATATGGACCATTGGATTATTTTCAAAGAAGGAAGATCCGACGCACCCAAATCGCCGGCAATACGATGAATTTTGCGGAGTATTCGAGTTCAGATGGTTTTCTTTCCACACCGTCCAGAACCACGGCATTCCAGGCTATTTCTGAACTTATTCTATTTCGATTAATTTATTTATTGCAAATAATATTTCATCGCGATGTACTAAATAATTATTGGATACGATAGTTTTTATTTGATGATTTATCGATTAAACTATTAGCCGATTTTTCATCAAACAGAAAAAATCATCTCTAATAATTATTTAAATTTCCAATTGTATTGCATGGTATTTTGTCTGTTTATTTACTCGTTCAGTATTTATTCACCAATGTACACTTTGCACACAATTAGAAATTAAAATTAATTCGATTTCATCCTGATTGGCTCATACGCCGATTTCTTAAAGGGTCTCATGGTTGGGGATGGGCATGGCCATCCTCACGAGATTGGTTAAAGCCCTTGTTGCTTTAATCAATCATAACCCGAAAATAACATTGGTCTACACCAATTACCATGCACCAGGGTCTCATGGTTGGGGATAAGAGCACCTATCCTCACGAGGTTAATTAAGTCCATATACTTGATTAACCATAACCCGCTTCCATTTTCTCTCAGCACGCGCATCAGAATGCTTTCATAATTTAAAGTTCTAAACCTCGATCCAACGTCGAGTTTCTTTTCAAAACAATTTCATAAACACTCTACTTCTCCCTCCTCCCAAACATATGGTAGTCAGTCCAGTATCGACCCTCGACCGTATGTTTGGTGTCTTAATTGAATTAATCAACGTGAACCATGCTTCACTTCACCTTTTCTTAACAAAGCTTTTGGGTAGAAAAAGATGATTCGGATGTTTCTGTCCACTCATCCAAGTAATTGGGGCGTTATCCGTTGAACGCTTATGGTCCAATACTTGTCTCCCACATAAAAACAACTCAACTCACTCAAACTCCTTTTATCGCTCATATGCGATCTTTAAAACTCTTTTCAGATAAAGAGGGTGCATTAGTCGTTTCAAATACGAACGAGGACTTAAGCTTTTCAAACAAACAAAACAAGTCCTAGTTCAAAGCATTTGGAAACGTCTAAACGCACGATTTTTTCAGATAAAATCAATACAACCAATTAAAACCTTTTTAAGAGGAACTACAGAGTTTTGACTTTCCCATTGCACAAGGGAATATGTAGGCACACGGTTCTGAAACCGTGCCAAACTCAAAATAATAATAATCAAATTTCTTTTCTTTTATAACTTAGAGATTAGCGAATATACATACTCACGTAGAACTAAATGGGTCCCATCGAGTACGATGGATGTAAGGGGTGCTAACACCTTCCCCTTACATAACCGACTCCCGATTCCAATTTTTGGTCGTAGACCGCCTTATCCGCTTGTTTTGGGTTTTATCTATATTTTCCCGTTCTTTTTAGAACAAATAAAATTAGGTGGTGTCATACCCCAAAATTTGCCCTCCATCTACTCAAGAAATTTCATACATCCATACTCAAGGATTCCTCAAGAGTTGATCAGACAAACTTTCTCCTAGACAATCAACCCAAACTAGGGTTTGGTACCTCTCAAGTCAAGATGGATTTCCAACATCTCCAATGGCCTTCATGCCTCCTCATATGCTTCAAAGATTCTCCATGTCCAGTTTCAAGCTTCACAAGTCAAGTTTCCTCAGACAATTGTTCAGATGGTTGAAAATCGGGTGTATTGGACAAAAAGTCAATTGTGGTCAACATACAGTCAAAACTTCTGATTTTTGGTCAACATCCTCATTTTGAAGTAACATTCATCATTTGATCAAGAGTTGATCATGATTCATCAAGAAAACTCAAGATTTGCTCAAAAGTCAAACTTTCTAAATTAGGGTTTCTAGATGAAAAGTCAACTGAACTTTGACTGATCATAACTTTCTCATACTTTCTCAGAAATTTTCCCACCACCTCTTGTTTTGAAGGAAATTCAATTCTCCACAACTTCATGTCTCACAAGAATGTCCAAAAAATGCTTCATTTGAGAGGTATAGCTCAAAACATTACAGGTCATTTTCAAAGTCAACAAAAAGTCAACTTTTTGTTTTGAAGATATTTTGAGCATGGTAACTCCAATTGAGATGAGACCAAAGACATTAGGTAGAGGACTCTTAGAGCTTTCCAAAAAGTCCAAGAACTCTAAAAAATGTGGAAAAATGAGCAAGATACACTATTCAGAAGTTGGGCAATTTTGGACAATTGCACAAAAGGATATTTTGGTCAAAATGCAAAATTTTCCAAATGGGCCTATAATCTTTTGATCCAAACTTGTTCATGATGTTATTTTTGACCCATAAAAGCTTGGCATTGGTAATTTTCTATTTTCATGGTTTATATTTGAATTTTACAACATTTAATTCAAAAATAAATTATGTAAAATATGAAAATTAAGTTATTTTTTCAATTAAGTTGGATTTATATCTCTCTTAATGTCCAAGAAAGCCCACACCATTTACCAAATTCGTGCAAGCCATGGCATTGATGAGAAAATCATATTTTCTTCAAAATTTGATTTGATTTTCAAAGAAAATATTTGCACATTCAATTTCCAATCTTTTTTCCTTGTTTTTTCTCTTCCAAAAACTCCTATAAATACCAAGCAATGCAGCCAGTACAAAGGAGGAAACCCTAGCTCAAGCCAAACCCTTATTTTGTCAAAATTTTCCAAGAATCTTTGAAATTCGAATTTCAATTTCCAGCCCTCTCCAGCCTCTCTCAAGCATCCAAACGTGCTCAGGGGGTAAGTATGAGTAAGTACACACCCTTGCCATTGATTAAAACACCTTGAATCGATGCATACATGAACATACATATCTCAAACTTTTTGATTTTTGCATTTTTATTATCTGTTGGTTTCAATTGATTTTAACGATTTGGTTGTGTTCATGAGGTTGCATATGATGGATCTGGGCCATCGTTTCAAAGCTTGTACGTGAGAATCACGATTTGCCATGACTAGGGCTTCTGGCACTGTTTCGATCGAACCGGCCTATACAGGCACTTTCAGGAGAAACTAAGGCCACCATTAGAATCGCAGGGGTCGATTTAGGGGGGTAGGGTATTCCTTTGCCATTTATCTTTCGTGTTTTGCAGGTTTTGGATTTTGCTTGATCGGAGAAGACGACCGGAGCTAGGGCTCCGGCGTCGTTGACCGATATTGAATCCGGCGAGGCATGCGTGGCGAAAGCGAGCGTTCCAATTCGTCCATCCAGTCAACCGGGGCCCACGCGTGCTGACTTTGATTTTCAAAATATCCAGGACGTGTCATCGCTTATGTGTCATTGTTTTTCGCTTTCTAAACATCAAAGCGCCACTTGTCCCGATGGTTAAGGCGCTTCTGTGCAAAGATGCCTTCCATGGTCTCGGTTCGAACCTCATTTGGACGGTTGCTTTTCTTTTACAAACTCTAACTATTTTTCATATTTTCTTTTATTTTAATATTTGCATCCTATTTTCATTTCTTTTCTATATTTTATTTATGCATTAAAAAAATTACAAAAAAATATTTTCTTTTTACATTTATATTCTGAAAATCTTTATTTAATTTAATAAACTAAAAAACATATTTTTGCATGCATATTTATTTTTATTTATATTTTTGCATTTAATTCACTTTTAATTGCATTTTAATTATTAAATCTTTTCCAAAAAATCCCAAAAAATTATTTTAGCTTATTTATATTATTTCCAGCATGTAATAATTTTCTCATATAAAAATTTGTATTTTCTAACATTTTTTCTCTTGTTCGATTCATATCGTATTTTCGATTTCTCATTCTTTATGCGGGTTGATCCGATTCGACGATTTTCTCTTTATCATTTTATCATATTATTTTCAATTATGTAACTGTATATGGGATGTAATAGTTTAATTTAGGATTTTATTTTCCGCATTTTAAATTATGTATACGCCCCAAAGCCATGTAATAGCGTGGGACATTTATCTTTCCGCACTTTACATTCCGCATTTTACTTCGCACCTATAAATTGCTAGTAATTAGGCATGTATGGCAAGATAATAATTGAACATAGCTCACACTAATCTTCAAGATAAAATATGAAATCAATACACTTCTTTCACACGCACCCTTAGGGTAATTCTCTCTCGATGCCTTACAATTCAAAATGGTCATGTCCCTCGAGCGTAGAGGTATTCTAGCACGTTGCCTTCCAAACAAATCATCATAGTCCCTTGATACAAAGATCATAAGACCCACGATGTCGCCTCCGAATACATGATCTTGACCCTCGATTGTCGCCTACGAAAATGATGATAGTCCTTCGAATGTGCTAGGATACTTCCTACAAGTTGCTTTCTATGACCATCCGATGTCCCGAATGTCCGTTTACATCCAGAATGGAGCTACCTACTAACTAATGGTATGGCTAGCGCTATTCCAAAGGAATGTAGAAGTACAACAAAAGCGACCAATTACGAGTGGGTAAATAAGTCTCTTAGTTGCTTGCTCTATCAAATGCTTTTCACACACACACTTTTTCAAAGTTCAAATTCTTTTCAAAACAAAACATTTCCGAACACTTTGTATACACTCCTACATGAGTCATTACAAAGTCAAAGCGAAATGCCCTTTTCAAAACATTTTTGTCAAACACGGAAAGCAATTTTAAAAAGTGATCTAAGAGCAACTAAGAGCCGTAGAATAACTGCGGATGGAAAGGGGTGCTAATACCTTCCCTTTTCATAACCATTCTCGAACTCGAGAATCTAACGAGGTCTTTTACATTACTTTTACCTTCCTTAATTGGATAAAAATAAAAGTCGGTGGCGACTCTTGCTATCCGCACATTTGGATACAAAAATCCTACAAAGTCGGTTCAGTATCACGGCTGGCGACTCTCTGGGGACTACACCTAAAAGAGAGAATTGCCTTAGGGATTTCTAGATAACTTTTATTGCTTTTGTTTGACTTGCTTGCTTTATCTTTAAGGGTTGCTTGGGTATTATATTGTTGGGGATCCTACACCGGATCCGGGTTTCCTTTTAGGTAAGTGGCATTAGATCATCGCGACCGTTAGGCGTATAACTACGCGGTCAACATGATGGCTACGTTAGCGTGACACTTTGGTTGTCGATACTCTTCATTCCCAGTTGAAGATAGTATTTGGCTTCTGCGTGGTGTCATCAGCGCTAACTAAACTTTTAGAACCTTAATTGACCCATCTTGGCCATTAGAAGGTAGTGAGATGGCGGCTTTGGTGTAGACCGAGGTTGGTTGATACTCGATACTACGCTCATTGAGATCGGACTTTTGGGACATTTTCGATCGACCACTTGCGTCGTATTGAAATAGCGCCTACGAGAAAGATCGATGATGTGAGATTCCTAGAACCGGTTACTATTATAGGACGGATGAACCAACTCAAACTTTTGGTGGGGTAATCACCTATACCTCATGCAAGCCTTAACCCTAGGCTCATTGTGTGAATTGCTTGTGTGTGCTAAACATGACATCATGACATCATTCGCATTGCATATCATTTCTAACTATTTCAAGGACCTAGGGATTTATCTTTGCTCTGTTTTGTAGGGATTATGGCTTCTAGAAAGACTATCCGAATCAACTTCATGGGTATCCCTTCTCAACTCAAAAATTGGTTTGAAATTCCCGACCATGCTCGATTCATCAAAGACATGGTTATCTACTTGATTTGGTTATCTCGGTTTTGAAGAAGATATGATGCATGTCTATTCGGTTCTTTGATCCGAAACACCATTGCTTTACATTTCCAGATTATCAGTTGGTTCCTACCTTGGAAGAGTTCTCTAAGCTACTTGGGATACCTATTCTTGACCAAATGCCATTCACCGGTCTAGAAAAGGTTCCTAAGATCGAAGACATTGCATCCGCCTTACATCTTAAGCGCTCAGATATCGAAGCCAATTGGGAAACTAGAAGTGGAGTTAAGGTTTTACTTTCCAAGTTCTTAATTAAGAAGGCCCGAGAATTCCTCAAAGTTGAGTTTCCATGCATTTGAGAATGTTGTGGCCTTGCTAATTTATGGTTTGGTTCTATTTCCTAACTCGGATCAATTCATAGATGTCAATGCCATCAAGTTGTTTCTTACCCGCAATCCAGTGCCTACTTTACTTGGAGATATCCTACATTCTCTCCACACTCGTACTACTAGCGACAAGGAACTCTCATGTGTTGTGTCCGTTACTTTCAAGGTGGTTTATTTGCACCTTCCTCCATCGATCTTGAAGAAGAACAAAGGTTGAGATGGTCTCAAAGATTGATGTCACTCTCTCCTTCCGATATCCGTTGGAATCTTTTCTCTCAAAAGGACTTCACATTCATCGAGCGTTGTGGAGAATTCCCTAATGTACCACTACTTGGTATAAAGGGAGGTATTACTTACAACCCTTCTCTAGCTCTACGTCAGTTTGGTTTTGCTCGAAAAGATGGTCCACATGATATGCTTCTCCAAGATGTTGTGTTCGACTACAATCACGATCTCGATTACAAGCGAAGGTTTATACATGCTTGGGGCATGGTAAAGAAGACCGATACCAAGACTTTGGGGCACCCGAACTCCATTCCTTGGGAACCTTACCTCAAATGGGTGCGAGCTCGAGCTCAAAACCTCATGATGCCATTCACTTTGTTTTACGGTAATTATGGAACTGTTGCTATAGGTGGCGTACCTATCTGTTCTCCATCGACATGCCCTCGATTTTGAAGACTTGAAGAGATCACGGATTGATTAAAAAGAAGGGATACCTTTGAAGCTCGGTGTTATGCAAGTGAGAAGAAAGTCCTAGAATTGACCAAGCTACTTCATGAGGCGAAACATCAATGCTTACATCGGCACGAGGAGCGCCCATGGGAGACTTAGAGCTTTAGGATGTTTATGTTTTCTTTTATTGTTTTGAACTATCTCTTGTACTTAAAAGAAAAGAATAATGAGAAGTACTAATAAATGTTTGTTCATTGCTTGTTTAACAAATTTAAATCTCTTAGGTCCTTGAAAACATTGCATTGCATTCGCATAAACATTGCATATCATAGCATAACATTGCATCACGGTACATTGGAGATTGGTTTTCTCATTTGCTCGCTATTTATTTTAGCGAAATGGCTCTTGAGCAGTTGTCAAAGACCTCCAGCTCGGAATGCTGGTTTAGTGATGTTCACCGACTTGGTCCAAGGCCAAGAGATTTGAAGAAGCTCATCAACAAGAAGAAGAAGGTTGTTGGTCTCCTCGACATGGGTGAGCGTTTCAAAGGAGATCCTAAAGTGGTCGGCCGTATCGAGCTCTCTGAAGGAAGTGTCCATACCGGGGAGTACCAAGGGTGATGATGGTGAGCGTGAGCCAAAGAAGAAGGAGAGGATCATTCGATTATAGCCAACACTCGATGAAGATGACAAGTACAAACAACTTGAAGACCGTCTGAATCTTGTGGAAAACTTGAAAATGTCCGGCTGAACTTTGATGATCGAGTCTTGTTCTGGTGTTGTGATTCCTCCCAAGTTCAAAGTTCCAACTTTTGCCAAGTATGATGGCATGTCTTGCCCTAAGTTGCATTTGAAGTCCTATGTCCGAAGATCAATCCCCTTGATGAGAAAGTTGTGGATGCACTATTTTCAAGAGAGTTTGTCAGGAACCAGTTGGAATGGTACTATCAGCTAGAGAATGACCGTATCCGTACTTGGGTGACTTAGGCGATGCTTTCTGAGACGGTATGAGTACAATCTTGAATTGACACCCACTCGCATGCAACGCAAAGCATGTCTATGGGTCGTGACGAGAAGTTCAAGGAGTATGCTCGAAGTGGAGGATCTAGCGGTGAGTTCAACCACCCTTGTCCAATAGGGAGTTGGTTGATATGTTCATGGGAACAACAGCAGGCCCGTTCTTGATCATCGATTGGAAATTCTTCATCCGGATTCACGAGTTGATATTGACGATGACGTATTGAATTTGGTATCAAGAGTGGGAAGATTCATGTAGAGACATCTTGAATCTGCGAAGAGATCTTTTGGTGCTAAGAAAGAAGCCAATGTTGTGTATGGTCAGAAAAGCCGAGCCAAGACCGACCGCGCTCAATCGTGGGGCGGTTGTGATCTCGATCCTACATCGGCCTGACCTCGGCGAGACAGCGTGGCAGCGCCACGAGGCGGTTTACAAAGATCAACATGCCTTTGTCGCAAGCCTTGCAACACATGTTGAGCGAGTTGATTACCTTGAGGATCCTCCTCGGAATGTCAACACTTCCTCTCCGTACAATCCTAATGCTAAGTGTGCTTACCATTCCAATAGCCGAGGCACGACGACAATTGTTGGGCTCGAAGAACAAGATTCAAGATATGATTGAAGCTAAGCGATTGAGTTTGATCCTCTGTTGAGACTCCGAATGTGATCAACGCTCCTATGCCTAACCATGACAAGAGTTCCAATCTTTGTTGGTGGCGACACTTATGTTTTCAACATAGATGACTTGACCATTCCTCGATGGTATTAAGAAGAATTTGTTGCAAGGTGTCAATCCAGGATGCCCGAGAATTGTCGTTGGTGCCCATCTGCGCTGATGGTTGTGCTTGGTTGAGAAGGCGTGTTCGGTGCATGATGGATAGCAGTGAGATACTATTTACGAAACCACACATGCGAAGTTGTGTGAAGAAATGTCTAAGTTGAAGATCGACAATGCGAGCGAAACAACACCATCGTGTGGGATACCTTGGGGCAGCCAAGTGGAAAGTATGATTACATGGTGAAGTACACTATTCACGATAGTTACAAGATTCCTATTGAAGATGTTAAGGCGACCGGATGGGGTGACGATTTCCGAAGACTATCTTTGATGTTAACACAATAAGGTTTCCTCTGCGATCCTGTGCCTAGGTGGCACCTCTCATTATTACTTCTCAAGACCGGTTCCATATTCCTCGACAAGGCTATCCCTTGGAATTATGGGTGATGTTTACTATCATGGCGTCAAGCAAGACCCTCGACCATTGAAGATCGACCATTGAAGCTACCATTCGACATTGACAACATCACGGATCCGATAAAGTGACGAAGCGGAAGGGTATTCTCTCAGATCTCTCCTCCAAAAGACACTGCGACTCAGCTCGCATTCCAGCTACTCAATCAATATCCCGACTAGAGGGAAGAACGGTGACTCATCACCTTTCGGGAAGTACCAAAAAGTTCTTGAAGACACCTCGAACAAGAAATGGAGAAATTCGAAGATTATCAAGAAGAGTGACTACAATGTTGTGGAGCAGTTGGGACGGACTCCGTCCAAGATTTCCATGCTCGCTTTGCTCTTGTGCTCAGGCTCATGCTAATGCCTTGGTAAAGTTTACGAAGAATGCTCATGTGCAAGAACACTACCACCGACCAGTTCGAAGTTTATATTGCTAGCTTGGCGCCAACAACGACCTAGGCTTCTCGATCTTGATTTGACTCCTGCGGAAAGAAACACAACAAAGCCTTGCACATCTTTGTTGAATGCAAGGTACTACCACATCTCATGTTTTGGTTGACACGGTTACGCTCTGAATATCCTACCAAGGCGCTTTTGATCGGCTTGATGTCGAAGGTTGGTTACGAGACCCGTGACATTATGTGAGAGCTTTTGATGGTTCTAAGCGCGTGCTTGGAGAGCTCACTCTGTTAAAGTCGGTTCCCAGACTTTTGATTCTACTTTCTTTGTCATGGACATCCGTCCGACATACTCTTACCTACTTGGGCGCCCTTGGATACATGGGGCGGTATACCTCTACCTTACATCGGAAATACCGGTGAAAGGAAAGTTGTCACGGTATGTGGTGAAGAAGAGTATATGGTCGTCATCTCCATCATTCCGATACCTTGAGATGGAGGTGAATTCTTGAGACTCCTGTAAGCTTTTGAAACGATACCAGTCGTGCACGACTCCTGTCGCTCTGAAGTCCAAGTTCCGCCTAGGATGGCCTCATTGAAAGATGCTCAGCTGCTTTGTTGAACAAGGAGGTAGTGCTATTTGGGGACAGCTCACGATCTTCCTTTCAAATCGACAAGGCGGTTTAGGCTTCACCATCAAGGTCGGAAGATGATGCGTCGCGAGCGTGCCGCCAACTTCCTTTCGCATCGGTCAGTGGAATCCATGCTATAGAAGGCGGCGACAACGGCCGACATCGCAAGTGGATCTTCCCAACTCCAGACAATGAGCTCAGCAATTGGAAGACTAAAGACGTCATACCAATCTCCTTTAGCCAGGAGTAATTGCTTTTGTTTTGTTTTGCTTTTCGTATGTTTTGAACAATAAACTTTGAAAGCCTAGTGCCTTGCCCGGGGCATCATGGCTCGTTTGCGAGGGTTATTATCTGTTGTTTGCGTATTTTCATTCAATAAATTCGTTGGACTTTTGCATTCAATTGTTTGTTTTCTTTCTTTACTTTATCACCCTTCAAAAGCTATGTGTTTCTTACACACACCCGTGATACAACTGCGAATCACTCGAATCTCGTTAATAACGACTATGCTAGTGCTAAATATGACTTGATAATCCGATCTACCAAGCGAAGGCGAAAGTGAGGAAGATTGTGAAGTTCCGGAGAACTTGCGGATTGCTGAGAAGCGAGTTATCACCACGAAGAGCAAGTTGAGGTTGTGAATTTGGAGTCTTGACGAAGACAGAAAAGAGATCAAGATAGGAGGCGGGTCTTGGGAGCGGTGTTAAAGAAAGGTTGGTTCGGATACTACGAGACTATGTTGAGGTTTTGCTTGGTCATACGAAGACATGCTGTTTAGACATTGATATTGTGGTACACGATTGCCGACAAAGAAGGTTTTCTCGGTGAAAGCAGAAGGTTCGCGCATCGTCACGAGATGTCGAGAGAAAATCAAAGCCGAAGTTATGAAGCAGTTCAACGCTGGTTTCTTAATTGTCACCTCCTATCGATGGTTTGCAAATGTGGTACCCGTGCCTAAGAAGGATGGTAAGGTGCGAATGTGTGTGGATTCGAGAGATCAAAGCAAGTCCGAAAGATGATTTCCCACTTCCTCGTATTGATGTTACGGTTGACAACACGCTCGGCATAAGGTTTTCTCCTTCATGGATGGTTTCTCGGTTACAATCGGATCAAAATGGCTCCCGAAGACATGGGAAGACTACTTTGTTACGATGGGGCACTTTGCTACAAGGTTATGCCGTTCGGTTGAAGAACGCAGGCGCCACTTATCGTGCTATGGTAACATTATTTCATGACATGATTCATCACGAGATAGAGGTCTCGTCGGCGACATGATAGCTCGATCCGCGGTGAAGAAGAACACCTCGATCATTTGCGGTGTTTGATAGGTTGAAGAAGTGTGAGACTTAACCTAACAAGTGCACCTTTGGGTCGGATCAGGAAAACTCCTAGGGTTTGTAGTCAGTGGAAGAGGTATTGAGGTTGACCCTGCGAAGGTTAAAGCCATTCAAGAGATGCCGACTCCCTTGCAGGAAAAGTCGGAGGTTTCTTGGGCCGATTGAACTACATTGCAGTTCATTGCACACTAAGCTGCTACTGTGAGCCAATCTTCAAGTTGCTAAAGAAAGATCGGTAGTGGAATGGAATGGCGATTGCGAGATCGCTTTTGACAAAATCAAGGAGTACCTACAAAATCCTCCCATCCTGATGCCGCCTACCGAAGGAAGACCTCTTATCATGTACCTGACAGTATTAGAGAACTCGATGGGGTGTGTGTTGGGACAACATGGCGAGTGCAGTCGAAAAGAGCATGCAATATACTACCTTAGCAAAAGTTTACCGTTGTGAAACAAGATACTCATGACTTGAGAAAACTTGCAACGCTTTGGCTTGGGCTGCTCCGACTAAGGCAGTATATGTTGACTCACACTACATTGTTGATTTCTAAGATGGATCCGATAAAATACATCTTTGAGAAACCATCTCTCGGAAGAATAGCAAGATGGCAAATGATCTTGACCGAATATGACATCCGGTACACTTCTCGAAAGCGATCAAAGGAAGTGTAGTAGCCGATCATTTGGCTCATCAAGCCGTAGATGACTATCGATCTATGCGTTAATTTCGGATGAAGATGTTTTACTAATTCTGATTGCGAAGAACCGAGGCCAGACGAAGGACACGAACAAGGATCCCGATGGACCATGGTCTTTGATGGAGCCTCAAACGCTTGGCAATGGCATTGGCGCCATCATCACATCCCTACCGGACACGCCTTTCACGCGATTATGTTTCGGTTGCACGAACAACATGGCGGTCTGGCGTGCATCATGGGTCTTAAAGCTGCTATTGACTTAAGAATCAAGTTCTTACAAGTGTATGGAGACTCAGCTTTGGTGATCAGTCAAATTAAGGGCGAGTGGGATACGAAGCATCCGAATCTCATTCCGTATCGAGATCATGTCCTGAGTTTGATCCCCTACTTTGAAGAGATCACTTTCAATCATATTCTGCGAGAAGAGAATCAGTTGGCAGACGCATTGGCTACTATGTCATCTATGTTCAAGGTCAGATGGGACAACGAGGCTCCCCAGATCATCATTGAGAAGTTCGACGAACCAGCATATTGTTGTGAGCTTGACGCAGAAGAGAAACCTTGGTACTACGATGTGAAGAGATATCTTGAGACTCAGGAATATCCAGAGGCATCATTAATGATAAAAGTTCATGAGAAGATTTGCATCAAATTCTTCCTCGAACGACATCTTATACAAGCGCAACCACGACTTGTGCTTACTCATTGTGTAGACGGAAAGCGACAATGCGTATCATGGAAGAGTTACGAAGGCGAATTTGGTACCCGTTCCGGTGGGCACACGATGGCTAAGAAGATTTTGAGAACGAGTTACTATTGGTCCACCATGGGCGATTGTCACCGTATGCTCGATCTTGTCACAAATGCGGTTATGCCGACAAAGTGCACGTACCTCCGTACCTATGAATGTTTTAACTTCTCCGTGGCCTTTTGCAATGTGGGGCATTGACATGATTGGAGAAATTAAGCTTCCAATGGACATCGTTTCATCCTTGTGGCAATTGACTATTTCACCAAGTGGGTAGAAGCGACCTCGTTGCATCATTACCAAGAATGTTGTGGCTCGATTTATCAAACATAATCTTATCATCGGTATGGCACTCCCGAAAGGATTATCAGATAATGGTTCCAATCTCAACAACAAGATGATCATTGAACTACGCATGATTCAAGATCAAGCATCACAATTCATCTCCTTAGGCCTAAGATGAATGGCGCGATGGAAGCCAACAAGAACATTAAGAAGATTATCTGAAGATGCGGTGACTTACAAAGATTGGCATGAGATGTTACCATTTGCTCTTCATGGTTATCGCACTCCACGAACATCAGAGGCCCCTTTCTCTCTCGTATCGGTATGGAAGCCGTCTTACCCATCGAGGTTCGGATACCCTCAACGAGTCCTCGGGAGGCGAGTTAGGTGAAGGCGATTGGGTTCGGAGCCTTGACCAGTTAATTTGATTGATAAGCGACTCGCGTCCATACGCCATGGACGATTTATCGAAGCGAATGATCGAGCATTTAACAAGAAGGTCAAGCACCGAGTCTACCAAGTCGGTGATCTAGTAGTCAGCGCATCATTCTTCCACAAGGTGATCGGGGCAAATGGACTCCCACTTATGAGGGACCATTTGTAGTCAAGACAATATTTTCGGCGGAGCTATGATACTTAGCACCATGGATGGTGAAGACTTCCCACACAGTGAGCGAGACATAGTCAAAAATACTACGCATAAAAGAGACCCGCTAGGTCGGTGGCCTAGGCAAAAATAAGGGCATCTGGCGAACCAAAGGGTTCGGGCAAAATTAAGGATATATACAAAACATGTACACCGCAAGTCGAAAACACGAAAAGGCGGCTTGGGCAAAAGGTATCGGTGGTGAAAACCGAAAGGCGGTCTAGGCAAAAGTTAGGGATTTAAGCGTCGACTATGTCTCTTCGGATCATCGCTTCGGACTACTATCGACATTCAAGATTCAAATGGCGAAGATCGGTCTACTCACTTTCTCTTGACAAGGAGATGAGATAGTCGAAATATATGAGTACTAGCATAGTTGGAACTTAACGAGATTGTTTCCGCATAGCTTTTTACCTTTCTTGTGTACAAACTACTTGGCCATCGCCACCTTTCAAATAAATCAGCTTCTTTCTCTTTACAATTTACATTGTTGTTATTTGCAATAAGTCCAACGTTTGCTTTGAATGACTATCGCGTTTGACAATAAGAATCGATCACAAACATACGAAAAGTGAACATACAAAAGTACTTACTACGGGTTCCGGAATTGGGATGACGAAAGTCAACAAAAAGTTCCCCACGAGCATAAAGGTGTCACCACACACACCTTCCCCATCAGGTATATGTTAATCCACAAGCGGTGATTCCACTCAACCGAGCAATGTTACATCGTCTCAAGCGGTAGCACCTCATCCCAGTCAAGGTATTCATCCCGTGGCGTGTCTCAATCCTCCCCTTCTCCCGGCGGTATCCGGACTCGAAACTTGGTCGGATAGTGTGGAGGAAACATACACTTTTATTCCCGGCCGGAGATTACAACGGACTCGGACTCTTCTCGGTCTCTCGGCAACCATCAAATGCTCTCCGGCGAGATCTACACTCGGAATCCCCAGTAGAGCGTCTTCTAAATTTCCTCAGCAGGATCTACATACAAGGTCCTCAACAGATCGCCTCCTAGACTCTCCTCAGCAGGATCTATCTATGAGATCTCCAACAACGAGCTTCTCAGTCTCTACCCTCCTCAACAATTTCTAGGTCCAGGACTTGGTCAGATAGTGCATCGGAGGAATCCAGGATATCTTCCTTCTCCTTCAAAAGCAGGGACTTCCACTACTCGATTCCCAGCGAAGAAATCTTCAAACAGAATATCCGCATCTTCTTCAAGATGGATATGTTTTGAAATATCACAACGTTCATCATTCATACATTTCTCATAAAAGTCATAACTCATGCATATGTCATTCATATACACTGTCATGCATCATACTTTGCATAAGACTAACAAATATTCTATCAAAGATTTTCTTATTTTCTCCAAAGCAGTGTGATCATTTCGGCGCAAAGCAGGTCGAGATTAAGCCCGAGCCGACGGAAAACTATCTCGAAAGACCACCTCGCGATTGGTCTAGGATTAAGCCCCGAACCGGCGGAAAACTATCCAAAAGACCACCTACGGTTATCCTCCGATATGAGCAATGGATCAACACCCGATGCACTGGAAGCTATCCACATTTTGCCAATTACAATCTCCCTCGAGTAATCGGCAAGATTTATTACGATTATCAACAAGCTGCGAGTCTAGCGTACGACTCAGTTGCCTTGGATGGCATCTTAAGCCCATCTCCGACTATTTGTCAACATCTCTTCACTTTCAGAATGTTGCATATATGGTTAAAAATCAATACAGACCAATAACTTCATTCAAAGTGAACACGAAGTCTAACGTACGACTCCCTTCGGATGGCATTTTAAGCCCATCTCCTCTCCATTCCAGGAACATCTACAGAGCCTAACGTACGGCTCGCTCCCCAGCATCGACCTTTCCAGATGGCATCTTAAGCCCATCTCCGTCAATTCTCCTATCAACAACCTCGAGTCTAGCGTATGACTCGTTCCCCAGCGAAGTATCCAGCTTCTCCAAATGGCATCTGTAAGCCCATTCCCGCATAATCCACCAACAGCGAGTGCAAATTTTCAGGTGTACTCGGTGTTCAATCATCTTCTACCTACAGGTCACGACAGGCATGTCAATCTAACCTTCGAGTACAAGAAAATTGAGCAGGCATTGTCATACCCCAAAATTTGCCCTCCATCTACTCAAGAAATTTCATACATCCATACTCAAGGATTCCTCAAGAGTTGATCAGACAAACTTTCTCCTAGACAATCAACCCAAACTAGGGTTTGGTACCTCTCAAGTCAAGATGGATTTCCAGCATCTCCAATGGCCTTCATGCCTCCTCATATGCTTCAAAGATTCTCCATGTCCAGTTTCAAGCTTCACAAGTCAAGTTTCCTCAGACAATTGTTCAGATTGTTGAAAATCGGGTGTATTGGACAAAAAGTCAACTGTGGTCAACATACAGTCAAAACTTCTGATTTTTGGTCAACATCCTCATTTTGAAGTAACATTCATCATTTGATCAAGAGTTGATCATGATTCATCAAGAAAACTCAAGATTTGCTCAAAAGTCAAACTTTCTAAATTAGGGTTTCTAGATGAAAAGTCAACTGAACTTTGACTGATCATAACTTTCTCATACTTTCTCAAAAAATTTCCCACCACCTCTTGTTTTGAAGGAAATTCAATTCTCCACAACTTCATGTCTCACAAGAATGTCCAAAAAATGCTTCATTTGAGAGGTATAGCTCAAAACATTACAGGTCATTTTCAAAGTCAACAAAAAGTCAACTTTTTGTTTTGAAGATATTTTGAGCATGGTAACTCCAATTGAGATGAGACCAAAGACATTAGGTAGAGGACTCTTAGAGCTTTCCAAAAAGTCCAAGAACTCTAAAAAATGTGGAAAAATGAGCAAGATACACTATTCAGAAGTTGGGCAATTTTGGACAATTGCACAAAAGGATATTTTGGTCAAAATGCAAAATTTTCCAAATGGGCCTATAATCTTTTGATCCAAACTTGTTCATGATGTTATTTTTGACCCATAAAAGCTTGGCATTGGTAATTTTCTATTTTCATGGTTTATATTTGAATTTTACAACATTTAATTCAAAAATAAATTATGTAAAATATGAAAATTAAGTTATTTTTTCAATTAAGTTGGATTTATATCTCTCTTAATGTCCAAGAAAGCCCACACCATTTACCAAATTCGTGCAAGCCATGGCATTGATGAGAAAATCATATTTTCTTCAAAATTTGATTTGATTTTCAAAGAAAATATTTGCACATTCAATTTCCAATCTTTTTTCCTTGTTTTTTCTCTTCCAAAAACTCCTATAAATACCAAGCAATGCAGCCAGTACAAAGGAGGAAACCCTAGCTCAAGCCAAACCCTTATTTTGTCAAAATTTTCCAAGAATCTTTGAAATTCGAATTTCAATTTCCAGCCCTCTCCAGCCTCTCTCAAGCATCCAAACGTGCTCAGGGGGTAAGTATGAGTAAGTACACACCCTTGCCATTGATTAAAACACCTTGAATCGATGCATACATGAACATACATATCTCAAACTTTTTGATTTTTGCATTTTTATTATCTGTTGGTTTCAATTGATTTTAACGATTTGGTTGTGTTCATGAGGTTGCATATGATGGATCTGGGCCATCGTTTCAAAGCTTGTACGTGAGAATCACGATTTGCCATGACTAGGGCTTCTGGCACTGTTTCGATCGAACCGGCCTATACAGGCACTTTCAGGAGAAACTAAGGCCACCATTAGAATCGCAGGGGTCGATTTAGGGGGGTAGGGTATTCCTTTGCCATTTATCTTTCGTGTTTTGCAGGTTTTGGATTTTGCTTGATCGGAGAAGACGACCGGAGCTAGGGCTCCGGCGTCGTTGACCGATATTGAATCCGGCGAGGCATGCGTGGCGAAAGCGAGCGTTCCAATTCGTCCATCCAGTCAACCGGGGCCCACGCGTGCTGACTTTGATTTTCAAAATATCCAGGACGTGTCATCGCTTATGTGTCATTGTTTTTCGCTTTCTAAACATCAAACGCCACTTGTCCCAGTGGTTAAGACGCTTCCTGTGCAAAGATGCCTTCCATGGTCTCCGGTTCGAACCTCAGCTGGACCAGATTTGCTTTTCTTTTACAAACTCTAACTATTTTTCATATTTTCTTTTATTTTAATATTTGCATCCTATTTTCATTTCTTTTCTATATTTTATTTATGCATTAAAAAAATTACAAAAAAATATTTTCTTTTTACATTTATATTCTGAAAATCTTTATTTAATTTAATAAACTAAAAAACATATTTTTGCATGCATATTTATTTTTATTTATATTTTTGCATTTAATTCACTTTTAATTGCATTTTAATTATTAAATCTTTTCCAAAAAATCCCAAAAAATTATTTTAGCTTATTTATATTATTTCCAGCATGTAATAATTTTCTCATATAAAAATTTGTATTTTTCTAACATTTTTTCTCTTGTTCGATTCATATCGTATTTTCCGATTTCTCATTCTTTGTACAGGTTGATCCGATTCAGACGATTTTCTCTTTATCATTTTATCATATTATTTTTCAATTATGTAACTGTATATGGGATGTAATAGTTTAATTTAGGATTTTATTTTCCGCATTTTAAATTATGTATCTGCCCCAAAGCCATGTAATAGCGTAGGACATTTATCTTTCCGCACTTTACATTCCGCATTTTACTTTCTGCACCCTATAAATTGCTAGTAATTAGGCATGTATGGCAAGATAATAATTGAACATAGCTCACACTAATCTTCAAGATAAAATATCTGAAATCAATACACTTCTTTCACACACGCACCCCTTAGGGTAATTCTCTCTCGATGCCTTACGAATTCAAAATGGTCATGTCCCTCGAACGTAGAGGTATTCTAGCACCGTTGCCTTCCAAACAAATCATCATAGTCCCTTCGATACAAAGATCATAAGACCCACGATGTCGCCTCCGAATACATGATCTTGACCCTCGATTGTCGCCTCGAAAATGATGATAGTCCTTGAATGTGCTAGGATACTTCCTACAAGTTGCTTTCTATGACCATCCGATGTCCCTTCGAATGTCCCGTTTACATCCAACGAATGGAGCTACCTACTAACTAATGGTATGGCTAGCGCTATTCTAAAGGAATGTAGAAGTACAACAAAAACGACCAATTCTGAGTGGGTAAATAAGTCTCTTAGTTGCTTGCTCTATCAAATGCTTTTCACACACACTTTTTCAAAGTTCAAATTCTTTTCAAAACAAAAACATTTCCGAACACTTTGTATACACTCCTACATGAGTCATTACAAAGTCAAAGCGAAATGCCCTTTTCAAAACATTTTTGTCAAACACACAGAAAGCAATTTTAAAAAGTGATCTAAGAGCAACTAAGAGCCCGTAGAATAAACTGCGGATGGAAAGGGGTGCTAATACCTTCCCTTTTCATAACCATTCTCCCGAACTCAGAATCTAACGAAGGTCTTTTTCTGTTACTTTTACCTTCCCTTAATTGGATAAAAATAAAAGTCGGTGGCGACTCTTGCTATCCGCACATTTGGATACAAAAATCCTACAAAGTCAGTTCACCGTATCACAGGTGGCGATTTCACTAGTTTTCGAGAATTTAAAAGATTTTTTGAAAATCGAGTTGCTTCACACGTAGATCATAAAAATGTTCTCTCTCTAATTTTTCGGTATAGTTTGAAGTCTCATTTTTAACCGTGAGCATTTTAAAACTGGGTATTCTTTATTTTCATTTTATTTCGATTTTAAACATTTTGATAATTTTTTTTTAATCTTTGAGACCTGTAGTTTATTTTAATATACTCATTTTATTTTTTTGGATAATTTAGTGTTCGAATTTATATCATTTTTGACAAAATTTTAAGTATCCATTTTTTATCTCCAAATATTGTAGCAAGTTTGAAATTGTTTGACATTTTCTGTTTTTTTTCTTCTCTTCTCTTATGCTTTTTAAATTGGTTCAGAGGTTCTAAATGTTTATTATTGCATGTTGTGTTATATTTTGCAGTTTATATCAAAATGGATGGTGAATCTGACCCAACAAATTTATTTTCTACTCCCTCACCATCTGCCCAGAACACTACTACGATGTTACCACCTGAAACTAGACGTCGTAAAAATCGATCTGATGTTTGGAACGACTTTAAGCTAGATCCTAACTCGGAAAAAAATAGTTATATGCAACTATTGTGATAAGAAGCTCAAGTATAATGGGACAAGTTCGATGGCAACACATTCTAAGAGTTGTAAGAGTAACCCAAATAATGATTTTAACAAGAACAAAGAACATTTACACCCTCAATGAATGGTGAAGGTCATGCTATTTATTCCTCTTCAGTTCCTAAGTTTGATCAAGAGAGATTGCGGTATTTGCTCGTGAAGTTGTTTATAGCTTAGGAGTTACCTTTTACAAAAGTGGAGCATCCAGATTTCCATGAATTTGTAAGTGGCTTGAACTCAAAATTCAATCTTTTATCACGCTCTACACTTACACGTGATACTTTGTTGCTATGGGATGTAGAAAAGGGAAAATTGAAAAATTTGCTAGCCATGCATTGTCAAAGAGTTTGTCTCACTTCTGATACATGGACGTCTATCCAAAATCTCACATACATGTGTATCACTGCCCACTTTATTGACAATAATTGGACCTTGCAAAATAGGGTTCTAAGTTTTGTCCAAGTCACCGGCCACTCGGCAGATGTTATAACAAACATTGTTGATGCGTGTTTGACTGATTGGGGACTTAATCAAATCTTGTCTGTCACACTTGATAATGCAGCCTCAAATGATCTTGCAATTAAACATTTGAAGAAGAAGCTATTATCTTGTAACCGCTTAGTATTGAATGGAGAGTATATACATATGCGTTGTTGTGCTCATATTTTAAACCTCATTGTTAAGGAAGGGTTGAAAGATCTTGACAAGTCTATTTTGAGGATCCGAAGTTCAGTCAAATATGCCAAGTCTTCTACTCATAGGTTTGCAAAATACAAAGAATGTGTAAAACGATCAAACACTGAGTACAAAGGTCTTGCGTGCCTTGATGTAGAAACAAGGTGGAATTCCACTTATCTAATGTTAGACTCGGCTTTGAAACATCGAAAAGCTTTTGAAGTACTTGAAATTCATGATCCCATGTACACTCAGGAGCTAGTTCAAAAGGGAAATGGTGTACCCACAACTTTAGATTGGGAAGAAGCACAATCAATTTTGCCATTTTTGAAAATCTTTTATGATACTACACTTCGGATATCTGGTTTCTCCTATGTGGCTTCAAATACGTATATGTTAGAAGTATTTGCTATAGGGGCAAAGATAAATAACATGTGCAATTCTGAAGATTTATTCATAAAGGGTGTGGCTTTCGAGATGAAAACAAAATACAACAAGTATTGGGGAAAACATGAGCTGATAAATATGTTGTTGATTTCTTCTGTCATAGACCCTAGGTACAAATTAAAATTTGTCACTTGGTTGATCAATCAGAATTTTGATTCATTAGAGGCAAAAAAGTTAAGAGATTTGTTGGATACTAGCTTGAATGAATTATTCATGGAGTACAGTCATGTGAGGCATGGGTCCCAAAGTGATTCACAGTTGAATCAATTTGATTTAGGAGGTAAGGAAGATCTTTATAGTTACAATCTTTTTTTGCAATGCACCGGATCTTCCTCTACAGACAAGAATGATTTGGAAAAGTATTTGGAAGAATCTATAGAGAGTCAGTTTACCATTGACTTTGATATTTAAAATGGTGGAGGGAAAATTCCAATCGCCTTCCAGTCCTTGCAAGGATGGCAAAAGACTTGCTTGCCATACCTATCTCCATTGTACCATCGGAGTCTACTTTTAGTCTTGGAGGACGGGTGATGAATGAATATCGTAGTTGTCTCACCGCTCAAACAATGGAAGCCCTTATTTGTTGTTACAGCTGCCTTAAAGCAGTGCGTAAATCCTCAATTATTGATTCACTTTTAGTTGAGAATTACAAGGATCTTGAGAAATTAGAGCAAGGTAAAATAATTATACATGTTTTAAGATAAGTAACGATTTATTAGATTATAGCTTCATTAATAATAAGTTATAATTCTTGTTTCTTTTTTTTTCTTTCAGAAATAGCTTCTACAAAAGGAGGTAGTACTTGTCCGGCTCCCATTGTTTTCGATGAAGATTGATAATGGTATGAAATTCAATATAATGCATGTTCTTGCAATTTGGAGGCATGTTTTTGGCACCAATGATGGAATTGACATTACATGTTATCTAGCTTTAATTGTAATGCACAAAAGTTATACTGTTAATGTTGAGGATTCTTTTTGCTTGAAAAGATCATCAGCTAGCCAGGATAGGTTATAAAAGCCCTATATTTCTTTACCGTATCTTAAACTAAATATATTTTCTCTTCAAAGTATTGCGTTCAAATGTACTGAAATGACAAGGAGAAATGTTTGGCAAGCTCTTGAATTGAGTTTTATCCTCATCTGTCTAATTTTTCTCTCCCTTTATGCGTGTGATCTTTAATGAATAAGATAGTTATCTAAGAAAATGACAATATATTGGGTATAAGTTGTAATAGAAAATGGAATGTTAAAACAAATCCTGGAGTTTAAAGGAGTCTTTGTTGCGACTTTCATTCTGCTTCTATGAAACCAGTACTCATACAACTATACTTCCTTTTGGTTGGTACCATAATTCAGTTTTACATGCAAATTACTAATAAATCAGATTGCTTAGCAGAGCCCAATTTGAATGTTCTCGTGCTCCATTAATCATACATGCTAGTGTTTTGACGATTGCATGATATAACACTACGAAATTCATTCTAGTTTCTAATCGAAAAGCGAAACATTAATTTTACGAGATATACTTCTTGAAGACTAAATGGATATTGGAATAAATTTTTATAAAAAATAATTTTTATCCAAATTTATAAATAATCAGTTTAAAATCGATTTTTATCCACTTTAAAAATAATCCAATTAAAAAAATAGTTTTTATCCAAATTTAAAAAAAATCTAATTAAAAAAAACAATTTTTATCAAAATTTATAAATAATCAGTTTAAAACCGGTTTTTATCCACTTTAAAAATAATTCAATTAAAAAAAATAGTTTTTATCCAAATTTATAAATAACTAGTTTAAAACTGGTTTTTATCTAATTTTTAAAAATAACTGGTTTAAAACCGAATTTATAAAAAAAAAAACGATTATATAATCATAACCGAATTAATAACCGATTTTGATTAAAATGTGATTATGGGTATAAATTCAAACCATTTAAACGATTAAAATGTGAATATGGTTTGATTTTTAAAAATAACCAACCATGCACACCCCTAATTGTCCCTACCCTGAAATCTGACAAAGAGGAAAGAATATTCATACGGGACTGAGACATGCCCCCATAAATGAACGATTTAACACAATTAACAACTTGGCCAGAAATTGACACATAAGAGCTGAAAACCGAAACCAGATTTCTAATATTAGCAATGCTACCTTTACGAAAATGAGCACATGGTCCGCGTAGAAAATGTGAGACGGAACCAGAACATTGTTAGGGCCCTTGATTAAAGAAAAGGTTCCGGAGATGATCATCTTATTGATGTTCCTTATTGATGTTCCTGCTAAGCACCTCTTCCGCAATTCAAAAAAGAAGATGAGAAAGAGAGTCTCCTTAGCGAACACCTCTAGAGCAATTGAAAAAACCTTAAAGCTTATAAGGTTGATAACACCAAAGAGATGGTAAAGGAGAAAAATTAACAGCAAAAAGCTTATAACCGATATAGTGAAACCAGTTATCAGGGACATTAGCAAATTCAGTTTTAGGCTCCGCAATAAACAAAAAGTAGGGTTTGTGGAGACGACACAAACACTTAAGGGCTAATCTTGATGGGGATTAAAAATTCCCCTTATGTTCCAATAGGGATTAAAAAGCAAAGTGAGGGTAGAATGGTATTTTTGATGATATTTGTAAATATAGGGTTTTTTATTCTCTTAGTGACTAAGTCTTGACTCTAAAATTTATAAGAAAAAGGAGTTTTGACGATGTCTTCTTCACTACACCTCACAAACTGAAACATAACACATAACCATGGAGTGACTTAACTTAACAGTGAGTTACCGAGTTAGGGTTCTAAACTCAACTCACTTTTTCATATATACTTTCTCACCGCATATTTTCCCCAATTTTCTGCCATTTTTTTCCGGTTATTCAGTTCATACCAGAAGAAGAATGTAATATGATTATTCACTATTCTGAATGAGTTTTGAACTTCAAAGGTCTTGAATTTACAATAGCCTTTCATTCAGTTCTTTGTTATTGATTTTTGGATGTTACATTTGAATTTACATAAAACTATGAAAATTTCCTATTATAATAATAAATTAATCAACTTTCTATGCATATTTTTGGGAATTTTTGGCAGTTATGATCAAGTTGGTTAGGGAATTCTGCAAAGTTAAAAATTTCCTTTTTTTGATGATGTTCTTTTCGGTTGAATTTATATATTATTATGTAGCACTGACACCTCTATAAGGCGTGTGTTAGACACATGCACCGACACTTGTAATCACATTTAAATTATTTTTTTTTCCAAATTATTACTGGTGTCGCCGTATCAGTGTCGGGGCCGTATTTGGAGTGTCCGTGCTTCTTATTATACCACATTTTGCATTGATAGTTTTTCTAATACAGTGGTGTCACTGCAACTGGCAGGAACCACTCATCATTTCAATTCTTATTGATTTCTTCACTTTAAAGTTAGAGCCTTTATGAAGGGCATGGCTATGTCATTGAACCCTTTCTTATCATGGAACATGTGGGGTGGTGGTGGTGGTGGTAGGAGGAAAAAAGAGGAAGAGTCAGTTTCTAATGGGGCTTCTTTGAATCCATCAACGAATTCGGAATGGAATCTTGGTTTGGTGAAGGAAAACAGGAAGGTTCCACAACCACGGCCACATAGGAAGGTTAGAAGGAAAAGGCAGGACAAAAGGGAAGAGACGGGACTTGATAGAGAGTTTGATGGTGTGTTTGTGGCGTCCGATGATAGTGGTGATTGGTGTTTTTTGTCTGATTCGGAATCGGATGACTCGGATTGGTCTATTGGGTGGTGGGAGCCTCTTGGTTCTGATTTTGAAAGCAGTGATAATGATGATGACGACGATGATGATGATTCTCGTCGTGATAGTTTTGCTGTTTTGGTTCCTTGTTATTCACCTGGCTGCCAAGAGGTTGAAGGAACAAACAATGTGCTTTTGAGTGCTCTTAAGAATCTCCCCATTGAATTTGCTTCAGGTAATCCTTGTTATTAGAATTGTTAGTTTTTTCTTTGAATCAATGGAATTTGTTATTTGAATGTGTTGGTGTTCTAGCTACATTTTGACTTAACCAAAATTAACAAAGTTCAAACTTGGTAAAGATGAATCCTCTGGCTCTATAGCACCGACACCTCTGAAAAAAAGGCGTGTCAATGTATCAGTGACGTGTCCGTGCTTCATAGTCCTTTGGTAAATCCTGGGTTAAAAGTTTCTTGGTCGGACTTTACTTACCTATGGCCGAACTTGGGATTACAAAGAGTTAGGCACAAAAGTGACTGTTTACTTATTTTCTATTATGCTTATTGGCACTTGATGATTACTGGTTAACTATTTTGAGGCTTCATTTTATTGTTTGGCCCATCTGTTGACATGGCTTCTTCATTGTCACTTTCTTGTTCTAGTTTCTAGGACTAATCTGGCTTGTTTTTCCTCCTCCTAGAGAATTCTAACTGTATTCAGATATAATATAGGTATCCGGTTAAAGTTTTGGTTTGGCAATCAATTTTGAAGTGTTACTTTTAATGATGCACTAAAGGAAGTTCATAATTTGACTTAAGGTCCTCAATTCAATATTAAAATTAATTAAGTAAAGGAATTGATTCCAAACTTGGCAATGACATCTTTGACAATAGCATCACACACTCACTTTTTTTCCCTCTCATTTATCGCTTGTCTTTTGGGTTGCTTTCCCTTTGTTGACTATTGTTACACAGGAATTTCAGATTGTTACTCTGGATCTGCAAATGTTTTAATAATAACAAAGTAAAATTAAATTAATGATATTGGGAAAGTGTTTCATGTGGTCTATATTGAATCCATGTTTAGAAATCACAAATTTTGACAACCATCTTTAGGTATATGATTAGTGTTCTTCCCATTCTTATGGCCGAGACAACAACATGATCGGTGTTAATTGGAGTCACAAATATTCATTTTCTTTATTTCCCCCGAAATCGACATAGATTAGGTCACTAGCTCATCCCTCACGTCAAGTAATATCATAAACTTCTACTTATAGTTTCCGATGATTTTCACGCATTGATCTATCTTACTATATGCGATACTATCTACCCTTAAACCTAAGTTATATTATGTGACACTATCTACCTTTAAACATTATTGGTTATTATAAGTTATATGTTATCCCATAATATATAGTAATAATTTTGAAATTCTGATTGTTTATGCAGATGGGAATAGTTACATGGAACAATGGTTGGCTTCTCTTCAGGGTTTCGGAGCTTAGAATGAAATAAACTTCTTCACATTGATGGTCCTTGCTAACAAACTGCTACTTTTCTCTATCTAGGTGTAGAAACCACTACAAAAGTTATTTTATTTTTGGAAATCATAAACTGATATACGTTTGGGGACATTTATCTTATTTATATTCATTAATATTGCAATCTGCATTTGACATAAAAGTGTAGATTTTCCACTTTGGCAAAGTTACAAAGCACGAATGCTAGTTTTCTTTTTGTTCTAAAATTGGTTGGTTTTTCCATCATTTATCTACATTTGTGGAATAAGCTTTTAGTATAACTGTGAGCCATGTAGTGCATTGGACCACATGTAAAAGGCTCAAGTTGTAGTGAAACTAGTAATCATTGATCACGAGTATGTTGGTGGAACTTTGTAACAGAAGGTTCATCTCTATATTACAGTTTCAATCAAATTGTGACTTGGTGCATAATGGATTCATTCCTATATTTTAAAATAAGCTCTAACTCTGCCACCTTAACAATATTTTCTTAGTATTGTATTGAGTTGGAATGAGATATACAAGCAAACACTTGTTAGAGGGTCAACTTCGTATCTTAAACTGCTGTTTCATCAACTACCACAAATTGAAACTTTTTCATGAGTATAAATCACAATAAAATTTATGCCAACACATGGTCTAAAACAACTTTATCAGTAGCTTCGAATGCAATTTTTATTATGTTTTCGTTTAGTAGTTATTTGTTTGAGAATTTTTCTTTATACTTAAGTAATGATGATCTGCATTACTGAAAATTTGAAAATATTATTCGAAAATACACATCTCAATGTACCTCTTAGCATGTTTCAAATATGCATATTCAAACGTTTGATTTAAAATTCTATAGGTAGTTTCGAATATGCATATCCGAAACTATCCTTGTCATATTTGCTTGTTGCATGGTCATCCTTCAAACTATTTCATTCATTTTCTTTCACTCCTATAACCAAAATCCTCAACAAAACTTCAACTATTGTCAATGAAATTTTTGTCTCCAAATCAAGTTTCAAGTGTTTGAGAATAGCAAAGAGAACATAAAAAGTTGCAATTTGAAGTAAACTTTCATCATTTCATTATACATTCCTTGCATTTATGTTGATTTGTGGAATAAAAAATAGCGTCGCTTCAGACATGCATATCCGAATTCAATCTACCATAATTCATATGTGCATATCCGAAAACGTGCCCTTTATAGAATTAGAATTCTGTTTTATTAGAATTTATGTTGTTTTGGTCGTGTTAGGTATGATGCACCCCGACAATATTCTTAAAGTTGACGTAAAGATTTCGGACAAGGTAAATGAAGATGCTAAGTCGAATGAGATGAAGGACGTTGATTGATGTTGTGATAGATTTTGGACAATAATTTATAAATGATAAAAGTTTCATCTCTCGTCAACATCTGATTGAATGTGTTCGAATGGAAGCTAGCAAATTTGAGTTTGACGTTGTGATTGAAAGGCCCGAAAAACACACTAGTAGAAGACAACCATTTGTTGTGATGACATGAGAGAAAAGTGGGAAATATGTTCCAAAAATTCGGAAGATAAAACATGATGACACATGATCGAGGAAATGCGGGTGTCTATTTAAATTGTGCGGTTATTGTAGGGTGAATGCTTTTTGGCGGTATAATGTCATGTCTAGTATGCATAATCATGTGTTGACACCAAGCTGCAAGGGCATCCAATTGTATGTCGGCTTAAGCTGGTAGAGAAGGAATTTATTTCTGAATTGTCGTTAATCAAAGTTACACCGAGAAACGTACTAGCCGGTTTGAAACGAAATATACCACAATGTGTTTTGATTAGAACTATTGATCAGAACTGGAGACGGTCGGGCTGTTGATGATTTTCCGAGCAAACTGATGAGGAGAAGAGGGTGGTGTACCTACAAGGCACTCCGATGCTAAAGTAAGCAAATGTTCGAATGAGAAGATAGAAAGTATTTAGGGTTTAGAATGTAAAAAAAGTGGTACCTTGCCCTCAAAGATATGAGGGTTTATATAATGATAAGGGAGGATTCTCATTGGCTGCTATATTTGGACCGAGATGTGCGGATCCACAAATATAGCCATCTGGGCTGACTAGGTCAAGACCGAGCAGATCTGCTCGAAACTAGCCATTATGTCGGGCACATAGTGCATAACGAGCACAGGCGACGGTAAGTTGGGTCGTCGTTTGGCTCGACCCATTTCGAGCGTAGCATGCCTGAAACGCACATATGGGTGTCATGACGACGTTGTCCGACTGAACCGATTATTGTGTTTAAGGGAAGAATGATCCGTCTGAATGCTTTCGAGCGATCCAGAATAGTATCCCCAAAGTCGTTGCGTCTGCTCGTAGACATGATGACTTGATATCGAAGGAGAAGCCAAAGTCGTTACGCTCGAGGATGCAAGGGAATGTCGAGGAAGCAAGGAGTTAGAATTTTTAGCGTTTTGCCTACGTGGCCTTGAGCCGCGTGAAGTGACTGCTGGCAGACCTAGGGACTAAGGTATAATGATGATTTGCTTAGGTCCCTGGCTAGGCCCAGACCCACGCGTGCACAGGGGGCTATAAAAGCCGGAGGTTTACATAATTTATAACTTTTCGATCCTCACACCATTTGATTATTTGCACTTGCTTTCGCTCGGATTACTCGTTCATCAATCCGGGGACTACTTTCGTGGTGGTCGACGCCATCTTCTGCTTACCAGATCTTTTGTTTGTTGAAATTTCCAGTCCGCTCCGCTTGTAAACGGTACATTTTTTACCCTTTTATAGGAATTTTGCTTGTTTAAGCCTTGCATGTAGAGATACATACGGTTAGGGTTTATGTTTGTAGAGTTTTTCCTGGTGGTAAGCGGCTGTTCCGCCTCTTATTGGCGGTTTGTGCCACCGGGAAAGCTATTTGTGCTTGGTGATCTAGGTCTGAGTATTCCTCACTCTATGAGGGCTTTTGGTCGGGGATATGATCCTTGTTCATCAAAGCCCTTTCACTTGATTAATGGTGGAAGGGTGGTTTTGACGTTGATGTCGAGCTCACCTGTTCCCTCTACTTTTCAGGTGACACAATGAGCGACAACGAGGATATTCGCGAGGGTTCTGCAAATTCGGGACAATCACCTTCAGGATCCACCTCTACTGGAAGGAGTAGCGATAGTCTACCCGTGCCTGAGGTCGAGGAGATCCCCCCAGCGGTGGACGTCAATGAGGTTAATAAGGATGACCCAGAGGTCTGGGCCTTTCCCGACGTGACAAAGTGTGCCACCCAATTTCTGAGCAATCCCAACGAGGCGTTTTCCCATGTGAGCTTGTATGCTGCGACCGGGGCTCCCGGGGAGGACCAAGGTGTTTACGGTGATTTCTCGTAAACAACCGCTAGTCTTCCAATTTTTACTATTTATTATTGGTTACTTACAGGATCGACTAGATTGATCCTAGGACACATGTGTCATAATAGATTTTTATGTTCAAACCCATGATCTTTAATTGATTTTTAAAGCACTTTACTTAAAATTGACTATGGAAATATACTGACTGTTTGTGTAAAGATTTTCGAACTTAAACTTGATTATTGACAATTGAATGTAAAGGTAAGGACACTCTTAAAAAGTAACAATTTCTGGGAAATGCAATAAAAGTTTGAAAGTAAATAGGTTTCTAGAACGATAAGTGTTTAAAGGCAAATGGAATAAAGATAAAAAGAAAAAGAATCGAAATACTTTAAAGGTAAAAGTGCAGGAAACTGGAAATAAATGATAATAAACTGGCATTTAAATTATAAAACAACATGATGTTCTTAACGTACATGATATCTCCTTGACTCGTTTCCCTTTCGATTACGGTAGTTTGAGTGTTTGAGAATTTTTTAGTACATCTAACGAACACCCCAAAATCTAATAGAAAACATCTATTTATAATGTTCTGACCCTAACGGTCCTACTATAATATTGCGCCACGTTTAAGACATGCAAGTCTCCTTCGTTCGCCAATCTCCACGCGTCCCTTACAGTGGCGCCTTTTATTCAAAATTCGAATCTTCAGAGGTTATTCGAAATTCGAATTCTATAACCATTCGTATTTCACTTTAATCCTTTGTTTGGACCGCTCCAATATTGACATTTTTATTCAAAGGAATTTCTTCATATCCTAAAAATACTAAAGATTTTAGTTCGAAATATCGCTCACCATTGGCAATCGAAAGATCCTTTCTCTATGAAAAAAAAAAAGGCCTTATGTTTACCTATCACCAACAAATATATTTTCTTTTTCATGTGATAGTAAACATATTTTATTTGTCTATGCCAATTTTACCCTTTTTCGAAATTGCCAGCTAACAAATTGCCCCTCAAGAACATTTATTTCGATAGATAGAGAAATACTTGTTCTTGAATATCTCATGCAATTTCGATATAGTAATGATGATCATACTGTACATGATGTCAGAGTAGGTATATAACTTTCTGCATATGTCTAATCAGCACACCTAAACGTGCCATCATGACAGTTTAATGATAATAATTAGAGAAAACGTCATTTCCCAAATGACAACACGTCACACCCTAGGAAGTTGAAAAATTCACCTTTTTACCTTTTCAATAAAATGTTTACACGTGTCCCATTACTCTCCAAAGGTCAAAAAATTTCTAACCGTTGAAGAAGTTATAAAACACTTCATCTTCTTCATTCTGAACTTTTCCAAATTTCTCTCATTCTCAAACAAACCAGATTCTGCACTCTCAGTTTCCTTAAACAACAACAAATATTCACCATCAGAAAAACTAATTTGTTTCACCATGTCTTCATCAACAATGCCAACAACAACCTCCAAGAAAGCTGAGAAATCCAAACAACCCATGGATTCCACCAAAACACCAGCGAGCAAGATCATCAACCTGGGTAACCAAGAGTTCATCTCCACTCCAAAAATGACTCCGGAGCAAAAGGCTATCTATGCCTCTCAGGTAATAATCCCCACTATTATTTCTGATAAAACCTTAGGAGTAATGGGTCCGTTGATTCCTCTGAGCGTTTGGAAGCGAAGGATTCTTTCCGCCTATTTCATGACAAAACCTATTATTAATAAGTCTGTACCATCAAAACTAAAATTGATGATTACGTGGCCAAATTGCCTAAAACCCTAGAGGAGCTAGTGGCGGCATAGTAGCAGCACTAACAAGGGACCCTTTAACATGGATTATGTCACTGTTAACTTTAAACCCTTCGTTCTTGTCCTACATCCGACCGATCGTACCAAAATTGGCTTGCTAAGGTAGAGAGCAAGAAATCTCAGGAATGGGAAAATTTAGGCATTCTCAATTTGATTCGAATGTCCAAATTAGGGTTTAGCTATAGCCACCCCTTTTTATTGGCTTCTCTATATTTCTGGGACAGCACTTACAACACGTTCCATCTTCCCTGTGGGATGGTAACACCCACTTTCTTCGACATAGCAACCATTACTGGACTTTCTCCTATTGGAGAAACTTTTGATCCTAATGAGGACGCGGAGAACCTCATTGAGTTTGAGCTCAAGCATGCCAGTTTCTCCAAATATATTGCTTTCTACCATTCTGCTGAGGAAGAAGTCTCAGAAGTTGAACACATAGCACTATGGCTATCGAAATATGTTTTCTGCGCAAATCCCTTCAAGTGGCTAGTAGATTCATTACCTTAGCCAATCAACTTCACCATGGTCGAAAAGTCGCATCGGTGACTGCGTTGTCCGACTTGTCTGAAAGCATTTGTCTTCTTTGTATTGAAATTAAAACCTACAAAGCCGGCACAAATCTTCTCTGGTGGCCCTTTTGGTTGTTGCAACTTTGGCTGAATGCCACTTTCGAATCATCTCTATCAACCTCGAAATACTTAGAAGATCATCCGATGTTGCCAATCGTAACATTGAGGAACGAGTTATTAAAACTCACGCCAAATGATGAGAAAGAGAATTTCAAAACCGACCGTTCAATACATGATGATCTTCTCGAAAAGGCACACTTTTGACTCTTGATGGCTCCATTTGCTACTCGAAATTATGGACCAACTTGGTTCACTATGCCTCTGGAGCAAGCTATTTTGGAAACAACAACAAATATATAGTGCTTTTCTAACTCCCGGACTTATTGCTTCAAGGATCACCCTGTCAAGAGTCAAGCACATATCCTTGCTTATCAACCCAATTTTGTAGCTCGGCAGTTTGGCACGTGTCGATTCTTCTGAACCTCTTTTCGACAAGAAAAGAAATATACCTAGGGTACCTTATCCCTCAAAGAAATCGAAATCAAACAAAAGCGTTATGAAGATTTTGCGGAGTTTTCACTAATTTATTTCGTTCCTCCTTCTACAAAACAAGAGATTTCCATACTTGGTGGATGAATATTATTCGAATAATATGTTTGATACCACGAAATCAACAATATTTAATGACTTTTTCCTTTGTGCGGAAAACACCGAAAGGTAGGCTTACTCATGTCAAAGAAATTCGAGCTTTCAAAAATATTTTGAAGTTGTGTATAATCCAATGGACATACATCGAGCTTTTGCGATCGCAAAAACTTTAAAAGAAAAATTTGAAAAACAACTGTGATTCGATGTCCTCCTTATGTGAAATCGAAGATAGAGTGCAGGTGGGCTTTTAAGCATAAACCACCTAAATTTCCAAATTTGCCTACTTCAGAGCTGGCTCTTGCCTTTTTTCCCCCGTATCCTGGGTGGTTATATTTTAAGGATCTTTTTCGCTGCTGCGAAAATGATACCAAAAAACTTGCCCAGAGGGTTACATGGGCGAAACATGATTTATACAACTTCAAAGGGCACCTTCGCTCGACTTGTCGACCATATACATTAAATCTCGGGAATGCGAAGGTGCGAAACTGAAAGAAAATCGAAGTTCCCTCAAAATGCTATTTTTTTTTTTATCTTAACCATGTTCTCAATCATTTCAGCTATTGATTTGAAGTCCTTGAAAAAAGACAAAGTCGCGCCTAAAGTCGGCTCAACTTCAACTTCACAAACACCAACCATCACCACTACAAATCCTCTGTGAGGTAGACAACACTTTGAAGAAAAGAAAAAGAAGGTATTTTCATGCTTACCTCTTTACTATTTGAAATTCCTTCTAAATTGGTTAATCATCTTAGTCACACTTCGGGCAAGTGGCTTGCCCCAAAGTCCCCAAGCGAAAGCATGAAACTCTTGACGGAAGATGAACCACAAGGCGGCGATACCTCGATCCTTAAAAAGAAAAGAAGAAAAAGCCTTCACAATCGGTGAAGCTTCTCAAGTCGCTAAGCCCATTAGCAAAAAGCTCGCCAATGCTCCTCAAACCAAATCTAAAGTCTCTTGAACCCTCATCTTGAAGAATCACCTTCAGAACAAATAGGCGCAATGTTACTTGATGGACAAAAGGTAAAGGCTACTTGGCCTTCGTTACTAACACACAACTTTAATGCACGCGATCCAGATCTTTTTATGCGAGTATTCCTACGCTCTGTCAATCTCCCTAATATCCAAAGTTCGAACCTGTACCTTCTCCTCAACGGAAGGCTCAAATGAGGATGCTCTAAACAAAGGTTCATCTCGTGGCTACCCACATGGAGCTGTGGAAGCCTTAGATCAACAAGTAACCGCCTCCCTTGGGTGAAACCTTAGATCACGGGCTACTTCTCCTTCATTGGTGGAGAACTTGAGGGTAGATGAACCAAACATTGGGGTTGAAACCCCTATCGTTGATATTCTAGTGACTCTTCTCCGGAAAAGGCGCGTTACGCTAGTCAAACCGATGGAGGCAATCGCTGCTGTGAGTCACTATTTTGCAAGTGACAACGAAAATGAAGGGATGCAAGCGGAAGGTGAAGATGGGAGAATGGAGGTAGAGGTCTTGATGAGGAAGCGCGAAATGGAAATTCTGTTTACATTCGTCAAAGCCAAATCCTCCAGTCCTCTCTGAAAAGCAAAAAACGAAGATGAAGAAGAATAATCCTTTAAAATACCTCAAATTGATGCTATCTCAATGTGGTCCTTCTTCGAGCACGATTCCATCTAGTGATTCGAGTCAATCAAAAGAGGACACGCCTCTCACTTCTCTTGACCAGCTTCTTCAAGAGGTTAATAATACTATTTTTCAAGTTGATTTCTTCACCATCTTACAAGACAACCACAGGGTTTACTTTTCGATGAAGAATCTTTTGACACAAATAGATCTTAGTATTTGCCCTACGGCGTGGTGAGATCATTTATGATTTGCAACTCCTCCTTGATGAAGTTAATCGCATACATCGGGCTTCATGGTATCGAAGCTAAAACTCGAACCAAGCGAGAAGCTTTATCTAACGCCTATGACCGGACTTGAGCTTACTAAAAGGCGGAAGCTTTAGAGTGCAAAGTGCGACAAAAGATAGGCACGATGTTCTAGGTCGGTCTATCTTGTTAGGAGTCCCAGTTGAGGAGCTTAAGCGGAAAATCGCGGCTGCGAAGGTGAGCAGATAACTCGCAAGCGACTATGAAGTCTCTGATGATCAAGGGCTTGCGGATCGATCTCACGAGTCTCAAGCAGATGGAGGCGGTGAAGGTATAAGCCAAGAAATCGAAGAGCTTGAAAGGATCAAACACACGAATCAATGTAGAATCAACTTGTGCAAAACAAATTTGCTAGGTTGAAGCGAGATGCTCCTTTTACTTCTTGGAAATGTTTAAAAACTTTATTATGTATTCCTATATTTGAACATGACTCATATTTGTTATTTACATGGCTCTCTCTTAGCTCTATTCCATCTTCAATATCTATTTAGTGCAAGTAATTGAATTTCTGCAAGTATGGTTTATACCTTTTAAGTATTCCCATTTACTCTTAAGATTCTTACATCTTACGCTAATTCCTCTATCTCATAGGCATTATTCGAAAATGTTTTCAAAATGCGAAAAGGTCCCTCGATGGGGTGACCATTTACGAGTACTCTATTCTTCTTATCCATAGGCAAAATAACTTTCCGGACGGATCATTGGTTGAAAATTTCTTGTTCTTAACTCTTTTATTGTATGCCCTAGCTACTCTTTCTTTCTGTCTTCTCATAACCTCTAAAGCACGTAGCCTTTCTTCATCTATATCCACTAATTCATTCATCATCATTTCCCAGTATTGATCAATGGGTATTTCGTTCTGTCTTTGGATTCTGACTGATTGTAGATGTATTTCGACCGGCAACACCGCGTCGTGCCCAAATGTAAGTCGAAACGGAGTGGTATTCGTTGCCTCCTTGATCAATACATTCCATATCTGAACAAGAGCCATTTCATTTTGTGGCCTGCTTGATGTGCCCCACATGCTCCACTGTGCACATTAGACAAGGCTAAATATGCTTCGTTTTCCCCTAAACATTTGAGTAACACTCCTTCTGAGGTCTTCTTAAATAATTCATTCCCGATCACTACGTACGACAATGCTCTGTATTTGACTTTCCTCTCTGTATTTATTGAAGGATTTCTCAAATAGTTTACTATAGGAGTCCGCCAATCTGTATCTGCTAAAGCATCTAAGTTAAAAACTTCGAATTCCTCCTGGTTTGAATAACCTAATTTCGCATTTTCTAAATCTAAGGGTGATAACTTTGTAGCCATTATTCTTCCCCTAGCTTCTATGAGGTATTGGAGTTTTTCTTTTGATATCCTATATCCTGAGGCTATTTGAGCCAAGTCATTTGCCTCTTGATTATCACTTCTAGGAATGTGTTTTAAATCCACATATTCAAATTTCTTGATTAATCGATTAGCGATAACGAAGTACATGATCAAATTTTCTTTGATACACTTGTATTCTTTGGTTATTTGCTTGATAACTAGTTCTGAGTCTCCTCTTATTTCGACTCTGGTTGCCCCAATTCAACAAAGCTTCAAGTCCGACAATTGGTGCTTCATATTGACTTCATTGTTCGAACATAGGGCCTTCCAACTTATACTTGAATTTTGTTGGAATTCCTTGGCGAAATGATACATATTCGACACCACTTCCATTTTTATGTGTTGAGCCATGAAATATAATTTCCATGGTTGAGTTTCGACATAATATAATGCGAAATTCTCATTCACGAGTGGTCACTATGAAATCGAAACCACTGTCCTTTCACCTTTGTAAAGGCTTAAAGGCAGATTATATTCGGTGAGTGCCAAGGCCCATTTACCAATCTGCTGTGCATGATTGGCTTTGACAACATATGTTTAATGACATCAAAGTGAGGCGAAACATAAACATCAGCGGGTTTAATATAATACTTGAGTTTTGTACACGAGAAATATAAGCAAAGACATAGTTTTCTATACTATTGTACCTAGTTTACGCATTATTTAAAACTCTACTAATATAGTAAATGGCTCTTTCGATGCCATCTTCATTCTCTGGGCCAGCATGCTTCCTATGGTTACATTAGAGAGATATACAATCGCATTGGCCTATCTTTGAAGAGGGCTGCTAGGATCGGAGGGTGCATCAAGTAAGTCTTGATTTTTCAAATGCTTCTTGATGTTGATCATCCAATCAAAATTGTCACGATTTATGCGCAACAATGGAGAAAGCTTGGGTTCGCCCTCAAGTTGGATATAAATCTCCTCAAAAGTTGATTTTACCCAAAAGGATTGCGGTTCTTTCTTTGTTGAAGGAGGCTTTGTCTCCATGATGGCCTTTGTTTTATTCGGTTGATTTCGATGCCCTTCTTGTGAACCACGAAGCCAAGGAAATCCCGACCTGCCGAAAAAGCACACTTAAGAGGGTTCATTTTAAGCCATGCTTCCTCATTCGTTCGAATGATTGGCTCAAGTGATTTAAATGATCCTCATGAAACCGATTTGACCACTATATCATCTATGTAAATCGCATAAATGTTTCGATAAAGTCATGGAATATTGTGTTCATTGCTCTTTGGTATGTTGCCCACATTTTTTAAGCCAAAGGGCATTACTACTACTCATATGTACCTAAAGCGCTGGGCATCGGAGGCATTTTGGGGACATCATCCTCCAATGAAAATCGATTATAGCGGTATCCGTCTAGCATACTCGGTATTCATAATTGCAGAATCAATTAACATTTACGCTATAGGCATAGAGTATTCGTCTTTTGGGGTAGCAGATATTCAAGTCCTAAAATCTATGCAAATCGTAAAGAACCATTTTCTTAATAACGGTACAATATTAGCAAGCCATTCGACGTACCTCGTGGTTACGATAAACTTGCGGTAGACAATCGTTCTATTACGCCTTGATCTTGAAAGGATTCTTGGTGCGAATCTTCTAGGCGCTGCTTGATGGGCTTCTTGCCATCCTTGATCGGAAGCCTATGTTCCACAGTTCTCTTTTCAAACCGGGCATTTCGTCGTAATCGAGGCGAAACAATCTTTATTTGCTTTGAGCAATTCGATCACCTTATGCTTCAAGCGGGATTGAGTTTCGCACTAATATCGTTACTCTTTTTTCGACTTCATCCCCAATATTAACTTCCTCCAAGGGGTCTTGAGCCGACATCTTGGCATTCATTGATCCTGGATCTTTTTCGAAACCTAATGGCTCTTGATCATAGATAGCGTCTAGCCGCTGATCCATTGGTGTGGAAGTTTGTCCTTCATTGGGTGGGGTAAGATGGGTGCCCTCAGGACTTGCTTTTGCTGCGTTGTTTTTTGTTTTAGTGTCTATGGCTTGTGCAGCCATATTTTGTATCTCGGCCGAGGCCGTCTTTTCTTATTCTCGGCCGGATAGGCGAAAGCTTCGATAGTAGTTGGTTTCGGTCCTAACACCCTTCGTTGTCGGCCGGTTGGCGGATCGTCAGTCTCACCTTCTTCTTCAACTTCTTGTCCATCCACATCGGTTCTCTATCCTTTGGAAGCCATTAGGACGAGTGTTAGAGAATAGTAGGCATTTTCATTTGGTTGAAGTACTCTTGGTGGGTTGCATGGCCCAATGTTGGCCGTATTACGGTCAAAATTCCTCTTATCAACATGATTAATATCGTCATATAATAACTCGGTCACCTCTATATTTTCAACTATTCCATCCTCTCTCCATAGTACTAATCTTTGATGCATCGAAGAGTGCGACTCAATTCCGTGGATCCATTCTACGCAAGTAGCATGTTGTAGTTGGCCTTGGCTATTACCATGAACATGGTTGGCCTAGTCGGGGAACCAACCGTGAGATTCACTTGTATTACCCTAGTGTCTTACCAACTTTACCTTCGTAATTGGAGTACCATGTTATGGTCGAGCGTCAGATCCGCATCCTATCCTTTTAGCATGAATCGGGCATTAAATTGTGTGACTCCTCCGTCAACCAGTACTTTATTTACGCCGTGTTGCTCCACTTTGGCCCTAATGAACAGAGGTTTCAAATGATTCTTCATTCCCTCGTCTGGTCTTTCGAAAAAAGCGTTCTGCTCTTCGACTGCACCGTTATTCATTATATAGTAACACCTGGCACATGTTTGGCCATTTCCTCTTCGTCTGTTTCCTCTCCAACCCATACTTCTGTATTGTGTTCAAACTCGCAAGGTAAAACTGATACAACATTACAGTTGGCGTTAAAGAAAGACTCCCCTTCTGACTCGAAATCATCAGTCATTAGATCATCTTCGTTCACTGCTTCCTTTTGTTCTTCGACCTCCTTCTTTGGTGAGAATAGTTTTACGGATCTGGGGTTTGCCCCGGTGAGTTCTTGACTTTGGATTGTTAGTGCTAGACTCGCCAATTTCCATGGGCTTCGACTCCTTCGCCGCCTTCTTGTTACGTTGGTGTCTGCGCCATTGAGGCGCGACATTGGGTTTTCCTTTATAATTTTCGGCTGATTTCCTCCCTTCTATTGAATTAAAGCGCCTCACTGTATGCCATAGCGGTTCTTCCACCACAGTCGGCTAGCCATTTGCCCTTCCTTTGTCATTCTTTGCTTGCGACCACCTATCGGTAGGGATGTCTGCGGGTAATTTGAAAGATACCTTCCTTGCTTCCCTAGGATAAGGGTATGCGGTCTTCTGCGCATGGTTACGCCCATATCGGCGTTATTCGAAGGATTCCACTTTGGCGTCCCCAAGGAAGCGAGCAGGAGTGTTTCAAATGCTTGAACATTCCTTTATCATAAGCTGCTGCACGGGACAAATCAAACATTAGTACCAATCTTGTGGCATCGAACTATGAATTCGGTGAGGCTTTCATCGATACAGGGTATACCACCTGGCCCGATTGTCTTGCCTCCAATTAATTCACATGCGCTCCCTCGGGCCCTTTCAATTCAGTGACTATCACAGGGTTGCAAATGATCTTGCATCTTGGGCAGACAATTTGTCTTAGTTCTTCTTATGGCGGTGAAATAGGTACTCACAGCTTGCATCTTTCTTTGGCAAGCTTTCCCTCTTTGTTCTCTTTCTTTCTCCAAGCATCGTTCCACTTCTTGCATTTCGTGTGGTGCTCGAAATCCACCATGTTTACTCGGCATTGGGTCATCGAAGTCGACCTTCTCGAACTTCATCACGAGACCTTGATAGCCTCAGTTAAATTTTTGTCAACAATATCTTGGCCCTTAGTAGCCTGTATTGCCTCTTTCATTAGTTTTGCCTTGAACACCTTTGGAAGGTTATCAGTAGTTCCTTTCTTAACCAGGACGAAACCTCCATCTTCCTCGAACTCCACGTTTGTTTTAACCTTGTTCTCGGCAACTTCGATCATGTTGATTTCCAAAGGCTCAGCATAGTTGGTTTCCGCCATCGATGCGGATCCGTATCCACTTTCATGGGGTTTTCCTTGTCCATAAATTTCAACTGCCATCCTTGATTGCATTGTAGCAAATCCACGAAAAAAAGCATTGTGAGGTTTTATGACCTAGGAAATTATGGTACTTACAAAAACCCCTCTTCTTCCTTTGTTCCAATGGAGGAATCTTAAGGTTCGGAGGAACTATTAACTGGCCATCCTTAACAAGCAAATCGAAGATTTCATCACATTTAGTTATATCGAAAGTGTATATTTTCTTAGGATATTTCTCATTTTCTCATTTTCGTGGTGTCTTTTCCATTGGAAGGAAGCGAACTCTGCATGGGGGTGCCTCTTTTAGTTCGGCAAGATCTATTTGATGGTCGAAATTGTATGGGTCTTGGAAATCATCTATGTTTTCTTCTTCCGCCTCTATATAGGCTATTCGTTCTTTCTTATGATTCTTACTAGCCTAGCTTTTCCGCTTTTAACCTTTCGACTTGTCGAACTCTATCGACCAATTGGGCCATATCCATAGATCTTGGGTATCCGGTTTCTTTCGAATGGAATAATCTAGGCCTCCTGCACCATTTCGACCAATTCATGTTCGGGCACTCTTGTAAAACATCTAGATTTTAACGATCGGAATCTATTGAGATAGTCATCTATGGGTTACGTAAACTTTCTTTTAATGCTTGCCGTTCTTTCGGTGATTTTGGATTGGCCCATGTAGAATTGCTCATGAAAGAGTCTTTCCAAATAGGGCCAAGTATCCACGGATCCGGGGTAATGTGGTGAACCACGTCGCGTTCTTTGTCAAAGAACTTGGAAAATATTTTATCCTAAGATTTTCGTTATTTGATATATCCAACGATCAAATATCTCGCTATGTGTTCTCTTTGTCGACTCCTTTGGTATCACCGGTAATTTTGTAATTTGGGGACTTTGAAACCCACAGGTAATTACATTTGTAGAATGTAATCTACAATAGGAGAAGTATAATTTGGCCTTCTAAATCCGAATTTACACCATTTTGGGCCATTATTCTTTCTATCATAGCGGTTAGATTATTTTACGCCACTAAATTGTCGTTCGACCCTATGGACAATTTAAATGCGCATTACGGTCCTGACAACCACTAATGGTCTAGGCATTCGATCTGGTCTTCTTGAGCGTCGGTTGCCTTAATCTTGGCCCTCGTTTCTCTCTTGATCCCTCGTATAGGGGTCGAACTTGTTCAATGGTAGGTTCTTCGTTCCGAATCACCTTGGATTACGCCTCGTCTCCGGCGCATCGGGGCACCAAAGAACTCTGCTATCCTAGACATCAGGGCGTGTTTTCTTGGTTTGTTCGATTTATATTCGAATTAAAGGACCAAAAATAGCATTCATTTCGCGGCTAAGACTCCTACCATATCATGGTTACTATCATCCATCTGTTGTCTAATATTTGCTGATTGTTAGTTGTCGGGGTAGGCCATTGTTCGATTTCCCAAGTTACGGGAGTTTGTAGGAAATGGTTCGTTCTGAACGGATCCTCGGATGGGGACAAAATGGGTGCGTTATGTAACCGCCATAAGCGAAGTTGGCATCCCATCTGATGGATCTACGGGCCTTAAAGGGTGAAACACGGAGGCCTAGTGGGGTCGAATATGGTTGACTTCTGCGTGCGGCATAGTTGAAATGGCGGTGGTATTTGTCACACTAAATGGGGCGCGTTCGAACTACCAGGGGATAGTACTAGAGACATCGATCGAAGAAGCATTATTGGCGCTCCTTGTAAGGAGGTTTGTCCCTATCTTGGTTGGTTGTATTTGTCATTGTTTTGGTACGTTGTCTTACGGGTATATCTGATTATTATCTAATATTACCTTGTCCCACCGTGCCAATTGTTCTGGTGATTTCTCGTAAACAACCGCTAGTCTTCAATTTTACTATTTATTATTGGTTACTTACGGGATCGACTAGATTGATCCTAGGACACATGTGTCATAATAGATTTTTATGTTCAAACCCATGATCTTTAATTGATTTTTAAAGCACTTTACTTAAAATTGACTATGGAAATATCTTGTTGTTTGTGTAAAGATTTTCGAACTTAAACTTGATTATTGACAATTGAATGTAAAGGTAAGGACACTCTTAAAAGTAACAATTTAAGAAATGCAATAAAAGTTTGAAAGTAAATAGGTTTCTAGAGCGATAAGTGTTTAAAGGCAAATGGAATAAAGATAAAAGAAAAGAATCGAAATACTTTAAAGGTAAAAGTGCGAGCTGAAATAAATGATAATAAACTGGCATTTAAATTATAAAACAACATGATGTTCTTAACGTACATGATATCTCCTTGACTCGTTTCCCTTTCGATTACGGTAGTTTGAGTGTTTGAGAATTTTTTAGTACATCTAACGAACACCCCAAAATCTAATAGAAAACATCTATTTATAATGTTCTGACCCTAACGGTCCTACTATAATATTGCGCCACGTTTAAGACATGCAAGTCTCCTTCGTTCGCCAATCTCCACGCGTCCCTTACAGTGGCGCCTTTTATTCAAAATTCGAATCTTCAGAGGTTATTCGAAATTCGAATTCTATAACCATTCGTATTTCACTTTAATCCTTTGTTTGGACCGCTCCAATGTTGACATTTTTATTCAAAGGAATTTCTTCATATCCTAAAAATACTAAAGATTTTAGTTCGAAATATCGCTCACCATTGGCAATCGAAAGATCCTTTCTCTATGGAAAAAAAAAAAGCCTTATGTTTACCTATCACCAACAAATATATTTTCTTTTTCATGTGATAGTAAACATATTTTATTTGTCTATGCCAATTTTACCCTTTTTCGAAATTGCCAGCTAACACCAGGCGATTGGAAAAGATTGGTCCGTGCATATACCGGCCGAAGATGGTCGAATATGTTCGAGATATGATGCTCGTTACATACCAGTCTATGGCGTATGGTTTCGGGAGTTGGGTTTTCGGGTACCCTTCACCGATTTTCAAGTGGGCATCATTCGTCACCTTCGATTGGCTCCGTCATAGCTTCACCCGAATGCCATAGGGTTTATATGGGCGTTCGAGATTGTTTGTGAATACCTGGAGGTGGGGGCCACCCTTGAGTTGTTCTTCTATATCTTCTACCTTCAAAGAAGCTCGACCAAGGTGGAGGGGAAAGTTTGATGGGGACTGGTATCGTTGAAGCATCAAAATGGGATGCTCTTCAAGGCGTTCCAAGAGTCTGTTCGCTTTTTCAAGAATATATTCATGCTTATTCGTCCAGCCTCTGAACGAGAGATTTGTAACGTGTTTCGGGCAGTCTCAGACCTACGAAGAGACGGGACCCCTTGTTACAATGAGCATGGAGAGCAGAAGTATGCGCTCGTCAGGAAGTTCAAGTTCTGGTGGTCGAAGAAACACTTTAACAAGACCCCAGACTTTTATGTGTGGGCTTAGAGCGAGCTAAGCGATGATGACTTGGCTGGTTTTGAAAGGTTATCCTCATTTGTTGTGGGCTTCCCCCGCGTTCGACGCATGGGAGAAGGGGGGAAACCGCTTCTGGACAAAGACAAGGATGAAATCTTTGAGCCCGGTCTCATAAATGTCTAAGAGCTCCTTGCTTGCGGGGATCCCAGGGAGGAAATTGTACTTTGTACCCCTACTTTCAAACCTCGACCCTACAATAGTAATTTTTGGACAAAAATACCCTCATATAAATAGTATAAGTTTTCAAAAAAAATTATTTCTCACATTTTATTTAAAAAGTGTTCCGAAAACCTCTCTACACGCCAGCAAACCGGAACAGTTTCTCAAAGGCTTCCGGTTTACAAAACACACACCGAAACAGTCAAAGTGAGTGTTCCGGGAAAAATTATGCACCGAAACACTTTTCTAAAGTGTTCCAGTTTGGGTATTTTTTGTATTTTTTTCGGAATAGTTTTGAAAAGTAGTTCGGTTTGAAAAAAAATGCATCGAAAAAGTTTTGAAATTTGTTCCGGTTTTATGAAATACATTCTGAAACACTTAAGTGTTCCGAAAAAACGGCAAAAACATAAACCAAAACACTTTTCAAAAGTGTTTCGGTTTGCCTTTTTTTTTTAGTTTTTTGCTTGGTTATTTTGTACAATGCCGCGAAGGTTAGGCAATGACAGACGCCTTCCTCGTATAAACGACGGTGCATCTGGATCCGGTTCAAATCCTCCGGAGGAGCCTAGGGGATATCCTGGCGGACCATCAGACTTATCCCTATTAGTTAGATACCAGCAACATTGCGCTCGACCTTGTGGTACGGAGAGGTAAGTAAATGAAAATGTAATGTGAAATAAATTTATTTAATTTTTGTCGTAGTTTATTAATATGTTATTTTTTTCATGAAAGAGGACCTAAAAAACAACTTAAATGTGTTGCACACGGGCAAAAACTTAAGGAGTGGGTTCCCCAACAACTCCTCAAAGAGATAGATAAGTGGGTGACAAATTCGTGTCTTACATCATTGCAAAGATGCAGTCTGTCAAAGATAGACCCGAATTTGATCACTGCCTTTGTATAAAGATGGAATTCTGAGACATTGTCATTTCACATGTCATTTGGTGAGATGACGATTACTCTAGATGATGTCTCTTTTCTTCTTCACCTCCCTATAAGGGGTATTTTCTAGAATCCTCAACACGTCACTGAAGATGTTATTGTTGAGCTTGTTGTGACCTATTTAGCAGTGTCACGTGTTGAAGCCATAAGTCAGATTCGTGGAAATAGAGGTGCCTACTACAAGCTGGATTGGTTGTACGATCTATTTGTTGCCCATAGAGCTGCTAGTAATTGGGCATATGCGACCAGAGCTTACCTTATGATGTTAGTTGGTTGTACCATTTTCGGTGACCAGACATTTACGTTTGTCGATGCAAAATATGTATCTTTTTTTTGGGACTTGGAGGGTCTTGGAAGATACAGTTAGAGACAGCTGCTTTGGTGACCCTTTATGATTCTCTTGGAGATGCATGTGTGTTTGGCACCAAACAACTTGCTAGTTATCCGACTATTCTTCGGGTATTTCATTTATTATTTTTAACTATTATTAATTTTTTAGATTATTTTTAATAATTATTAATTATTTAGTAATCTAAAATTATTATTATTAATTATTTATAATTTTTATTGAAATAGTGCTGGATCCATGAGTATTTTCCTGGAATTGGAAGAATAGATGAAAACTAGCATCCAAGTGAGAACTTTGGAATGCCGAGAGCAATGAGATGGTCCTACAAGCAGGTAGTGTTGAAGGTGGATGCCTTGTGTAACACCCCTTCTAAATACCCGCGATTTTATAAATATTAATCAGAGTTTTTAATCACAAATCAAGAGGCGTCACAATTTAAATATATTTCAAAATTATAATCAACACAATTGTCATGCTTTCACTGAAGAATAATTCATTTAATAAATCAGACTTAAAGTTATGTTTAACAGCGGAAATGAAACATAACAAATCCCGAATACATCGTTCATAGTTATTCCAGGATAATAAATCAAAACTTAATTCAAAAACAATTAAGGATATCCATTAAGGATTTCAAAACAAACGTTTCCCCAGTGTTACATCTACCAGAGCACGACACTGACACGCGGATTAACTAACTGACTCAACTCTAGAGCTATCCTCACCAATTCCAAGCAGCTAAATCACTTCGGATCTGAAATCATCAAAGTAAGGGTGAGATCTCTATCCAATATAAAACGCATTATAACGTTTTTAAATACAACAGAATAATTCGATATATTAGTCCATTATCAAAACACATTCATAGATCAATTCACAAAAGCATTATACACAATTCATTTATGAAATTAAACAATCAATGGAAATTGCAACACTGGAAACCATCCTAGCATGTTACAATCCATATGCAATTTAGACTCTATGCATGTGGTACCAGACGTGAACCGAGTTCACCCTCTATTCCATCACACTTGGAAACAGCGGAAATCCATGATTCGCCCAGAACACTGAGTCAAGAATCTAATCCATGATTCGCCCAGAACACTGAGTCAAGAATCCAGCCTCACTACCTCAAATCCTGGTAAGTCTATTGGCTCTACAAGTTCACTTCCGCACAATGGGAACGAACCAATTAACAATGCTTATGCATGCACCATAAAAGCATGCAACATCAATTCAACGACATATGATCACAACATAATTCTACATAATGCCAACATAAATGAGTATCACATGATAACAACATAATCATGAAATAAATTATCACAAAGCATAACTACGCCAAATGCTTACCCTTCAATTAGTAAGATTATCACCAATATGTACAACAATAACAACTGAGATAGACAATCATCATGAATATATAACATCGACAACAACACATGATATCAATACAATCATGAATAAACCACGAGGAAAACATCACATAAGCGTCAATCTTCATTCAACTTGTCAAATCATCTAACCATTATATCACATGATCACATATCAACCATAATGAATATCAAATACAACATTGTAAGTATTATTACTCATTCATCAAATCAGACAATTCAACCACATTTTCCATCGTCCTCAACTATTCACCTTTTTCAAAAATCGGAAGCTCGACTATTTTTAAAATAATTTTAGCAAAATAATATTTTTCTCTTTTTAAAAGATAGTATTTTTAATTTAAGAAATAATGCCGAAAATGGCACTCGAATCAGATTCGGTTTAGAAAATATGAATTTTGAAGTTTGAGTATTTTGAAAAATTACACATGGAACCGGTTCCTACATATCTGAGAACGGTTCTGAAATCTGAAAATCACGCTTCACGGAATTTGTATGGGAACCGGTTCCTACATATCAGGAACCGGTTCTGAGTGCAAAATTCCCAGTTTTGAAATTTGAACCTTTGGGAACCGGTTCCTCCCAGGAACGGTTCCCACGACAGAACCATTTTACGCTATTTTGACACTTATGCATTCCAATTCAATTCCAAACATTTCCATACGAGTTATGACATTAGAAACACTAAATTACAACCATTATACACCAGTATAACATCATACATCATTGTTTCTTCCTTCCTATTGATTGTTCGACACATTAACAGTCTTAAATTCTATATTCTGACACAAAACAGGGTTTAATCCTATAAACCTATATTCACCTAAATCAAATTTCCTAACATACCCAATCACCCGGTTGATTCCCAAAACCCATAAGGCATTAAAACCGAATGAAATCACCCCTTACATCGCGATGATCTTCGAATCTCGACGTTTGGCTCTTTTCCTCTTTTCTCTTCTCTTCTCCAATCTCACGTATAATGATTTTTCCCAAATAACCTTATTTTTTCTTCTTTTCCTTTTTATCCTCCTTTTTATATTCCTTTTATTATTTTCCAAATAATAGAAATAACTTAGTTATTATTTAGTAGAACCTTTTACTCCACTCACCTCCAATTCAACTCACACCCCCCGGTCTTCCTTTTAATTCCATAATTAATTAATCCATTTTAATTCAAAATATTATTAATTAAACCTTTAATTAAATTAATAATTAAATTCCTAATTATTTAATATTCAAATTAAATCGGGGTGTCACACCTTGCGAGCTATTCTTGATAGATTGACACCGGTGGACGTGGTGTGACGTCCATTTGAGGATCATAGGCAGTATCGCGCATTTGATGAGCTTTCTTATTTTAGAGGAGGACTAAAGTGGGGAGGTACATATGTCTTATACTTGGTTGACTAATGTTTCCGCCAGTTTGGTTTGATTCAATATATACCACATCCACCCATTGATATTATTGAGGCGGGCGTTGATGTTAACTGGATTGGTTGCGACCTGAGTATTGTAGATGTGGTTGATCACACAACAACTCTCACATTTCCCTCTGAGACTGTGGAAAATTATTTGGACTGGTATTATCGGGTGTCACACCCTCGATTGGTACCACCGCATGTGGATGAACCAAGAGAGGTGCTAGTTCCTTAGTTTGCAGTAGGGCCATCCGATCCTAAATTGGCTTGTTCTCCGCTTTGATTCATCGTCACTGTCATACCCCAAAATTTGCCCTCCATCTACTCAAGAGATTTCATACATCCATACTCAAGGATTTCTCAAGAGTTGATCAGACGAACCCTAACCTAAAAACAAACCCAAACTCTTGCAAAATTTTTCTCAATTCTTGAAAATTTGAATTTTATTCTCCAGCAAGTTTCAGCCAAAGCCATCCATCTAAACTTGCTCAGGAGGTTCCCAGGAGTCAAAAACATCCATCGCTCGAGGCCCAGGCTGCCCAGATCGTGCACAAGAACATACTCCGATTTGGTATATTTTGAAATTCGAATTTCATTATTCATGCATTGTTAACGTTTCTTGTGTGTTTGTATCGATCCAGGATGCTTGTTAGGTCATGAATGAAGCCTTACATGCAAGCTTAGACGTGTAGAACTCAGATCACCATAGCTAGGGCATTTCGAACTGTTTGATTCGAACCGGTTCATACAGTTGTTTTCAGGAGAAACTAAAGCCACCATTGGATTCGTAGGGTCCGATTTAGGGGGGTAGGGTCTTCTTTTTCCATTTAATTGCTGTGTTTTGCAGGTTTCGAATTTTGTTTGATCGGAGAAGACGACCGGAGCTAGGGCTCCGGCGTCGTTGACTCGATCTGACTCCGGCGTGGCTTGCGTGGCGTCATGGCGCATTCTGATTCGTTCTCTCATCCAGCGAGGGCCCCACGCGTGCTGACTTTGTTTTCAAATTCATCCAGGACGTGTCATCAGATATATTCCATTGATTTCGTTCTTTCAAACACAAAGAGCCACTTGTCCCAGTGGTAAAGACGCTCACTATTCCAGGATGCTCTCAAAGGACCCCTGTTCGATCCTTCCCAGCGCTGGTTTTTGCTTTTCCTTTTCCAAACTTCAAACTTTTCCTATTTTTATATTTTCTTATTTTTTTTAATATTTCCATCCTATTTTAATTAATTTCACATTTTTATTTTGCATTAAAAAATTACCAAAAACATTTTTTCTTTTTACATTATTTTCATAAAAACCTTTATTTAATTTAATAAATTAAAAAATATAATTTTTGCATGCATATGTATTTTATTTTTATTTTAGCATTTAAATCACTTTTAATTGCATTTTAATTATTAAATCTTTTCTAAAAAATCCCAAAAAATTATTTTAACTTATTTATCTTATTTCCAGCATGTATTAATTTTTCCATATCAAAACTTGCATTTTTCTAACATTTTTTTCTCTTGTTCGATTCATATTGCATTTTCCGATTTTCTTATCCTTTCACAGGTTGATCCGATTCAGACGATTCTTCCGTTTTTATTTTACTTTTCAATAATGTAATTGCTCATGGGTTGTAATAGTTTAATTTAGGACTTTTACTTTCCGCACTCCTAATTATGTATCTGCCCCAAAGCCATGTAATAGCGTAGGTTTACCTTTCCGCATTTTACATTCCGCATTTTAATTTCCGCATCCTATCAACTGTTAGTAACTAGGCGTGTATGGCAAGATAATAATTGGACATAGCTCACACTAATTTCAAGATAAAATATCTGAATTTGACACACTTCTCTCACACACGCACCCCTTAGGGTAATTCTCTCTCGATGCCTTTCGATTCAAAATGGTCATGTCCCTCGAACGTAGAAGTATTCTAGCACCGTTGCCTTCCAAACAAATCATCATAGTCCCTTCGATACAAAGATCATAAGACCCACGATGTCGCCTCCGAATACATGATCTTGACCCTCGATTGTCGCCTACGAAAAATGATGATAGTCCCTTCGAATGTGCTAGGATACTTCCTACAAGTTGCTTTCTATGACCATCCGATGTCCCTTCGAATGTCCCGCTTACATCCTACGAATGGAGTTACCTACCAACTAATGGTATGGCTAACGCTATTCTAAAAGGAACGTAGAAGTACAAAAACGACCAATTCTGAGTGGGTAAATAAGTCTTTTAGTTGCTTGCTCTATCAAATGCTTTTCACACCACACACTCTTTTTCAAAGTTCAAACTCTTTTCAAAAACGAAACATTTCCGAACACTTTGTATACACTCCTACATGAGTCATCACAAAGTCAAAGCGAAATGCCCCTTTTCAAAACATTTTTGTCAAACACACAGAAAGCAATTTTAAAAAGTGATCTAAGAGCAACTAAGAGCCCGTAGAATAAACTGCGGATGGAAAGGGGTGCTAATACCTTCCCTTTTCATAACCATTCTCCCGAACTCAGAATCTAACGAAGGTCTTTTTCTGTTACTTTTACCTTCCCTTAATTGGATAAAAATAAAAGTCGGTGGCGACTCTTGCTATCCGCACATTTGGATACAAAAATCCTACAAAGTCAGTTCACCGTGTTACAGTCACCTCCAGAAATTTTGTGATGAGTAGGATGATCCGCAATTTGCGGATTTATTTGCGGTGTTGCACTTATGTCATGAAGAGTGATTTTTATGTTATGTTTTATGATTTATGTAATATTTTAGCAACCCTTTGAATATTTGTCTTTGAATATTTGTATGACTTATTTTTATGATTTATGTTAATGTTATCATTGGATTTATGCGTTATTTTAAGTTTGAATGGCTGTGATTGGACTGAAACTTTGAATGGCTATGATTGGACCGACATTTTGAATGGTTGTGATTGGACCGACACTTTGAATGGTTGTGGTTGGACCGATATTTTGAATGGTTGTGATTGGACCAACACTTTGAATGGTTGTGATTGGACCGACACTTTGAATGGTCGAGAATAAATTAAAAGTACTGTAAAAACTTTTTTGGAACGAAGCACGAATGTTGCCTATTTGTATCCTCAGGTTGTTGTTCATAGCTTCCCAATATTTGACCATGTCACTGAGACTATTTCCCCATTTGCTTTAGCTTCCAATGAGCGGATTCAACCCTAAAAATGAATGCATAATAAATATATAACATAGTAAAAAACCTAAAATAATTAACATTCTAAATATTAATGCATAATATATATAAAATAATAATAAAAACATTCAAAAATATATAACATTCTAAATATTAATGCATAATATATATATAAAAAATAAAAAACATTAAAATAAAAGACATACCGGTTAGTCGTGGTGTTGCTCAAATGAAGTAATCGATCAATCCATGCTCCAATAAATCTATGTCTATGTGGAGTCAACCATGTGTCTTTCACATAATCAATAAAGTCCCTACAATTAAAACATGTCTGCTCAAGTTGTTCCAACATTTGAGCATAGTCAACCTCATCACTAGCCCATACAACTTCCTCCCATAATGTGTCAATGGTCTCTTACATTTCTTTCACCACATATTGCTTGCATCGCATCCCAACATTTCTGTTAATGTGAAAAGGACATAGCAAATTTTGTGTAGTAGGGAACACAATTCCTACCGCTTTCATCAATGCGAGATCTCTATCCGTCAAAATCACTTTTGGACACAAATCCTTCTGCATAAACAATTCCTTCAGCTTCTCCAAGACCCAACAAAAACTATTTGTCTGCTCAGACTCTATATAAGCAAATGCAACAACAAAAGTCAACTTGGTCGATGTCATGCCAACAATTTTAAAGAGAGGTTGCCTATATTTATTTGTCTTATATGTTCTATCCATAACTAAGATAATGCGAAAAATATTCAGCAACTTGATGGAGTCTGAATGCACCCAAAAAATATCTCTCACTATATATGAGCCATCTTTTTTCTACTCCAGTAGACATAGCCTGCATCCTCAATTAGCTTTAGCAAATGTTGTATCTCAGTTCTTGGACCCTTTATCTCTTTTTGTATCACACTCTTCTGGTTATATATTTGAGTGATCCGAGTGATATTTTCAGGATTCCTCTCTTGCAGGGAAGTCAAGATGTGTCTAGGAGGAACATGTCTCTTTGTTAAATAAAAAACATGTTGCTATTCATCTGAGGTCAATCTGCCAACAAACGCATGGCCTTCAAGCCTATAAGGTAATCCATGATTATGAAGTCCACACTTTACATCTACCTTCCATCCAAACCCATCTTTTGACGGAGTCGATCTGATTTTGAACAAGCATCCACATCTCTTAGTTGCACTTTGAGTTCCATTTTTATCCTTGTATTTTCCCCTTTATGACACCCAAAAATTATTTTGTTACTCATTCATCTCTTGCCGGTTTCAGTGCCCGAACGCTTGATAATAACAGTGACTTTGTTTCTTAATCCAACTTCTTTGATCCAGCTTGTAACATCTTCTCGTGTAGCGAATGTTTGTATTATAGTGTACATCTATGGTATCTATGGAGGACTCGTTTTTTGCAAACTTGGATTAGAATTTCCATACTTGAAACGAAAAAAAAAATTCAAAAACGCATTCCGGAATACATCAGAAAAGTGTTTCGATTTACATCTATGACAAACCGGAACACATCTACAAAGTGTTCCGGTATTATTCATTTCATTCCAAAATACTTCCAAGAAGTGTTCCAATGTGCATTGCGACATTCCAGAACTCTTTCCATATGTGTTTCAGTTTGTTTTAAAAAGTGTCTTTTCACCGGAACACTTACAGAAACTGTTTCGGAATGTGTTTTGTAGTTTCTGGAATACATCATTAAATTGTTCCGGTTTGTGTTTTTACAAACAGCAAGACTTACCCAAAGTGTTCCGAGATGTGTTCTGAACCAGTTTTTTTTTTTTGTTGTAAATTTTTTATTTTTTTATGAATGACAAAAGTGAAAAGGTAAAATAGTTAAAATGTGCTAAGGGTAAAAATGATATTTTTACAAAATTGTAGGAGTCTAGGACTATATCTTGGAATACAAAGTAAAATTTTCTAATTTGAATAGGAAATTGGTTTATGGTTATTGGATTTTTTGCACACCCGTAAAGAATGGGCCGGTTTAGGATGTTGTAAGGCCCATCGACATTACCCTAATTATTAAACAAGGAAAAGCAAGATATGTAGAATAAAGCACGCGATCTTTGTTTACCATCGATTCCTTCTCAAACTCTATTGTTTCCAAATCTCATGAAAACAAACAACAACAATCCTGCTGTCATTCTCACGTCGATTCCGATTTGTTTTGCATAACCTCAAAAGTCTCAGCTCGATCCAAACTCTTTATCTTGACTCTGTTCGGTTAAAAAGTGTTTACGGTTCGGTGCCGAGAACAACAACAACGCAGTTAAGCGCTGGCTTGGTGATGATACCACAACAATCAATCAACACAACCACACCTGGATTCGTAGCTTGAACAACGAGAAAGCACACAAAAATGGCAGAGAAATTGGCACCGGAAAAGCGTCACATCTTCCTCCACAACGGTATTTTCCATTTCCCCTAATCTCTATCTCTCCAATTCCATTTCGTTCTTCTTTAACCAAATCCAATTTTCGATTTAGGTCAAAAGGTTTTCGAATGGGATCAAACCCTAGACGAGGTCGATATTTACATCAATCTTCCTCCAAATGTTCATTCCAAGCTATTTTACTGTAACATCCAGTCCAAACACATTGAACTTGGTATCAAAGGCAATCCTCCCTTTCTCAATGTAACCCTCATTTCCTTCCCTTTACTTTTCTTTCCTAATTCATCATATTCATATCTAATAGTTTGTTATTTGTGTTTTCTTTGATTTTTCAGCACGATCTCAGTTCTCCGGTGAAGACGGATTCTTCCTTCTGGACTTTAGGTTGGTAAAATTAAAGTTTTTGTTTTCTGTAATATTCATATTTGTATTTAGTTAGGTTAAGTTCTTTGATTGGTGCTGATTTTGGAACTTGAAATGCAGAGGATGATATAATGCATATAACTTTGAATAAAAGAGATAAGGGTCAGACATGGGCTTCTCCTATATTAGGTCAAGGTCAGTTGGATGCTTATTCTACTGATCTTGAACAGAAACGCCTCATGCTTCAAAGATTTCAAGAGGAGGTCAGTTTTACTTTCAGTATTAATCATAACCCTTTTTTCGTGTGATGTGTTCAAAAGTTAATTTAATCGCATTTTATGCTGTTTGAACTTTATTCATTTCTTGCCATGTCATCTTTATCTTCGAATATGTTCATTCTATGGCAATTATATTCTAACAATGAGTTTGTTGTTACTATATTAGAATTGTTTTATACTCTTCATGTTGATGAAAAATGATGAATTTTGTTCCAAGAATTTCTTGTCCTACAAGTAAGTAATATGCTACTATGTTCATGTGTTGTTGAATGAGTTTGTAATGTTGTTAGATTGTGTTTCTCTATTTCCAGGGTATATTTTGATACTGATTAACTTGTACTTGAGAGTTAACTGGCATGTCGTTGAACATGAATTCACTTTTTTCCGGTTGATACTATATATTTTCCATAAGCTTAGTATAAGAGAAATGCTGGTTGTTACAAATAGATGTTTGACTAAAACAACAAATGAGATTGCACTGATAAGTTTTAAATTGAGATTGCGATTATTCCTGACGCGTATACGCTGAGAAAGTGTGTTGTTTTCCGAACTTGGCCCATCGGGATTTCTAGTCAGATTTCCGGCGCCCTAGAAAATTAGTTGTCTTTCGCTTAACCTGTGGCAAGATAAGTGAAAGACAACTAAATTTCTTGGGCGTCAGGAATTGGAAGTGTATGATGTATCTTCTGAAAGATCATCGAAAATGACACCCATTCCTACGTCTGACCATCCTTTTTCTAAGGGATGGTTCGACCGCTCTGGCAAGTCACTGCTGACTAGAAATCCTGATGGGCCAAATTCCGACAACAACACACAGTAAACTTTTCGGCGCCGGCACATACGCTTACACGCAGGAATGTTCGCTTAAATTTACATGGGTAAGGGTAATTTTAGGATTTTCAATCAATTTTGTAGTTGAGACTCAACATTAATAGTCCTTCATAGCCGTTTATGCTCTTCAAGAGTCACGTGTGTTTTGATTTATGAATATTTCATGAGTTGAGTTATTTGTTTAATTTTCCATTAAATATATGTTTATAATTATTATATGTAATGTCCAAAAATGATCTAATAGAGCAGTCATCTCAGTATTCGCTATCCCGCCATCCCACTTTTGAGGTTGGCTGCTCAATGCCGTTATGCAAAATGCCGTTATGCAAAAATGACTAAAATTTCACTAATAGAAAACTGTTTGGATTTTAATAACTTCTTACTTTTCTGAAAGTGGGAACTCTGAATTGATCGTATTATCATTTTGCTTTAGACACCCACTGAAATTATTCTCCTTTTGAGTCCGAATTTTTGTTGAACTTTGACCTTCCCCCATCTGAAGAAAAAGAAGTCTTTTTTTTGTTAAATTAGAATGTTTGCTTCTGAAATTGTCAATATTCCTCAGGTTAATGTTCAGTGGTGAAGTTAATAACTATCTGTGGCAACAGTTATATTGTTAGACTTAGATGACTATGATAATCCATACTCACATTACATAATTTCGGTTAAACTGGAATAATCTCATTGCCTCTAGCTTCTATTCTTATTGAGTATGTTGTGCATCTTTCAGAACCCGGGTTTTGATTTTTCACAAGCTCAGTTTAGTGGAAACTGCCCCGATCCAAGGACCTTCATGGGTGGAATTCGAACAGATTGATCTTTGCCATATGAGTTTGTATTTACCTGCAGTAATGTAAGATGATAGTCTGATAAATAACCTGTGTAATCTCTTTTGTCCCCTTGTTTGAAGCCGTTTAGTTTAATTATAAAGCAATCTTAACATACTCTAATGAAATACTGACTTTTGGCATCTTGTGGTGTTTGGTAATCTTTCAACTGCCCTTTGTAGGCTTTTAAAATTGTATATATATAAACGCATTTTAGTAGGACTTGTATTAGACATCACAATTCTAGTCTGATTATATAATAACTATTTTGATTTGAAATCTCACGGATCACCAAGCCATATCAAGCTGGTATGGAACACACTGTGAGTGTATGACCTCTTTTCTGTATGCTTAGCAAATTTTGTATATAAATAATGAGTTTGATATCATTTAGATTTTGCTTGTAACTCACCTCCAATTTTTGCAAACTTTCTAGGTGAGTAGGGCTGGAAATTAGTTAAGCTTAGTTGAATTTGGCTAAACTAGATAAGATTTGGATCAGCTTGAAACTCGATCTCAGTTTGCATGAATTTTTTTTTCAATTTAAATTTGGTTTGATTAGTTGTTTCTACATGTTAGCTTGAATTTGGTTCAATTTGATAGTTTGAATCAACAGAATAAAAATATAATTAAAAATACAAAAACTAAACTAGCTCATATAACTTATATTTGTCCTAATAGTTATTTTTCTAATGTAGGACTGATGGTATAATAGTAAAAACGAAGAGTTAGTCATTTATAAGTGTGAACATAAGTATAGCTAATTTTGAATAATAATATGACAATTAAAAGGATAATAGTGTTAGATGTTTTCAATAGAGAAAACGATGATGCATTAGGGTATTGTCAATCAATGAAATCATATATCTCGTTTGTTGTATGACATAATAACATATTGATATATTTCCATTAAATAACACTGTCATCTCCATTAAACTCTTTTCATTGTTGTCTTCATGGTTTCTTGTTGTCTTTATGATATTTATTTAGATGTTTTTTAAAAAAATTGAATTATTATTTTAAAATATGATTAAATCTTTATATTGTGTTTAATATTATTTTGAGAATTTTTTATTTTTTATAACCAAATCAATTTTATGTACAAAAATAAAATTATTTTTTTGATAAAGATAATTTATCAAATAAAAAACAAAAAAAAAAACGCGAGAGTGAAAATTTAACTAAAAACTAACAAAAATGATAATTGGACATGTCTAATTAATTTCTTACAAATGTTTTAAAAATACAAACAGAAAGTAACATCCATTGGCTAAAATCTATCTATGTCTGTATTTGTAAGTTTAAAGTGGACTAATTAAAAGGTTAACAACATTTCACACAACCTGATTTGATTTTTTTCTTAGTATTTTATAATTATTTTATTTGTTATAGTAATATCCTATCAATCATCAATTACATTTCATACAATCTGATTTTTTCTTAGTATTTTATAATTATTTATTTGATATAGTAATATCCTATCAATCATCAATGTAAAAGTCTAAATCCTAAACCGGTACATTTCACGCGCATAAACAACCTACCGTTCAAACGCCTAAACCCTGGTGGTGCCCAATACTACCATAAATATAAGGAACAACATCCTCTCCTAATCATAAATTATTTTCTTCAAAAATCATTTGCTCAATATTCAGGTATGGTAGATGTAATGAGTTCGAAGCAAGGTTTAATGGGTTTTCAATCAATTTTTGTTTGGAATCTGCTGTTTCATATCTGCAGTTTAAAGCATGGCTATTGATATGAGTTTTTGGTTTATATTGGCTTCTGATTTTCTTGTTAAGATGTGGTTTCAATTTGTTCTGAAAAATGAAAGAGGAACTCATGTTGTTGGTTGCATATAGATTTCTACTCTGGATTATACGTTCTTATTCAATTCTGGGTGTTTGTAACTAAACATGTTTTATTCTTTGTAGTTGTTTCAGCTTATCCTACCAAACTAATGGCACGTTCATAGAACTCAAGTGTTTTTCATTGATATATGAACTTAAACTATATAGAGAACGAGATTAATCCTTCATTTATTCATGATATTTATTTTAGCGTCAATAAGCAAAATTAATTTAATTAGTAGTACCTTTCAATGTACTTCATGGTTAGCTGCACATTCTTCCTCAAAAGATCAAGGTTATTCAGCCAATAGATTATGTTCATAACATTTTTGTAAATTCAGCTTTTATCATTATGTTTTTGTTTGTATGAATATATAATTTTTGGAAAAAATTAATGTCTGATAAATTACAATTATCTCCAACAAATCTCTGTTGAGAGCAAAAACTATAACATATTTATATTTATTGTATTTATTTTTCATAAGACTGACATATGTTTTTGTTATTGTTTTCTATTAACTTCAGCATTTTGATTCTCATTGTTTGAGCTTGCTAAAAGATGCTTATCTGCATTTTATATTGTAGAACATAATCAGATTGACTTAACCAAAATATTGTAGAACATAATCAGATTGACTTAACCAAAATACTATATCTTTTTAAATTGGGGAATAACTTAAATATAAATAAAATGTTACTTCAGCTCTTTATTGTAGATATAAAAAATTGAAGTTTCTTCTTCAATTGTTCAATTGTAAATATGTTGTAATTTTCTGAATCTGTTGTCATTAATCTGATTGAACATTAATCTGATTCAACTTTTGAAATTTGAGTTCATTCTTTCATGTTGTAACAAGTAAAACTCCAAAAGTAAAACTCCAAAAGTTATTTTTTGGATTCATCAGGTCTTCTACCATTGATGGGTGGAAAAATTCACAAATCCACGATTGTTTTCTTCAGCAAAAGTCTATCATTGATAACCCTATTATATTTCAAATGTGACTCTGATTAATCTAACTCATTTGGAGAAAAGAGTTATTAAGGTGTCAAAGGGTATGCATGATGTTTACATACTGTAATTTAGTTTTATTTTTTAACTTAGACTTACTTTTTGATTGTATATTATAAGTATCTTTGTTATATAAGAGAAATCTATTTAGTATATTATAAGTATCTTTGTTATATAAGAGAAATCTATTTAGTTTCAGTCATGTACATTGCTTTTAATTTGGTTTATGATTTCTAAACTTAATGGTAGATCAGAAATTGCATTTGAATATAAATGTATAGTAAATTTTATATTGTTTTGTAGAAGAAGCTATTTTTATGTGAGGACTGAAATAATATATGGTAATTATTGATTTAGGATAATTGATTATAGGGTTATTACAATTTTATCCCCTGTCATATAAGTCATTTATGGTTTAACCTATATTTTTCAAAACAATCTTGTCATTTTAAAATAATAATAATTTAGTTTCTAAAGTCAAAATCCACATGTAAATCCGTAGTTTTTTTGAAATAGCAAGGTTGGTTTTTTGATATTTGCTTGTGCATTTTGGTGCCTTCGAAGATTAGGGAATATTATTACATATTATTTAAATAAAAAGTCTATACAAATAATCTAAATTTTTTTGAACACATACAAATAATCTAAATTAAAACTAATAAACATGACTTTTTATGCCTCATATATTAGTTTGCATATTTAATCATTTTAAATAAAAATTAATATTTAATTAATATTTCAAATTAATTATGAGATATAACTTTACAAAAAGCAAGAGGAAATACTACACATTTATTAATGATATTCATTCTATATAATAATTATTTCAATTAAAAATGATCTTCCATCAAATCTTAATCAAATAATTATTCCATTTAAAATATTTTTCGGATACATTTGAAATTATAAAAAAATATTTAAAAAATGACGTATTTTTAATAAATATTTAAGACTGAAGTATTCAAAGTTAAATATTTACTTTATCAGTCTAAAAACATAAGAATAAAGATTATTTTGTAATTATTTAGTTTCTTATTTGAAATAAAATATATTTTAAAATATTTTTATAGAAAAGTTAATAAAACAAAATAAAATCAATAGAAGTTTAGGAATTATTTTAGATTTATGAAATAAGTAAAACATATCATAGTTTTTTCAAATTAACTTTGTAATTGTAATCATGATAAAAAAATGTTAAATTGTATTCATGAAAATTTAATGATAAATGATCATCATAAAAAATTAATGATAAAAAAGTAAAAATCTATGAGACACATATATATCACTATTGAATAAATAAATTTAAGATGATACAACAAATATTATTTTTACAATTATTTTTAGAAACATAAATAACTTACAAATATTTTTTTAAATGATAAAAATTTAACTATTTATTCAATTGCTTTTAACATGAATAAGTTAAAAAATATTTTTAAAAACGGGAATAAATTACAAATGTTATTTTCAATTCAAAAAGGATACTATGGATAACGTGAAATTTGTATGTCAAAACGGGTGAATGTGAACGTAGCTATGACATGTCAGTGGTATATTGTTCATTTTAATGTCAATCTCTAAAATTATTTTGTTGCTGAAACAAGATCTCTAAAATTATTTGAATCACATACAAGAAATCCCAATTTTTCAAGTTTTTCAAAATAGTTTGAGATTTCACTTTGCACATGACTTGAATTGATATCACCTATGGTCCATGTTTCATTAACTCAGGAAATTAACTTAAACCATCATGATTAAATCTCAAATATAACAATTGATTTATGCATGATAAAAATGAATAAACAAATCGATTGGAACTTGATTCAGAGATGTGCAATCATGAAGGAGACTCAATAAATGATAATAAACAAAATCGAAAAGACAATCAACAAAATAACTGTATTGGGGGTGTTCTCCCTGAATGTATTAGGGACATGCAACTGTCTCCCCTAGGGATATGCAGCTTCGGACTCCCCTTTTTATGCATGGAAAAATTTCACTTGAAATTGAGTAGACTTTGACAACATAAAAAAGATAGCAAAATTAACAAAATTTAATAAAAACAATAATTTAAAAAGAGAAGCAAAAGAAATTTTAAAAAATGTAAAATAAAAAAAAGGTTGGACATGATGCCGCGAGCAATGAAAGGGGTGTGGTGAGCAGCCCGCATGGGCCCACCCTCACTTCATATTCTCCAAATGACCAAGAACAAAAAAATGCGAGTTTAGTATCTATAAAAGAAAGTTTGGTCAAAATTAATGAAAAATGGCCAAAACGCAACCAGTTTTGACGAATTAATATACAAAGTCGCACAAAAAAACAAGACCAACTTGAATCTATGATCAAAATTACGTGAAACAGACTTGCAATAGGTGAAATTCGCTCGACTTTGCAGGTCACTCTCAGTGTCAATCAGGTCAAAACACGCGTCCAAATGCGAAATAAATTACCTATTCATGACCATCACAAAACACTTGTTCAAATGGTATATAAGTTTGTGCAAAATGGTTGAGATTCATGATTTTCCATTTTTGTGTTCTTGAGTTCATGAGAGCTCTTGTGCAATTTTCCAAAAATTCAAATCAAACACGTTTTCATGCAACTAATGATTGAAATAAGTTCCTCAAGCATGCAGAAACATCACATCAAAACACATAGAAAACACAAGAAAAGCGAGGATTATGCTCACTTGAACGAAAAAAATCAAGAACTTGCCGACAACAATGGTGAATAAGGTGAATCTGCGATCAAGCTTCGATGAAGGTCCAAACAAGCTTCCAATTTATAAATTTTTGTAGATTTGAAATCCTATCAATATCCTCTACTCAAATCTAAACTCAAATTCAAGATTCGAGAAACTTCAAAATTTGAGTTCAAAATGGAACTAAACTTTGATCTTGATTTGAACTATTTTGATTAGTGATTTGTATAGGTAATAGTTATATAAATTGAATGCAATGAAAGAGGAATCATAATTTCTCAAGAACTCAAGATTATTAGTGAAAATTCAAGGTTTCTTCGAGGTGAAAGAAACTTTGAATTTTGAGAATTCAAATTGGTAGAGTTTTGGAAATGGTAAGGGTGAGTTGTTGATAATTTTCTTATGTGAAAATGTACTGTTTATAGAGTTAGGATTAGGGTAATGGATAAACTTGGGATTATGCGAAGATGAGAAAAATGTGAGTGCATTTCACTTGAATTTGGTGGAATTTGTGAGAAATTTGAATTTGATGCAAAATATCTGGTGTAATGCACTCAAAATTGCTGATGCATTGTGAATTTAGTTTGAATTTGGAGGTGTGTGAGATGCATCAATGGTTTAGCAAAATAAGCGTTATCTTTTCTTTTTTTACTTTTAGTGGTAAAATCTTGACTTTTTCCTTGACTTTTGATTTATGATGCATGAAAATGACTATTAAAATTCAAATGAAATAAAGTGACAATGAATTAAATGATCCTAAATTTATATTTCCAAAATAAAGTATGAAATATGAAAATAAAGTCAATTTTCTCAACATGTGCAACACTAACTTTTCTTTGACTTTTATTATGATGTATGATAATGATTAACGAAATTCCAAATGGAATAATGTGATAATGATTTAAATGATTATTGTAACAATGAACAATGATGCATGGAATTTTAATCAAATTTTCTAATACATGCAAATGTTGAATTCTGACTTATGAATGCTTATGGGACTCCATAACCAAATGAAATGATATGTAGATACATTTAAGTGCAATTAAAAAAAAACTCTGTAGGAAAATTTGGGGCATGACAATGTCTTTCTCTAGAGTAAAACCCTCAGCAGACCTTCCATATTGTGCAATGATTACAAGAATTCTAAAGTACTTCAACATTGATACTATAGGGAAAAAATCAATCTCATCCATCAATAAAATTAATTATACCAGCCCAAAAATATAAAATCAAAACCAGATATGTTGAACTAAGGGACGACTGGGATAGATAAAAAAGAAGAATAATAATAAGAAGAAACAAAGGAAACGGAAGACATAGACATAAAATGAGTTTTTAATTAATGTCAAGCCATAGCAAATGAAGTAAAAGAGATAAAGAATATAATGTTAAGAGAATGATAAAGGAATGGAGCTCAGTCTGTTTAAAATCTCAGAGGTTGTTTAATCATCTTATTAAACCAAAGGAATTGAGCTCAAATATTTTGGAACTTGAAGACTAACCGCTCCAAGGTGCATGTTCATGGAAATAAGACTAACCACTTAATTCCACCGTATGAAAGGAAGCTTGACCACTTTACTTTCAGTATTATATTGAAGAAAATACGCAAACGCCCATATATATTATCTTGTAATATTTGATTAAAAGTCAACCCCAATAAGTTTGTCGATCATTATTGCAAAACCACTATGACCGCAACCAAAGTCTTCTTAAGAATCCAGACTCGCAAAGTCTCTCAAGGAACCTATCAACAACTATTTTTTTACAAGATTGTATACAAATATGCTTCTAAACAAGTAGATTATAGAATATTTAAGTACAACAATACAAACATATTGATAGAAAAATACGAACAAAAGCTCCTTGCTTATTTACAAAACTATACAAAGAATATAATAGAGTTTGTGCAACGCTTTGATGTACTTTTGTTGAACTGGTTCATTGATTTCAAATTCTTCCAAGTCCTCCTTTTATAGCTGAAAAAGATATTCGTTTGAGAGTAGAATAGGAAACACAAAAACCAGTTGTTTTGTTCCCAACAGTCATGGTGAGACTGGTAGATAATAGTACAAAAAGGTTCATCCTTATGCCACCCTATAAAGTAGAGGTTACACTGTACTTTTGTACTTTTATATTCACCATCACATGCAATCCCTAGTCTTGATATTTATCTTCTCCATCTTCACAGGCTTCCAAATTGTATGTTTATGAAGCATGTTGTAGAAGGATCAAAACTTTGTATCTTCAAAACCTAATTCTTCAAGTCTTTAGAGCTTGTTTAGAGAATCTTGCCTTCAGAGTCTTCATCATTTGGTCTTTAGGAGAATGTTTTCAGATCTTCAAAACTCGTTCATCAAAACATGGTCTTCATCATATTCAGAACTTGGAACAACAAAAGTAAAGCTTTAGAAGGTATCAAAAGCTTCCTTGCATAAGTCACGATCATAAGCTCTTGTACTAACGTTCCTTATAACCTTTTCATAAGAAGCATTCTAGAATCTTGATTTAACTTGAAACACACAAGAGGTATTCTTCCAGAATATTGAATTTAGAGCCTGATGACGTCACACACATTCTTACTAAAGTCAGAACCTATTTATCAAAAGCTACACAATAGACATAAACCATTAGAGTATACAATTATTCTCAAAGATCACATGTAAATTTATCACCAAAACATAAGGCTAGATGTAGAACCAATATTGTTCATTCATAACCAATCTTGTTCTTACAAAAATTGTAAATTTATCTAGAGCGAATATTTCGCTTATGTAAATAATTCTTCTATAGGAAGTTGTTATTTTAGTTATGAGTTAAACCATTCAAAAGCTCTTGTTTGTGTTAGGGGGCTGTCTTAGAAAGTCTTTGTTTGATAGGTAAGTTTCTCCATTGAAGAAAAAAAAGATTCTCTTTTGGTTCCTGGAGATTAGCCAGTGAAAATCTCCACAAAAGTTCTAGAGCTTAGTCTGGTTAATAGCTCTCTCAATTCGATATTAGCTCGAATAAAATATCTCTTAATTTCTAAGTTTAGTCTCTTGTAAAACATCGTTATGTTTGAGATTAGTCCAATAAAAATATCAATTTGATTCATGGTCATCCTATGTAAAACTCTAATTTACTTCAAAGGATAGCCAACTCAAAACTCCATCACAATCTATTATAAAAGATGGATACGAGTTCCTCCATGTCTCTATGTGATGCAGTATTTTGACTTTTGTTTCCTTATAGTGGGTTCGAATACCCTAGTGTAATCCTTTCAATATGTATTTACGTATACAAAAATCAACTCACATTTTTGTACAATTTATTTAGATTTAGATTTAAGTTGATAAGGGTATTCTACTCAAAAAAAAAAAAAAACTAAATTACATCTAATAAGAATATCATAAAAAAACATAACCAAAATAGAATAAAAGCAAAAATGTTTTTATAAAAAAAGATAAAATTAAAATAGATGTATATGTTACTGAGATATTTATGCAAGATAATACAAATAATATTGCCAAGTAAAGAAACTCTTGGGGTGTTAATTTTATCAATGTTTAAAAAATAATCAAAGAATGAATCGGTAAAACATGCGTATCTAGGTTTAATTGGTTGAATCGGTTAAATCGTGGTTGTATCTAGGTTTAATTGGTTGAATCGGTTAAATCGTGGTTGAACTGCATATTAAGTTATTTTGTTTTGAATTTAACCATTGATAACCTAGCTTTGGGATCAGTTCTGATATCAAATGGTTTCAACCTCTTTCTAATCGCAATTATGGAGATCGAACCGTATAAATAGTTAAATAAATATATTATTAAACATCCTTATAAATTAATTTATATCATAATTTATAAAATAAAATTCTCAAACAAATATAGTGAACAAGCTTACAAAAGAAGAAGAATGTAGTGTAACGTTCAATAACAAATCAAAAAATTAATTAAGGTTCAATAATTATTTATTTTCCCTTATTCCTTAACTCACACAATGTAATTCAACTAACAAAGAAGTGTCATTTCTCCAATTCACGATTCTTCATCGGCATAATTTTTCTCATCTCTTCCAAAATTAACACTAGTTATCCAAAGTCCACAAACAATATATTATTTCTTCTCAATCTATTTGCATTTATATTGTCTTATGTATTTCAATTTTTTTATCTTGATCTATAAAATTTTACATATTTTCTATAATCAATTTTTTATAATATCTAACAAAAAAAGAAAAAACAAGAGAAGTAAAACATAGAAATTAACTTTAATTTTCTAAATTGTCTAATTCAACGAAATCAAACTCGGCTCTTCGATTTTTTTATTTTTTTGCAAATGAAACGATTTTATCCCAAGTTTGTAAACCTAACAGTTTGTTGGTCCAAATCGAACTAGATTAGACTATAATTCAAGGTTGAATCGGTTCAACCGAATAATTTAATCCAATTTTTAAAATATTGATTTAATTATAAAAATTATATTTTTTGATGAAAAATAACTTGGAATTAATTATACTAGTCTTTGTTAGAATGTTCGGAAGAAAATTCCTAATTATAAAGATTCATGAGAATAAAATAGCCTCCAATAACTTTCATATTCTCACGATTTTATTCTTTTGTTAAGTCAAATATTGTTTTAAAAAATATTTAAAATTATATTTTAATATTTTTGTTTATAAATAATTTATTCTTGAAAATCGAATTCTTAAAACAAATACCCCTTTAATTTAGAAACAATGATAAGCAATTATATGTGTTTGAAAAAATAAGTAAGTATAATTGTTGAAAGTAAAATTAAAAAAAAAAACCTATTTTTTAAATAAAATTATAAATCAATAAAAAATGAATAAAGTATTTAATAGACATAGTCATATAGATATGTGCAAGTTGTTGAGATATTTATGTCAAATAAGAATTAATATAATAAAATGTTAATTTGGGAGTGGCACATGGACATGATTTTTAAAAATTAAATAATTAAACTTACTAAAAATATTGTGTTAAAATAAAACTATTAATAATTATACATCTAAGTTATACATTAATAAATAAAAATAAATAAAATAGTTTAAAGATCAATATGCATAGTTTCAAGAGATCTTTATTCTAGAAAAAAATAGATAAAAGAAAACTTTTACTTTATCAGTGACTTATTATGTATATAATAAAAAATTATAATTTTTAAAGTTTTGAAAAGTTACTCCTAAAAATTGTATGAAACTATTTGAAACTACATCCAAAATACATTTAAAAATTAAATTAAATATAATAATAAAATATTTTATGAATATAATAAAACTAATATATAGACATAGAGGCTTCTACCTAGATTCACTAGGATCGGTTGTACTTATCATTCAAATACATAGAGTTTTACTTTATGTGTAAAAAGAACATAGAGTTTTACTTTGATCCAAAAATAATTATGCTGGGGTAATACTTAAAGATAAATACGTGATATATCATGAAAAATAATATTTAAAAAATTTAATTTTTGTAATTTATTGTATTTTGTTGAGATATTTATGCTAGATTAAAGAATAACAAATAGTTAAAAAAAATTGTAAAACTAATAGATAAAGAAGTGAAAACTAATCTAAAGGTAATATTTGAAGGGAAAAGCTAACATTTGTTTTAAAGACACAAATCAATAAGTTATTTATAGATATTTGAAACACCTGCATGCATTCAATGTTTTTAAATTTTAATTATGAATTTATTAGATTTTATTATATATATTTTTTTTTAATTATAGTAGTATTAACATGCAATGACAGCATGATCCATGTTTAAAAGGATAAAATTTAAGAACAATTCTCTAAGTGTGATTCTTACTTCTATTTATTTATAACAAATATGTTTGAACATCATTTAATGAGTGAAATTATGAGCAATTTATATATGTCTAAGAAAAAATTATATATTTGTGATATTTTTATTGAAAAATAATAAGAATCACGTGTAAAAAATTATAGTTAAGTCTTGTCCTATTTAAAAATGTATAACTTAGTGAAGTTTGTTATACTTTGAGACATGTATGTTAAATTAAAAAATAAATAGTTTCAAAAAATAATAATAAAATATAAATATACTAACTAACAAAATTTTGTTGTGTATTAGTTGAGATAATCAAGGATCTATTTATATATATATATATATATATATATATATATATATATATATATATATATATATATATATATATATATATATATATATATATATATATATATATATATATATATATATATATATATATATATATATATATATATATATATATATATATATATATATATATATATATATATATATATATATATATATATATATATATATATATATATATATATATATATATATATATATATATATATATATATATATAATTAGCTCTCTAGAACTATATACTTTTGAAAATCGAAAATGTCCATCACCACAGTTGATCATGCTCTCCCTTCCAAAACCTACAACAAGTATGATGTTTTCTTCCACTCCAACATTATTCATACAATGGTCACAAATACACCTTCCATGGTTGACGAATGGCTCACAAACATCAAGTCTTATCACAACAACAACACCCTTGTTGGCATGGATATCAAGGGTCTTCCCGACAATCCTCGTCGCAGTAGGTCTTACAAATTTGCTGTCCTTCAACTTTGTATAGGCGGAGAGTGTCTTGTTTTTCAAATCCTACACGCCTCATATGTTCCTAAATCACTCATTGCTTTTTTGAGTAACGAAAATTACAAGTTTGTTGGTGTTGGGATGAGAGAAAATATGGACAAACTTTTTAAAGATTTTTCTTTACGTGTTGTAAATTTTGTTGATCTTCGCACCCTTGCAGCTCAAAAGTTGGGTGAGAAAGCACTGAATTATGCCGGGCTTAAAACATTGGCCTGTCGTATTCTTGGTAAAGAGATAAAGAAATCAAAGAGCATTACTTTGGATAATTGGAGTAATTTTCCGCTTACTATTAAGCAAGTTGAATATGCATGTCTTGATGCTTTTATCTCATTTGAAATTGGGAGGCTTCTTTCTTGTAGGGTTTATTGTTTATAGTTTGATTTTATAACCCTTTTAGTTCATCAATCTAGGTATTTTAGTGTTTTTCTTTGTATTATTATATTTAGAAATTCTTGTATGTGTAAGAGACGTTTCTGAATATTTTGTGTTTTAAGTCATGTTATGTGGTGTTTTATTATACTTTCTTTTTTTAGAGATCATGATTTATTATACTTAGAACTCTAACTAATCTTCAATGGAGTTTTATCAAAATAAAAATTTTAATTTATTCTTTCCATTCAATTTTTTTTTGTTGAGCATCATGTCTTCGCTAATACGACCATGTATTTGATTTCATTCCATCGTCAAGAAATATATATATATATATATATATATATATATATGGTAAATCCGTTTTCTCAACGGTTAATATAAAATAATTTTATGGAAATATAAACAGTTATGGAAAAATAAACAATTCTTTGAAAACTTTAAATAAACAATTTTTCATGTTAATTTATTATAGAAAATGTAATTTTTAAATCAACTTATATGTAATTTCAGTTCTATTTTAATTTTGTTAATTTTTAATCCTTTTATTTTAAGAATCAGTTACTTAGTCCTTTCATTTTAATATTAATGTTGAAAATCCATCTAAATCTATGATGAATTTTTATCAATCTTGATGAATAAGATTGACATCACTACACAATAACGATGAACAATTAAAGAAGAAGAAGAAGAAGAGAGAAGAATTATTTTCTGCAGAGTTTCTCACTATCCACAAACTGTGGAAAACTTTATTATTCACTTTGCAACTTTATTATAGATTTAGGTTAACTTGCTCCTTAAGCCAAAGCCCAAAACTATAAAAGCCCAACATACCTATTTTGAAGCTAAATCAAATATATTCTATTTTAGATCTAAATCAAATCTATCTAAATCTAAAATCAAATTTGTGTAACAAACTGTTTCCACACTCCTAAAACAAATCAAATCAAATCTTTTCTTGACACAAGTAATTAGTTTCAACACACCACCTAGTTCATTGTGTATAAGCTATTTATATTCATCATAACTCTTAGTCTTCTGAATGCTTTGACCTGCACTCCCTTCATCGTGATATCTGCAATTTGATTCTCAATTCTGTAGTGTTCTAAGTTCATCTTCCCATCAGCTACCTGCTCTCGAAGATAGTGGAACCTTATTTTGATGTGCTTACTTCGACCGTGTGATATTGGATTCTTCGCCAGGTTGATAGGTGACATGTTGTCGATCTTCATGGTAATTGCTTCATGATCTTTACCTTTGATTTCTTCGACCAAGTTCACCATCCAAGTTGCTTGACATGCACAAAGAGAACTAGTTATGTATTCCGCTTCGCATGATGATAATGTCACAACTAGTTCCTTTCTCAAACTCCAAGCAACTAACGCACCACCTAACATAAACACATATCCTACTGTGGATTTTCGATCCTCAGTATCACTACACCAATTTGAATATGTGTACTCTACTAACTTGCATTCTTTTTCTTTATCAGCTGTTGGAAATAAAATTCCATAGTTGAGAGTTCCTTTTAGATACCTCAATATCCTCTTCGTTGCTGCTAGGTGTGATACCTTTGGCTTCTGCATGGATCTACTTACCATGCCCACATTGTATGCTAAGTCAGGCCTAGTATGACAAAGATATCTTAAGGATCCAATAAGTCTTCTATATTGGGTTGAGTCGAAATCATCTTCTTCCGAGTCTTTCAACAGTTGTAGTATTGGTTCTGCATGTGTCAAAGTCGAATTACATTCTTCCATCTCAAATCTCTTGAGAATTTCTCCTGCATATCTTCTTTGATGCATCACCAAACCTCTACTAGTCTTGTGGAATTAGATGCCAATGAAATATGAAATGTCACCCAGATCAGACATTTCGAATTCCTTGCTGAGATCATCTTTGAAGTCTTCGATCTCCTTCTTACAACTACCTATGATTAACAAGTCATCGACATAGAGACATAGTATAAGCAATTCACTATTGCTTCTTCTTACATATACTTTATGTTCAGTTGTACACTTCACAAACTATTTCTCCCTTAGAAAGCTATCAATCTTCTTGTTCCAAGCTCTTGGAGCTTGTTTCAATCCACACAGGGTTTTATGAAGCATGTACACCTTCCTCTCTTTGTTATGTTTCACACACCCAACTGGATGTTTAACATAAACTTCTTCATCTAAGGGTCCATTAAGGAATGCACACTTTACATCCATCTGACATATGTGCCAACTATTTATTTATGCTAAACCAACAACCAACCTGATTGTTTCGATCTTAGCCACAAGTGTAGAAACCTCATCAAAGTCATTCCTTCTTTTAGGAGAAATCCTTTCGCCACTATCCTTGCTTTTTGTCGAGTTACTTCCCCTTTAGGATTCATCTTTACTTTGTATACCCAATTGACATCAATTGCCTTCTTACCTTGAGGAAATTCGACAAGTGACCTAGTGTTGTTGTCTTCGATGGATTTCACTTCTTCGTTCATTGCTTTCACCCACTTCGAATCTTTCAATGCTTCAATTGCATTGACAAGTTCGACATCTGCATAGAAAGCATAATGTACTAGCTCACCTTAGTTCTTAACCACATCATCTGACGTAACCTCACAATCTTGCAGTTTCGTAGGCATGCATCTTGTTCTCCGAGGTCTGCTTGTACTTGTACTCGTACTTGGTTGATCCATAACTGCTGGTTCCTTTTGTCGAACTTCTCTTTCGACTTGCATTTTTGGTTCTTCAAGCAAGATTCTCACTGAATCTTTCTTGACATTTTGAGTCCAATCCCATTCTTTCAGCTCATCTATGATAACGTCCCTGTTGATCACAATTTACTTATTCACTGGGTCGAACAACTTGTAACCTCTTGTCAAATGATATCTAACTAGTATCATTTGACCCGACTTGTCATCAAGCTTTTCTTCTAAACTGATTTGGAATATGTCTATGTGCAATAGATCTAAATACCTTCAGGTGACTCAAGCTAGGCTTCACACTAGACCAACATTCTTCTGGAGTAATCCCTTCTAACTTCTTTGTTGGACATCTGTTCAAAATATAAGTTGTAGTAGACACAACTTCACCCCAAAACTCTTTAGGTAAATTCTTGCCTTTCAATATACTTCGAACCATATTCATGATGGTTCGATTATTCCTTTCTGCATTCCCATTCTATTGTGGAGTGTAGGGTGGCACCACCTCATGCACAATCCCTTCTTTTTCATATAAATTGTCAAAATCTTTTGACATATACTCTTCACCACCATCAGTTCTCATCGACCACTTTGCCTTTCGACCATAGACTTAAACTTGGAAAATACCTCGATCACCTCACTTTTCTTCTTGATCAGGTAAGTCCATAGTTTTTGACTAAAATCATCTATGAATGTGACAAAGTATTTATTACCTCCAAACGAATCCACCTGGATTGGTCCATATACATCAGAATATATAACTTAGAGAATAGCCTTTGAATTGCTTCATGCATTCTTGATGAATCTATTCTTGTGTTGCTTCGCTTGCACACATTCTTCACACACTTCATTTGGAATAATATTTTATGGCAATCCTGAAACCATATTCTTCCTCTTTAAAACTTTGATGTCTCTAAAGTTGAGATGGCCTAGCCGATAATGCCATATCCATTAGTCTCTGCTAGCTACAGTTGAAAGGCACTGGTGCTCCATCACGTTTAGTTCTATCTTGAAGGTTCTATTCTGGGACATAGGATCCTTCAAGATTAACCTTCCATTTGCATCGACGACTCTCATCATCTTATCTTCGACTGTCACTTTGTAATTCTTTTCGACCAACTACCCTATGCTAAGCAAGTTACTCTTCATGCCTGGAATGTATAACACATTTGAAATTTCTGACCTTTTTCCATCTTTCCTCATTATCATCACATCTCCAATACCTTCAGCTTCTAGAGTATTATCATTTGCAAATTTCACCATGTTCTTCATTGAGGGCTTTAGAAACCAATATTTCCTTCCAGACATGTACGATGAACATCCTGAATCCAAGTACCGTTGATCCTTGAATTTCTCTTCATCTATTGTTATGACCATCAACAACATCTCCTTTTCTTCATACTTAGCAAACTTTACATCACTTTCTTGATTCTTTCTCTTCTCTAGACAATTAATCGAATAGTGACCATACTTCTGACAATTGTAACATTGGATGTGACTCTTGTCAAGCTTTCGACCACTACCTCTTCCTCTATTTGCAACACCACCTCTTTGGTTGCCTTGGTATGGTCTTCTATGATTCGACATGTTTCATTTGTTCTGGTTTCCTCTACCAGTCGAATTGTTATAGCCACCTCTACCTCTGTCGAACCACTTTCCTTCGCCTTTGGTTTCTTTTGTTGAATGTACCTGCAAAGCCACGCCACTCTTTGACTTTCCTGCAGCTCTTTTATTCATCATTTGTCCATGAGATTCAAGCGTCCCTTGAAGCTCTTCCTTTGTCAACTTCTACAAGTCTTTCCCTTCTTCTATAACCACCACCATGTGGTCGAACTTAGGGGCCAAAGATCTCAAAAGTTTGGAAACAACAACTCTTGTTGTTAACACTTATCCACATGTCTTAATTTGATTCACTAGTTTTGTAACCCTAGTGAAGAAATCATATATGCTTTCACTATCTTCCATCTGAAGTAATTCATATGTTCTCTTGTGAGTTTGTAACCTCACCTATTTCACCTTTTTAGCTCCACCAAAGGACTTTTCAATAATCTCCCAAGCTTATTTTGCAGATTCTGAATCACTTACTTTCTCGAAATTCTCTGGACTCAGACATTGATGAATTATAAAGAGAGCTTTATAACCCAGCTTCTCCAATTTTATGTGTTTCTTCTTGTCTTCTTCTGAAGCATCTTCTTCAAGCGCTTCTAATCCATCATTTACAAGATCCCAAAGACCTTGACGGAATAAAACCTTCATCTGCTTGCACCAATTCTCATAGTTATCTATTTTCAGAATTGGCAAACTTGCTGGATAATTCGTATTCCTATAACTCACTTCCATCGTGAATTCTTCTTCTTTAATCTTTCTTGATCGTTACTTCCCTTGAATCGATTAACCGGAGCTCTTGATACCAGATGTTGGAAATCTACCTAAACCTATGATGAATTTCTATCAATCTTGATGAACAAGATTGATATCACCACACAATAACAATAAACAATTAAAGAAAAGAAGGAAAAAAAGGGAAAAATTATTTTCTGCAGAGTTTCTCTCTGACCAAAAACTGTGGAAAACTTTATTATTCACTTTGCAACTGCAAAATTTTGTGAATGACTTTATTACAAAAATAGGGGTTACTCCCTCTATTTATAGATTTATGTTAACTTGCTCCCTAAGCCAAAGCCCAAAATACCTATTTTGAAGCTAAATCAAATATATTCTATTTTAAATCTAAATCAAATCTATCTAAATCTAAAATCAAATTTGTGTGTAACAAACTGTTTCCAAACTCCTAAAACAAATCAAATCAAATCTTTTCTTGACACAAGGAATTACTTTCAACATATTGATGTGAAAGTCCTGACTTGCACAAGTCAAATGGTCCATTGTGGGATATATAATGCTCAATGGAATTTTAGATTTTGGCTTACATCTATCTATGCTTTGATTAAGCTTGAGCAAAGAAACTTTTTATGGAGAGATTTGGATAGATTGAACAAAACAGGCCCTTGGTGCCTTGTGGGCGATTTCAATAATGTGCTTAAGTCCCGAGACATAATCGGTGGTAATATTGTTATGGAAGCTGAATACAAATACCTGCATCATATGATGGATAATAATGGGCTTTCAGAAATGGATAATATTGGGGATTATTACACTTGGTCCAATAAACATACCATAGGTACCATTTACTCTAGAATTCGTAGGCTCTTTGCTAATCCTGAATGGTTCTAGCTTCATTTGAATTATTCTTAGCTTATTTTGTCTCCTCATGTCTTGGACCATGCCCTTCTTTACTTGAAAAACAACCAGATTGGTCCCAACCGTATTGTCGGATTCAAATTCATCAATTGTGTGACGGATGTTGAGGGCTTTGCTGAAACAGTCAAGGCTAATTGGAATATCCCAATTGAGGGAAGGCCTAGTTATGTCATGTGGCAAAAGTTGAAAAGAGTGCAGCTATCCTGTATAAAATGAACAAATCTCTAACCCTTGCTAACTAGAATGTGGTGCATGCCCGTTATAGCCTATCTAAAGCTCAAGAGGACCTCCAGGTTGATAGAATGAATCAAGACAAAATTAAGAATGTGAAAGTTTGTATTGATGCTTTGCTTAATTGGATTGACATTGAAGATTTTGTTCTCAGGCAAAGAGCCAAAAAGTAGATGGCTAAAGGATCAAGGTAGTAACAAATTTTTCTTTCATACATCTGTCAAAGAGAAGCAAAATCAGAGGTCTCTTAACATGTTGCAGAGGGATGATGGCTTCATTATATCGTTCCACCATGATATTGAAGCTGAGATTTTAAATTTTTATGGTAATCTCATGGGAAAAAGTGAGGATGGCTTATTTTATGTCGATGTTGAGGCTATGAGAAAAGGACCTCAGCTCCAAAATATGCAGCATAATATGTTGATTGCTCCCATTACTGAAGATGAGGTTCACATGGCTTTGAAAGGTATTAGAGACTCTTCTGCCCCTAGAATTGATGTTTTTAATGCTAATTTTTTCAAGAGCTGTTGGAATACTATTAAGCACGATCTCCTTGCTACTGTTACTGAGTTTTTTTGAAAAGAATTACTTTCTAAAAGCCTTTAATCGCATCATAGTCTCTCTTATTCCTAAGAGAGATTCTGCCATCAGCATTAGAGACTTTCGTCCAATTTCTATTTGCACTACTTTCTACAAAAGTATTTCAAGAGTTCTGACTTTGAGGTTGGGCAAGGTTATTAGTAGTATTGTGAGTTCTTTCCATGCTGCCTTCATACATGGGCAGCAAATTCATAGTCATATCCTACTTGCGTTTGACCTTATCAAAGGCTATAATATTAAGGTTGGTCCTCCTCGCTGCATGACTCAATTGGATATGCAAAAGGCTTATAATACGGTTAGCTGGCAGTTTCTCGTGGCTATTATGCAGGAAATTGGCATTCCTCAAAGATTTATTCAATGGATTATGCCTATCATGTCTTCGGTGTCTTACAGGTTCAACATCAGTGGCTCAATATCTTCCCTTCTCCAGGCTAAGCGTGGAATTATGCAAGGGGACCCCATTTCCCCTTACCTTTTTACCATCTTTATGGAGTACCTTCACCGGTGTATGCACCTTATACAGCCGAATCCAAACTTCAATCACCATTCAAAATGTGAGAAGCTTAGTCTGACTAATTTGATGTTCGCGGGTGATGTTCCCCTCTTTGTGTGTGGTGACCCTACTTCAATTGATATGCTTCTTAAGTATTTTCAAAATTTCTTTGGATCAACAGGTATGAAGATTAACAATACTAAGAGCAATGTCTACGTTGGCTCAATGGACAATCCTACAAAAGATGCCCTTCTCCAATCGACTGTTTTCAAGCAAGGGTGTCTCCCTTTTAAGTACTTAGGGGTCCCGTTAATGAGTAGAAAGCTAGACATTAGTCACTACATGATCTTAGTGGATAATATTGTTAGTCGGATTCGTCATTGGTCTGCGAAATTGCTTAGCTATGTAGGGCGCCTTCAATTGATCCAGAGTATATCATTTGTTATAGCTAACTATTGGCTTACTTGTTTCTCTCTGCCCAAGTTTGTGATCCGTACGATTGAGAGCGTTTGCAAATCCTTCTTGTGGACCAGTAAAGACTTTATTAGTAAAAAGAATTTGGTGGCTTGGTCTTCAGTCTGTAAGCCTAAAAAATATGGTGGTTGTGGCGTGATTGATTTGGAGTTATGGAACAAGTTTGCTATGATCAAGCTGTTCTAGGATATTTGTATCAAAGCTGATTCGCTTTGGGTTAAATGGGTCCATATTTACTATATGAAGTAGCAAGATATTATTCATATGACACCTAAAGTGAGTAACACTTGGATAATCAGAAATATTTTGGATCAGCGGGACCTCATTAGTAATCATGCAAGCTTGTGGGAGGATATGGTTTCCAAAAGGAGATTTAGCATGGAAACTGTGTATTCTGCTATGGATTCTTATCAAACTGCTGCTTGGCACAAACTCATTCGCAATAATCCTTCCAGGCCCAGAGCAATTTTTATTCATTGGTGTGCTTACCATAAGAAACTTTCCACAAAAAGTACACTCAATCGCTTTGGTCTTATTGATGACAATAGGTGTTCTTTCTGTGGAAAGGATGAAACTCTAAATCACCTCTTTTTCGAATGTGATGAGATTAGCAATATCTGGAGGTGCATTCTTAATTGGAGCCAAATCAAACATTCACCTGAAATTTGGGATGAAGAGTTGAAGTGGTTGTATTGGTAAGGGTTGGAGAGCGGCTCTTTTTAGACTGGTTATAGCGGAAGCAATATATGGTCTATGGGGTTAAAGGAATTCTTATTGTTTTGGCAAGAATTTGGATGGGCTCAACCCTTAAAGAAATTCTTGATAATATCGTGTTTAGAGGATGTCATTCAAAGAAGCTTAAAAGTAGGATAGCTAGTTTAATGATGTATTAGCTCTAGCTTTTGTTCTCGTTGTTTTTATGGTTGGCTGGATCGTTTGTGATCGCCCTTATGCTTCGTGGTTTTTTAGTAATATATAGTTTCTTTTTCAAAAAAAATAATAATTGTGGATGAAGAATGATAATGTGAATTTTTATATTTGAAAAAAAATAATTAAAAAAAAAAACTAAATTTAATTATGATAAAAATTTATTCTATCATAGACAAAATTCAGAAAATGTACAAAACTAAGCTCCCAAATCAAAACCTAAACAAAATCCCATTTTTTTTGGCTATTTAATTTCCTCTTAACTTTGTTTTAATGATAATGTGTGTAGTCACTTTTAATTTAAATAATATTTTTCTTTTGGATGATTGCTATTTTTTCCCTATTTTCTCTTGATGAATGCTATTTTCTCTTGGATGAATGCTATTTTCTCCCTGTTACTTTTATCTTAAATTTTATTATTATTAAAAATAATATTTGATAAAGTTAAATCATTAAAAAATAATAGTAATTTAATTTTGAAAAATAAAATATAAATTTTAATAGAAAATAATAATAAATTACATGTAACTATTTGTATAGATTAAACATTGACATATCATCGAGTGAACTGATTCATCATTAAGTTTGATTTCAAATTAGAAGGGGAATCAAAATTTTAAAATAAATAAATAAATAAAATAGAGAGGCCAAAAAACTAAATGTTAAAATAGAGAGAATAAAATTTAAAAAATTTAAAAATTAAAGGATCAAAATTGCAATTAATTTTTTTTAAATTAAAACAAACACCTCTTATTATTTATTAAAATTATCAATTTTTTCCTAAATTCAATCTGCAAAATTATGTATGTTTACGTTAATAATTAAGAAATTGCGCATCAGGCAAAAGACTACTACAATGAACCGTTTCAATTATAATTACTATCTAATTTTTTTAATATTCTTAATTACTACATAATACACTTAATGTAATATGTTATTATCTTGACTATTAAACTAATCAAAATAATGTACTATGTTACTATCTAATTTTTGTGTTTTTTATTAAAAGACATTTTACTATAGTCTATATTAATAATCATAGTGATATGGTAAGCCTTACTATCTTTGAATCTCATCACCAACCGTTTTTATGTTGTTACAAAACAGGTGTGTCACTTATAATCTTAATATTTATATTAAATTAAAATATTTTTTACCATGTTTTAAAGTATAAATCGTTGTGAAATATACATAGATTTAATCACCATCATTATTATCAATTTTGGTGAAAAGTATAACAAATATTGGCAAAATACACTTTCTTTAGTCCTGTATGTTAACGTTAAGGTTCATTTTGTTCTCTTAACTTTAAAAAAGAATTATATTGGTTCCTTAACTCTTCAAAACGCTTCATTTTAGTCTTTTAACTCAAAAATTGGTCGCTAAATTCGTAGCTAATTAGACAAAAATGATTAAATTTAAGCGTTTTGAAGAGTTAAAGGACTAATATGAATTTTTTTAAAGTTAAGGGACCAAAATGAACATTGACTTTAACATAGGAGACTAAAAAAGGTATTGCCACAAATATTCAAGCGAAAGTTTGCTCTTTTCGGGATAGAACAATCTTCACTTTTATAAAACAAAATCCTAACACTCTCTTATGCCTTATCCTTAATCCATGAAAAATTGCATGCCACTTCTTCACAAAACTCCCACGTATCTTCTTCAACTCTTATAGATTAAGAAAATATATAACATAAATTTCATTTATTTTTTCTTCCTCTTCACATTTTAGGTACGTTGACGTTTCCACCTTTCACTTCTTCTTCACATTCACTACTACAAATAATACATTTCATGACAAAGCTTTCACATCACTCAACAAAAAATTAAGGGTTAAATATGTTTTTACTCCCTATAAATATGCGACCCTGCAATTTTGGTCTCTCTAAAAATTTTCTTCGAATAATGGTCCTCGCCAAATTATTATGCACGTGGTTTTAGTCCTTGTTGTTAAACCGATGTGTATTTTGAATGATGATTTTACATACGTGTGTAGAACGTTATAAAAAGTTACTCGGAAAAAAAAAAGGAACTCAAAATTTGATTTCTAAATCGAGAATTTCAATGCTTTTATCAATATATTTTGAAATTTAAAAAATTCATATTTAATTCTTCTCATTTTAAAAAATTCTAAAATTTAGTAAATAAATATTGTATAGTATTCTGAACACATATGAAAAAAATTTATTCAAAAACTTAAAAATTTAAGGGTAATAAAACCGTTTAAAAAGTAACAAGGACTAAAACTGCAAGAAAAAAAGTTTGTGAGGACCATTATTCGAAGGAAAATTTTAGAGGGACCAAAATTGCAGGGTCGCATATTTATACAGACTAAAAACATATTTAACTCAAAAATTAATGTATAATGCCAAACCGCACCATGTGTTATTTTTAAAAATAAATACGAAATATTCCAACAATTTTTGAATATAACCAAGGAAAAACATAATTTAGGACATGCTTCAAATTGCATCAAAAGCAGTTCATGTTTTTATTTCCTTAGAAGTTGTGTCTTTCTTTTTTATTTTATTTTTATTTGTAAATTAAATAATTTGTTCCTTCAGATAATAACTGGGGGATTCGATAATGAGATTTTACTATAAAATCACTCGTTAATAAAGTTTTACCTTAAATCTAACTTATATGTAGCCGCTACAAACTCATAAGCATCATTCTTTGGGATGAATTGCAAGATAGAAAAAATCTTCAATGTTCTATGTTGTATGTTGTTCTTATATCTTGAACAAAATATTTTTTTCTTCCCTTGCAATATATCTCACATAATGGTGTTGATATTGTTGTTGTATTTTTAAAATAACTTTCCAATATTGTCAATTAAATAGAACACTTCATAATTTTTTTTTTTTTATTGGTTGACAACATTGAGAAATTTATTCTTAAACATGCTGTAAATATAAGCATATGCAACACAAAAAATGGTGAGTGGTACATAAATAAAAAGTAAACAAGACATGTTACTTTCAATTTTTTATTGTTTACCATTTTTTTGCAAGTAACATATTACATCGCTTTTTTGAACCAACAGGAAAATCCTTATTTTATTTAAATTTTCAATAAAAAAAAATATCTTTCCTCTCGGTTTTAAAAAGAACCGAGAGATTTAGTTAATAAACTACAACAACGAATTTATGACCTACATTTATAAAGTTATTATGCTCAAGATATTTCCAACACATTAATCCACAAGAAAATATCTACATTCACCATTATATATCTTGTTCTCTTTCTTGCGAAATCATTTTATATGAAAACATTTGTTTGTGATAAACCATTGAACTCTCTACATTCACCATTATATATCTTGTTCTCTTCGAGATGAATTGCAAGTGCGGAAAACAATTTCCCATGGTCAGAAAAGATAACTTATCATAAATTGGATGAATGAAAATCGTTGAACTTGAAAATAATACACACAAATGATATACAACAAAATTTGAATAACAACTAAGATTTGGTGTTCCAGATTTGTCAAATTGTGGATCTATTGTAAGCAATAAATTTTAATATTTTGTGTAAACAATATAATTTTTTTTTAAAGTGTATCCTCTCAATTTTTAACACAAACTGAGCATAATAACTTTTCTCTCTTAATTTTGAGTCGCTTTTAAGTTTCCCTCTTAATTTTGAGTCATAATTGATGGGAAACTTAAGCGCGTTTATTTAGTTTTCTCACTGTTCTTAAACAAATCTTTATCGTCCATTTAATGAATATCAACGCTCAAGACAATGCAATTAGTGATCGTGTGAAACCTAAAACACATTAATTATAAAAGCATTATAAATATAAAAAAATTGATAATGAAACATTTGACATGAAAACTTTGATACTTAAATAAGCTTGGAAAAATTCTCTATAATAGATTGCAAGAGCAGAAAATTATTTGAGTTCAAGTTTGTGTTCTTAAATAGTTATATAACTGGATATTTATTTTATTTATCTAACCTTTTTTGTTTTATATAAAAAAGAAATGCATGCAAAAGTCATTGAAAATATACCTGCATCTAATATTTGATATTCCATGAGATTCAATGATTCAAAGGTCCAACATCTGATATTTATTGACAGTGGAGAAGATGAATCAGACTCAAAATTTGTTATATATTTTACTTTAATATATTGTGTAAGAAATGTAATATCATGTGTAAACATTATAGTTTGTAAATTAATTCATTTTAAAAATATTTTGTGCAAATAGTGTAATAAGTATTTTTTAAAAGTTATCTTTTCCCTCGAAAAATCTTGTGTAAGAAATGTAATATTTTGTGTAAACATTATAGTCTGTAAACTAATTCATTTTAAAAATATTTTGTGTAAATAATGTAATAAGTATTTTTGTAAAGTTATATTTTTCCTTGATTTTGGTCATAAACTAATAAACAGTTCAACAATCCCTTATGTTTTTCTAAAATCGAGGGGTTAAGTGTTAAGTTAACATAACACCCTTAATGATTTTTTTATTTTTTTTTATATAAATGTTGTATTTTTTAGGGTATGTTGTTGATGATAAAATTTGTATGTTTTTGATGTTTTTATTTTTGTTGTGCTACATTGTATGTTGTTGTTGATAAAAGTTCTATGTTGTTGATAATTTTGTTTTTGTTGATACAACTTCTATGTTATTGATGATAAAAGTTGTATGCTCTTGATGTTTTTATTTTTGTTGATCTATGTTGTATGTTGTTTAAGGTATATTGTTGTTATTGGTAAAAATTATATGTTGTTGATGCTTTTATTTTTGTTGATACAAATTCTATGTTGTATAAGGTATGTTTGATTCATGGTCATTCTCAAGATTATGATTTTCCGTCTTTATTCAAATCTATAGGGTCATCATTCGCTATGTCAGTAACTATTGTGGAATCTTATTTTGTAGCTAATAGGTTTTATTTTGACGATGACAACTACAAAGTCAAATACTAAGAAGACTTCATCATGATAAGAGTACAACAAAAGCATAAGTCAAAGAAGTATTTAAGCGGTTAAAGAGGCAAACCATGAATGTAAAGGTTTGATGAACTTGACTATTTAAAGAAGAAGGCAAACCAAAAGAAATAATCTTAGGCCTCAAGAGATCTCAAGCAGTGTCAACACAGAAGATGATATCTGGAAAAAAGTTTGTAGAAGGAGTTAAACTCCTAATTTAGTAAGTGAGTGACCTTTTGTAAAAGAAATGAGTTTTTTTCATAAAAGTATATAGTTATAAGCGCGCACTCACATACAAATATTTTTTTAAATACCTTAACTAAGAGAAAATATTTTTAAAGTATCCTAAAAGTTTTGCCAAATAACCTTGGAGTAGCGGAAATAGCTAAAGAGAAATATTTGACTAAACTAATCGATTAGACCTTAGTGTCAATCGATTATAATAGTTCAAACATAACCCCAAGTTATTTAGACAATGTCTTAATGATGTACAACGGCTAAGAATATCCTCTTTATTTTTTAAATGACAAGAAAGTACTATATTTTGAATACCTAATTGATTAGATTAAAAGTCCAATCGATTAGACAATGATCAAATTATTGAGATTTCAATTTTGTGGATTCTTCTTCTCTATAAAGAGAGGTTTCATTTCTCATTTCAAATAATCCATAACATGATTTGTATATTCACACACACACACACTCTTTCTCGCTCTAAATTTTATTTTTCACTTTCTCTCACTAGTTCTTATAGCCAAATGCTTTTATGAGGGAAATTTCATCTGTGAGTTAGATGTTCATTATTATTCTGGATGTGTAGAATTGTATAAGTTCACCAAGGATTTATGTTTATACACCTTAGATGAATACCGTCCATTTAGGGATTATATATGTGGTTCAAAACTAAACCCGTTAAAATCATATGGTTGAAGATTGTGTGTGTGTGCGCGCGCGTGTGTGTTGAAGATCAACTAGCTTTGAAGATCTTACCATTAGTTCATGATTAGTCTGGTTAAAACCTATGATAAGTTTTGAGATTAGTACGGTTAGAATCTCAAGAGGTTATTTGATAATATTGTTAAACTAATTGAGCTCCAATATATTTTGAAACTTGAAGGTTAATCGCTACAAGCACTAGTACAAAATACCTTCATAGTAGAGGTTTTCATAAATAGTAACAAAACAACACAAACCAATACATTTAAGTTAATTCCCCCACACTGTATATAAAAACTTCAACAAAATTACAAATCTTTAACTGACGTCGATGATAGTACAATCTCCTTAATCAAAATCTCTAACCGTTGATTCTGTCTCCAAAACCCCTACTAAATTTAACACTTCCAGCAAAGAAACAACAGAAAGCACAAATAAAAAAGCTAAAGAAAAGAGTAAATAAAACGTTAACATTGTGAAAGAAATTTTTGTGAAGAACACTCATTGACAGAGAAATAAGACAGAGAAATAAGGAGAGAGATGGGAAATGGGATCCAACCGGTGGTGCTTGAGCTCGCAGAGGTGATCAGAAGTTTTAGGTGGAAGATATAGTTCGCGGTGGTGGGGGATTGGTATAAGAAGAAGGAACGGTTAGAGGAATGATGAAAAGTGATTTTGTTATGAAGTAGAGGCAGAGAGACAAAGAGACACGAACCCTAATGTTATGTGTGGGTGCTTATGTCTTTGTAAATAAAATTTTTCATTCACCAAATAATGGTATTGGTTTGTGTTGTTATGTTACTATATACATGTGGGTTTGTGTGAGGACTAGTATATGAAGATTCAAGTGTAAATGAGTTGTAGGGACTCCTAGGGAGAGACCCAGCTACAGTTGTCAAGAGTAAAGTGTGAGTAAATGGCACGTGTTGGAGTGATTAATGTGTATTAACCGTGTTGAAGAAGCGCTTTCTTCTCCCCACCCTATTGGGTTTGGAGGATATTACCCATCTTCATGATGGTTTCTCTTGCTCACCTTCAAGGTTGTCTCCTCCTCTCCTCTATGGAGAGTATCACTCTCTTTCATATGTTAACCCCATCCATCGGCTTCCCCTTTCACTATTTCGAATCACTGCCAAACCCCTCTTTCTTCTGAAGCGGCCGCCACCAGAGCCACCACCAATGGTTGTTTCCACACCTTCAAAGCTGTCAACCGATGGCCCATTCCCAAAGCTCATCCTGCTCACGCATATGCCATCAACGCCACCATCGGCCTCTCACACAACTCCGATGGTTTTCATCGTTCGCCCAACTCCAGAGCCACCATGGTTTATATGCGGTTTACGTTTTCTCCCTTATTTCCATTTAACTAATTTTAGTTTTGTGGTTCCTGTTTTGTGTTGTTGTCTTTTAGAACCCTTGTTTGTTCTTTTTGGTGTCTTGCATCACTACTGTGTGTTTTGCTTTAGTTTAACCTATTTTCAGTGGGCCTTCAAGATATTTGATATTTTGCTCCAAAGAGGTTTGGTTGGTGATAATGGGTTTTGGAGTAATAATTTAAGGGTTATTTCTAACCAATTTCTTTTTTCCTTCTAACAAAGACTCCTTTCAGAGAGGGTGAGTTTTTTCAAGAAAGAGAACCGGTATAATCAAACTACGCGTGATAAAGTCAAAAAATGATCCTTAACTGGATAGATTCAAAGATTGTGGTTCCCAAACTCATTCATATTTTATGGAAGGTTGTTGTTTGGTTGCTAGGTTTAAGAGCTTGGATTGGTATTACTCTTTTAGGTTCTATTCTATCACAGTTTATCAGTTTCCAACTCTTTGTAAGCTTAACTATTAGTGTTGATTTTTGCTTGAGGATGGGAAATTCCCTCACTCAATGGTTATCTTCTTGCTTGTACGTTTATTCTCTCTGTTGAATGAAATTGTTTTTCTGTCAAAAATAGTGTATTAATCGTGTTTGTTTCTTTGTGAAAAACAAATGAGTTGTAGTGTTACTTAATCTAAACCAAGCACATGGAATGTTAGTTAGTGTTAGGAAAATATAGCATACAAATTAGTTTCTTCGTCAAAAACCACACATTTTACTCTCTAACATCTTAGTGATATTGGCTAAATCGATTGCTTTATATACTTGAGACTAATTATACTATTTATATGATTTAGTATTAGATTAAAGTGAAGATGATAGTTTAGTGATTAAAGTAATAGTTTATTCTATTATTTATAGTTCTTGATAATATTATGAGCCCAAAAGCAGACTCGTGGGACCATAATATCCATATTAGGCATATAAAATTGAAAACAGATGGTGGGCCATCAAATATTCACAAAATACAAAGAATACATAAAAGTAGGACTATGTCATTGTCTATATTGACCAAAACAAAAACAAAAATAGAGTAGAACTCAATGTCATGTGTGTGTGATATCATTTTGAGGGTTGATTTGTTGCATTGCATTTTATTCTTTGTATGAGTTTGGATCATTACTCCTTCTTCTTCTTTTTTTATATGTTTTAGAGTGGAATTAATCTAATGGCTTAATTGTTGTTATCATTGGTAGGAGAAAAATCAGTTCATTTCCTCTTCTTTATAAACTTCATTAGGACAAAAAAAGGTATGATGCTTTCCCCCTTTTAATCATACACGAACTCTTTTTTTATTGGAAATGGAATGAAATAGTCTCATGGCTACTTTGAGACTTTGGTGTGTTGTATATTTTTTAGATCATGTTTTGGTTATGTAATGGGAAATTTATGTTATCAAGCAATTTTGATAACTTTAAATTACTTTTTTCCTCTTTTATGTGTTTATATATGTTTAGACATGTATTTGTGGTTGTTTTTAATATGCTTCATTTTTACTCAAATGAACTAATTAAGCATAGCAAACTATTTGAGGGTTCTTGAATTGGAAGAGGGGAAAATCTAAATATGAGTGAACTGTCCAGTATTTAAAGCCATTCTTTAAGTTCAAACAAACCAATGAAGTAATAAGTATTCGTTAAATTTTTAGTGTTTCCACAATAATTTAAAAAAAAACAACTAAACCTCATCATGAACCTTATTAACACTCCTTTGAGAATGACTAATTTGACTGTTATTTGTGGTTCTTCCAATGCATTTTTTGCATTCCTTTTATACATTGATTTTTACATTTAGAAAACAACTGTCAAAAACTTCTTTTGCGGTCTAGTATTTGGGAGTTGTCGATAACTCCTTAAGAGCGTTTTTCATTAAGAGTGAAGTTGTCTTTGTTCCATCCTTAATCTTTGCGGATGCTTAATTTTTTCAGAAGTAGTTATGCATCGTAGTTGGATGAAAGTTAGTCGTTTGGGTGCAGAGTACGATAAATAAATGGACGAGTTTTTTTCAACATGCTCGTGAAAAACTTCCTAATAATAATAAGTTTTATTGTCCTTGTGTTAATTGTTTGAATAGATAGCCGCCACTTTTAATAGATGAAATATGAAATCATCTTGTTTACGAGGGCATGTGTCAAAGTTATACTAATTGGATATGACACGGTGAATCATCAAATGACATACCAAGTGTGTCGGAAAGGGAGGTAGTTGACGTAGACATAGACAATCGGCTAGAGGATATGATCCATGATATTGGACTAGAGTCTTTTCAGCGTGCTCATATGTGCAATACTTTTTTTTCTCCCGTTTATAAGCATCTTGAATTCGTGTGCTCATTTATAAAGTTATTTGTAATTTATTCTCGTTTATAAAAATAATTGTAACTTATTCAATTTATAAAAATGATTGTATCAATAAATATTTAATTTTTATCATTAATTTTTTATGATTATCATTTATTATTAATTATTTATGATTATCATTTATCATTAAATTTTTATGACTACAACTTAAGTTTTTTTTTATCATGATTACAATTATAAAATTAATTTGAAAGGATTATGATATGTTTTAAGTTATTACGTAAGTTTCAAAAAAATTATAATTCTCATTATTTTTGTTTTGTTTTATTAACCTTTCTATAAAAATCAAAATAACTTTAAAATATATTTTATTTCAAATAAGGATCTAAATAATTGTATAATAATTTTTATTCTTATGCTTTTAGAATTATAAACTAAATATTAAACCTTGGAATAAAATGTTATAACTTGTAGTAAGAAGGGTAATCATGCTTTTTGAAGATACTTTGGTCCTTATATTTTATATTTCTTAAAAATACATATTTTTTATTAATATTTCATAAAAAATACATAATTTTAAAAAAATTTAGTAACAAAATGTTATTTAAAAATATAATAATAATTATTTTATTTCTCTAATGCATAAATTTATTATTAAAAGTTCTTGCAATTTATTATTAAAATAAATAAATTATATATTTATTACGATTAAATCATTAATTCATAAAAACAAAATAGTATTCTTTAATATTAAAAGTTATTATAATTTATTATTAAAATAAATTATTTAAAAATAATAGCAATTTATTACCCATCTAAAATTAAAGAAAAATAAAATAAACTAATTATACATTTATTACAATTAATTAAATTTAAAGATCAAAATAGAAATTGGAAAAGAAGAGAAAATTGATTAAGGAAGATCAATGTGTAATTTAATTAATCATATTCCGTTGTTGGAGAAACGTGACAACCCTAATAAATAATTAGTGAAATAATTAGTAGAATTAGTGGAATAAAAATAATATAAAATCAAACAAAAATTGTAAGTTTGCCACATCAATCACTTTTATTGTCAAATCAATATAAATCAAACAATGGTGCAATTAGTCGATTTTGACTCTACAATCAGAAAAATTAAAACTTGAAGTCAAAAGGTTAGAGGTGGTATTTCCAAGTACTTTTATTTTTATAGATTTATAATAGATAATAGATATAATATTATATTAATATTATTATTTTGCTGGTTGCGGAGATATGTCGTTGTGGTTAGTCGTGTATATATAGATGACATCCAAAAAAATAATACAAAAAATATTAAAAATAAATTAAGTTCTTAGGTCGGTTGTATAAATCCAATTTAAGAAAAAACGTTATTAGGTCGGGTGTAAATTCTTTACGGGTTTCTTAAAGCCTGGACTTATTAAGTCAAACGAATTACATCCGATCTAATAAAACTTTATTAAGTCAGTTCAAAATCCGACTTAAGAAATGGAAACTTCTAACGTCGGTAGTTCTTAGGTCAACTTTGGAACCGACTTAAGAAGTCAATTTTGACCGACCTAACAATGTTTTTTCCACTGGTGAAGGTCCATGTTCATGGAGAGAAGACTAACTGCTTGAATGTACATTTGAAAAGGACGCTTGACCAATTCAATTTCATCAACTTATTAGAAAAGACGCAAACGCTCATATCTATCATATTGTATTATTGTGGTTGTAGGACAACCACCATTTCCATGTATAGGGGGTTCATGAGTTTTTCCTATCAAAAACTCTCATTATTGAAAACTCTCAAGATCAAGTCTTGGAGAGAGAAGTGTGTTCTTTTTTTTACCGAACCTCTATAATTTTTGGTGTCTTTCTTTTTCTTTTAAACCTTTTATTTTTTCACTTTAAATATTTTTCTGGTGCTTAGACTTAGAAAATATTTTTCAATCTCTGATCAAATTGTCAAAAGTTTGCAAAAACTATGTTTTTTTCAAACCACACAATCCATCTCCCTCTTGTGTATGAAGTATCAAGTCTAACAAGTGGCATAAGAGTCTAACTCATATTTAAAAGACTAATCGTCTTAGGAGGAAGATGACTTTCTACTCAAGTTTTAAACTCACCAACACCTTTTTAAAAATAACAATCCTTCACTTTTTTGAAAAGTAATTTTAAAAATTCTTCTTTAAAAACAGTAGTTGATGGACCAGTTCACCCTACTCATCAAATTATGATTGGTAATGGAAAAGTCCTTTTTACCAAAGAAAAAAATAAAGATTGATATAGATCTTTAAATCAAAAGCTTTACGAAAGTGTTTTTTGAATGACATAAATTTTTCACCGCTCATCACTATTTAACTGCCGAGGAAATATGGAAGCTCTAAAAGGGAAATATGAAGTTTATTTAAAAATATCTGACAAGAAAAAATGAACACACGAGGCGAAAAAGAGAAAAAGGATATTAGTTTTAAAAATGTTTTCTAAATCAAGTCTTATAGAATTATTTTCTAACAAACATCTAAGAATTTGGAAAATTAATCCAAGTCTTAAACCTGTAGAAATCTTTCATAAATTTCAGGAAAGAAGGAAATCAGAAAGAAGATAAACAAGCTCAATCAAAATATATACAGAAGAATCATCATTCTCATCTTGCTCATGTCAAACCCAATTTAATATTTCAAGAGACAATACTCAACCATTGAAATATCAATAACAAACCAAATATCCTCTTGTTCAAAGAGCGACAAAGAATATGAAGAAGATGATAAAGAAGAGAAAATAAACATTAACCTAGGGGAGAACCATGAAGGAACCATTTTCAAGATTAGATGATCAGAAATGATCAATTGAATAAAAATTATGTAATGAATTTATTTATTCTCATGTTTACCAACTCTAGCTTCCAACGATGTGATGAAAAGGATACACCGTGAGGTGTTCATCCCACATAGAAAATATTTATCAATAATTATTTTTTGAGAAAGGTAAAACTATTTTAAGGTTGAAATAATCAGCTAAATCTGATTAACCCCTTAAGATTATTATTTTATTATTTTTCTTATGCTTTAAATAAATTAATTTTAAATTATTTATCTCTAACCCATGAAATAAGTTCGCTCAAGTATTCGAAGCAAACGATACTAAAAAGCAAGAATTGGAGGTGCAAACAAAGAGAAATAGAGGTACGTAAAGATGGAAAACAAAACTCAAGCCCAGCTAGCGCAAATACACTAAAAAGGAAAAAACTAATTGATCAGGTCAATCAATTAGAAAAGATACAAAAATATATTTTCAGAGCGAATAAAAGACTTAAAAAACACAATTCTCATTCAAACCATTTTGCCATTTTGACTTTTCATTTTAAATCATTTCTTAAAGATTAGACATGAGTCCTCTTCATAGTTGAGAGAGTTAGTGACATACTTGTTGATCTCTGTTAGTGTTTTAAGTTGGCATCAATTTTGGTAAAACTAGGCTTTAGCAATGTCATGATAGATGTCATGACATTCAGAGATTGAAGATAAATCCTACCTGCTAAGGATGTTAAAAGACAGCTCAGAAATGGAAGCTAAAGTCAGTCTGGAAATTAAAAATCGATGTCATAATGTATGTTATGACATTCGATGACATTCTGCTCGCAGAATGCTTTTGTTCTGAGATTTTCGAAGTTTGTTGAGTCTGAATATTGTTTTTCCGTTATTAGAAAGCATGCTCACGCGGCTGCTAGGTTAATCTTAATTAAACCTAAATTGGTTGTTGAAAAGACCATGTTTTTAGGATTAAATTAAGTGAACCCTAGCTATCTTTATGGAAGCCCAAGACTGAAGTTTCAGGACTGCTTCTATAAAAGGAATTCAACCATTACAATTGTGTTGCGCCCTTTAAATGTATTAAAGAGATAACAACTTGTTTTTGTGTACTGTTAGGATTAGTAACAGTTGGTTTTTGTAATTCTAGTTTCTCTTGTGAGCCAAGCAACTATCAATTGATAAGTGCATTGGACTAGGATTTGTTTGTAAGGGTAGTTTATCACTCAAAGCTTTAAAGCACGAGTGTTTGTCTCTTGATTGAAAGCTTTGAAGCGAGATCAAGATAGTTTATTGAAGTGTGTCTTCACAATTCAATTAGTCAATAGGTTGATATCACTGTGGAGGGGAGTGAGTAGGTACTCGATCTAAGTAGGACTTAGGTTGAAGTTGCATTGGGTAGGTTTTAAGTGGAGATAAACCGGTGGTTTATTCCAATTAATTCTACTAATAGTGAATTTCCTCCCGACTTGGTAGCCCCAAGATGTAGGTGTAGTTAGACAACCGGGTAAACAACTTATTGTGTTCCTTCGTTATTTATATTTATGTAAATTGTTAACAGAGTGTCGATAGTGTGTCATAACATTCTGTGACATCACGATGCCGCTGAATTTCAATTGAATCGAGCAGCACCACGCTTGTTATTTCGGGTGAGATCTAGGATAATAGTTTCCGTAATGGATAAAGAAGGAGGATTTGGAGGAAGACCACCTATTCGGATTGGTCTAATTATGATTGGAAGCCTCGTATGGTTGCCTTCTTAAGATCGGTGGACATTAAAGCTTGGAGAGCGACAAAGGATGGAAACATCCCACCAAGCTTGAGAAAGATGGGACTCTCTTGAAACCCGAGGAGGAATGGAGCAAAGAGGAAGAAAAGCTAGCTCTAGGGAACTCTAAAGCATTGAATGCTCTCAATGGTATTGACAGAACATCTTCGACCGGTCCATCAATGTGAGCTGGCCAAGGATGTTTGGGACACTCTCGAACTACTCATGAGGGACATCCAAGGTGAAGATGTCAAGACTTCATGACCGCCAAATTTGAGAATTTGAAGATGAAGGAAGATGAGACTATTCATGAATTTCACATGAATATTTTGGAAATTGCCAATGCCTCGTGAGCACTTGGTGAAAAGATGTCAAGAAAATGGTGAGAAAGATTCTGATCCTTGCCTAAAAGGTTTGCAATGAAAGTGACCAATGAGGAGGCTCAGACATCAAGACCTTGAAGGTTGAAGAACTTATAGGATCTCTTATGACTTTTGAGATGGGAATCCTGCTGACAAAAAGAACAAAAGCATAACACTTGTATCTAACATCAAGAAGGATGCAATGTGGAAGATGAAGAGAAGATATAAGCTATAGCTATGCTTAGAAGACAGTTCAACAAAATCATCGAGGATTGATCCAAAGTCAAGGTCAAATGTCAAGGACATTGCATCGACATCGCAGATCTTATGACTCCAGCAGAAGATCCAAGTCGAGGAAAAGGAAGTCAAGGCAGAAATCCAATGTCATGAATGTGAAGGATTTGGACATATTAGAGTGAATGTCCCACCTTTCTAAAGAAACAAAAGAAAGGAATCATGGTCCGATGGTGATTCGAAGTGAATCGAGGAAGAAGGTGCCAAACTTGTCACTTCTAGTGTACAATATGTATTCTAGTGATGAGGAAGTGTCATTTGAAGAGCTTCAAACCTACAGAAGTGTATAAAAAAAGTATGTCAAAAATGAGGAAAAAAAATCGAGAATTGAAGTCGAGAAAAAGAGAAAAGGACCACATAAATCACTATAAATTGTAATAGTGATATTGTAATGTTGAACTCAAACTTGATGTCTAAATGTCAAAATGTTGACATCCTGTCGATAAGTTGGAAGAAATTCTTGACACCGCAGGAAATAAGCATGGTCTAGGATATGTGGCGAAAAGAAACATGTTGGTGACATTAAGAAGAAGAGACATAGGAAAACAATGTCAAAGGTGTCACAACCCAAACAGAAATGTGTGCCTGTCGCAAAGAGATTTGCTAATAACCAGGAATGGAACAAACCTGGGAAGTCAATGACAAAGAAGATGTCATACCATAAGTCAGGGAATAGGTCTGCCTCAAGGTATGTGGAGACTAAGAAGTCTGCCAATAACAAAAGAAAGAACAGACCTAATAGACCAATGTCAAAGCAGATGTCACAACATTGGGTGCAACATCAAAATCATAGAAACATGAACAAAAAGTTTCAAAGATGGAGGTGTCATTATTGTGGAAGGTTTGGTCACATAAAATCTTTTTGCTACGGGCTACATGGATATCCTAATCAAGGGTCTTATGTGAAGCCTAAAACCAACAGGGTATCATACCCTCAACAAAGGAAGAAGAAGACTTCGGTAGCTAATACTTCAGTGTGTCTACCAAGAAAGATTGGTACTTTGACGTTGGTTGTTCCAAACACATGACTGGAGACAGGAATCTTCTCAATAATGTTAAGCATCACTCCACTTTGTTACTTTTGGAGATGGAGCCAAAGGAGAAATCAAAGGTATTGGAAACTCAAACTGGTCTGGAGTTCCAAATCTAACTGGAGTATTCCTGGTAAAAGGTTTGACGCAAATCTCATTAGCATAAGTCACCTATGTGATGGGATTCACAACAACTTCACTAAGTCCGAATGTCTTGTAATCAATGATGATCAAGTAGTGATTATGAGAGAGTCGATCAAAGGACACTCTACATGTGGGAATCGAGAACACCACCGCCTTATGAGTGTGCTAAACATAAAGAAAGGAAGTAAAGTTGTGGCGCAAGAATCGTCATCCACACCTCGAGGAATAAAAGGAGCCCATAGAGGGAGTCAAAAGGATACCAAGATCTTTCATGGACAAAGGAGAATCGGTGGTAAGTATAAGGTTGGACAGAAATCGAATGTCACACTCAATGTCTAGACATCTAACCACCCCTAAAGTACTACAGAAAGTACTAGGATCCGCATGAAAGGATAACCAAGTATCTTACAAATAAGATAGGAGAATGAAACCCTCTCGGAGAAAAGATCATGGTGACTTCCATCTATGTTAATAACATAGTAAAGGAATGCCGATACATTGATGGAAGGCTCAACACTTCTTTCACAGAGCAATTATGCAAGAAATTGTGTCAAGAAGCGTAAGCCACACTAGGACTCTTACCCTCCACATTTGAAGTTTTCCAAGAAAACAAGTGGATAAAGTGTTGATCAAAGCTTGTGTAAAAGCCTGTTGATGGATGTCTCTTCTCAAGAAGCAATCTTATCTCTTGGATCAGAAGAAGAAAATCTGTAGCTTTATACTATGTTAAATACCTAGCGAAAGGAGAAACTACTTTAAGATGATCCGGATAAAGCAGATGTCGATCGACCACAATGTCATACAGATGTCATGACATTGTCGTGACATTGCTACTAAAGCTCTTGAGAATGGTCAATTTAAGACCTTAAGGGACAAATTGGATAGGTGTCAATTTGAGGAGTGTAGCAATTAACGTGCCTACAACAAGGGTAAAATTGTTTACTTCAATTATTTATAAGTGGGTTATTTAGGTATTTTCATCCTTATTTTAAGAGATCCAAGAATAGGAAGAGACACCCACATATATAGTTTCCTCTTTGAAAGTAGTATCACACTTTCTTCATTCAAAAGAAACCCGAAACCCTTTGCCATTTTCTCTCTCTCAAAACCATCAAATATGTCTTCATCATCCTCTTCATCTCAAGAATCGATCCTTGTCTCCTCCATGGTGAAGTTAGAGCAAACCGGAGCCATGCAAGCTCTACAGTGACACCACTGCGCCAATGACCGAAAAGGTCAAGAAGTTACGCACAAGAAATGCAAGAAGGGCACAAGTATCTCCCTGTAAGACTTCAACCATCATCCTCTTTCCCCGTAACTAGTAAACAAAGAAGGATCTAGGGTGCATGAGGCCATAGCTAGGATAGTGACGATATCCTAAATGAGAATAAGTCCACTGGATTTCCATCATAAGTCCGCTAGCCCTAGCTTAGCTTGATCCAGATGTCAATGAGAATGTCAAGACATCGGTGATGATGTTGATTCTCCGTGAAAAGTGATGTAAATCTTTCTCCAGCTCCGAAGGATGTAACGATGATAATGTAATCCCCCTGCAAATGTGAATGAGATTTCGAGATTCTTGAGAAATCTCCGATCATAGTGCCTCGATAAACCTCCCGCTGCCTCTGCGATAACATATCCGATAGCATTCTTGAAGATACTCCGAGAAGAACACCAATCGAATATGGTTTCTCATATCATCAATCTAGATGAGGAGTTTTCGATAATGACCTCATAGCCAAGGTTAATTCCGCATTGCTAGGAGGGTAATGAATAGGAAAGGAAAGAAAAGTGTTGTTCAAAGCTCTCATGAGAAGAATGTCAAGTTGGTTGCAAGACTCCTAGGTGAGAGGAAGGCAGAAAAATCTAGTAAGGGCAACAAGGTTGGAACTTCCAAAGGAAAGGACAAAGTCAAGAATGTTAGTGATACCCTAAAGCAAAGAGCACTTCAATTGTAAGGAAAAGGAAAGTACCGAGCCCTCGGATCGGGATGATTCGACTTTGATGTTACGGTGAATGTCTCGACATTCATTCAAAAAGAAGGTTTCTCTTGAAAATGCCCATAGTTCTGAAGTGCCAATTGACAACATTTCATTTCACCACCCGAAAATGCTAATAGGTGGAAATATGTGAGTTTGAAGAGAATTGCACTTGAAAGGGAACTGAACAAAGCTGCTCTTGAATGCAAAGATGTGATTGACTTGATCAAGGAAGCTGGGTTGATGAGAACTGTGGTGAAGTTCTCAAATTGTTATGAAGGTCTGGTGAAGGAGTTTATTGTGAACCTGTCCAGTGGTTGTGCTGATGGAAGATCAGCAGATTTTAAGACTGTTTTGTCAGAGGAAGAAAAGTGAAGTTTTCCCCAAGTGTAATCAACAAGTATTTGGGGAGATCAGATGAGGTTCATCCTGAACTTGAAGAAACTGACAATCAAGTGTGTCAGACAATTACAGCCAAGCAAGTAAAACATTGGCCTTTGAAGGAAAGTCGCTAGCAAATTAAGTGTCAATTTGCTATTCGCACAAGATAGGTGCAACCGGTTCCCACAAATCACAAGTCTACCATCTCCATTGGTCTGGGGAGGTTCATTTTTGTTGTTGGAACAAAGGCAAAGTTTGATTATGGAAGCTACATTTTTTATCAGATTCTTAAACACGCTGACAGTTATGCTATAAAAGGACCAATAGCATTTCCCTCCCTCTTGTGTGGAATTATAACTGATCAATATCCCGACATTCGGGAAATAGAGATAAAGTGTGTAAAGAGCCCCCCTTGGCTTCCACTACAAATTATTTCAAGGAAGCATGTCTCGACATTGTCATGACATCAGCTGAGACATCAAATGTCAAGGCCAATTCTCAGAAGGCAGATGTCATTGTTGTGCTAAAAGAGACCTGTAGGGAACTTGAAGCAAGGAAGCAGACCCTTGAAGCTCTGATCTCTACTCTTGAAAAAGAAATAGACACAGAGGTTGAGGAAGAAAGGCTTGATGGTGATACTTCTGCTGCTCATATGGAGGAAGATGATGATGCTGACCAAGCAGTTGCTGGTAAAGAAGGTTCTTGTCATACCCCAAAATTTGCCCTCCATTTACTCAAGAGATTTCATACATCTATGCTCAAGGATTCCTCAAGAGTTGATCAGACAAACTCTCTCCTAGACAATCAACCCAAACTAGGGTTTGGTATCTCTCAAGTCAAGATGAACTTCCAACATCTCCAATGGCCTTCATGCCTCCTCATATGCTTCAAAGATTCTCCATGTCAAGTTCCAAGCTTCACAAGTCAAGTTTCCTCAGACAATTGCTCAGATGGTGTAAAATCAATTGTATTGGACAAAAAGTCAACTGTGGTCAACATGCAGTCAAACTTCATAATTTTTGATAAACATCCTCATTTTGAAGTTACATTCATCATTTGATCAAGGGTTGCTCAAAAGTCAAACTTTCTAAATTAGGGTTTCTAGGTGAAAAGTCAACTGAACTTTGACTGATCATAACTTTCTCATACTTTCTCAGAAAGTTTTCCACCACCTCTTGTTTTGAAGGAAATTCAATTCTCTACAACTTCATGTCTCACAAGAATGTCCAAAAAATGCTTCATTTGAGAGGTATAGCTCAAAACATTACAGGTCATTTTCAAAGTCAACAAAAAGTCAACTTTTTGATTTGAAGATGTATTGAGCATGGTAACTCCAATTGAGATGAGACCAAAAGGGTTGGTTAGAGGACTCTTAGAACTTTCCAAAAAAGTCCAAGAACACTCAAAAATGTGGAAAATTGAGCAAGTTACACCATTCACAAGTTGGGCAATTTTGAAAGAATGCACAAAGAGAGATACTTCCAAAAATCAAATCTTTTGCAAATGGGCTTGCTTTTTCTTCATCCAAACTTATTCCTCATACAATTAGGAGTATCCAAGCCCAATGCCACGAATTTTTGATTTATTTTTCTATTTAATTTTGAATTTATTCATTTAAATACAAATTAAAATTTAAAATAAATTATAAAATCAAAATTAATTGAAAGATTGATTTTATTCCTTCCTTGAGATTCAAGAAATTCATTAAAAGCCAGCAATTTCGAAATTGGATCAAAAAAGGCAAGATTGGATTGAAATTGATCAAGTTTTGAAAATTTGATTTTCATGAAAAATCAAATTTGATTATCATTGATTATTGATCAAATCTTTCCCAAAACAATGCCAAATCCATCCAGCATATATACCTGATGCATACCAATCACAAGAGGACGAAAAAATGGCTCAGAAACCCTATTCCCAAACTAAAAAAAAACGTGACCTGCAAGCTATTGGAGATCATACTTCCAGCCGTTTTCAATCGATTTTGAGGTGTCTGACACGTTCCTTGATACCTCTTGAGTCGATCGCACCTCACATTGCTCAAAACCATCCGTAATCAAGAAATCACGAATCGGTTTGTTCTTGTTTTTCAAAATCGTGTTTCAATCATCATGCATTATTAACCTGTTTTGTGTTTGTTTTTGTGATTAGTGATGAGTTTACAAGCTTTCTGGGCACTTTGATTGAGTTTCCATGACTGAAAACGCGATATGCCATGATTAGGGTTCCTATGCCGTTTTAGGGTTTCTCTTATTAGGAAAAATTGGACCATAAGACCCATACCAGTGTGTTCGGAATGCTTCAAGGAATCGAACCATGCCTTTAGAATTCATTTATATTATGTATCTGCGTTTTGATTTTGCGGGCTTGTAGCGTCGAAAGAAGGCCGACGCAGGCTTTTGAATATTTGAAACGAAGAAGACGATGAATTGGCACGAGCGGGATGAAGGCAGAGAGCGACGCGTGTAAATTCCATTCAATTCGTTTCCAAACAGTAGAACACGCTAGCACAGTTGGTCAAGACATGTGAACTTGAGATTTCGCTCCAAGGTCATGGGTTCGATCCCTATGGGCACCAGTTTTGTTTCTTTTTCTCAACTTTGCATATTTTTCCAATATTTTCATATTTTCTAATTTTCTAATATTTTTGCATTGTTTTAATTATTTTCATCAATTTTATTCTGCATTAAAAAATTATCAAAAAATATTTTTCTTTTTGCATTTATTTTCAGAAAATACTTATTTAATTTAATAAATTAAAAAATACCTTTTTGCATGCATATTTATTTTTATTTATAATTGAGCATTTAAATCATTGTAAATTCATTTTAAATTACTAAATTGCATTTAAAAAATCCCAAAAAATTTATTTTAGCATATCTATATTATTTCCAGCATGTATTAATTTTCCCATATTAAAATTTGCATTTTTCTAACATTTTTTCTCTTGTTCGATTCATATTGCATTTTCCGATTTCTTCTTTTTGTACAGGTTGATCCGATTCAGACGATTTTCTCTTTATCATTTTATCATATTATTTTCCAATAATGTAACTGTCTATGGGATGTAATAGCTTAATTTAGGATTTTATTTTCCGCATTTTAAATTATGTATCTGCCCCAAAGCCTTGTAATAGCGTAGGATTTACCTTTCCGCACTTTACATTTCCGCCCTTTACATTCCGCATTTTACTTTCCGCACCCTATAAATTGCTAGTAATTAGGCGTGTATGGCAAGATTAAAATTGAACATAGCCCACTAATTTTCAAGATAACATATTCTGAATCCAACACACTTCTTTCACACATGCACCCCTTAGGGTAATTCTCTCTCGTTGCCTTTACGAATTCCAAATGGTCATGTCCCTCGAACGTAGAGGTATTCTAGCACCGTTGCCTTCCAAACAAATCATCATAGTCCCTTCGATACAAAGATCATAAGACCCACGATGTCGCCTCCGAATACATGATCTTGACCCTCGATTGTCGCCTACGAAAAATGATGATAGTCCCTTCGAATGTGCTAGGATACTTCCTACAAGTTGCTTTCTATGACCATCCGATGTCCCTTCGAATGTCCCGCTTACATCCAACGAATGGAGCTACCTACTAACTAATGGTACGGCTAGCGCTATTCTAAAGGAATGTAGAAGTACAACAAAACGACCAATTCTGAGTGGGTAAATAAGTCTCTTAGTTGCTTACTCTATCAAATGTTTTTCACACCTCACACTTTTTCTAAAGTTCAAATTCTTTTCAAAACAAAACATTTCCGAACACTTTATATACACTCCTACATGAGTCATTACAAAGTCAAAGCGAAATGCCTTTTTCAAAACATCTTTGTCAAACACACAGAAAGCAATTTTAAAAAGTGATCTAGAGCAACTAAGAGCCCGTAGATAACTACGGATGGAAAGGGGTGCTAATACCTTCCCTTTTCATAACCATTCTCCCGAACTCGAATCTAACGAAGGTCTTTTTTTACTTTTACCTTCCCTTAATTGGATAAAAATAAAAGTCGGTGGCGACTCTTGCTATCCGCACATTTGGATACAAAAATCCTACAAAGTCAGTTCACCGTATTACAGTTCTGAAGATGTGTCCTTTCATAGTGCTTCTTCTGGAGAAGAAAGTACTTGAGCTGTTGCCCTTGTTGCCTCTGATGTTACTCAGTCAAATGTCTCCTGTTCTTATTTGTTTTTGCCTTCTGTATTTTGTTTAAAATTTGGATGATTGTAATCATTGTGTTGACAGATGTGTAACCCTTGAATATTTATGCTCAGATTTTTTTTCTGGTACTGCTTGATTAAAAGTTTGGGGTACTTGTATTGTTTCCTTTGGCCCTTTATGGCTAAAAAGGGGGAGAAGTATGATTGTGGGATGCTATGGAAAATAGTGGGCAACTGTGTGTAACGGTGGCTGGGACTTTGGGGAATTGTATGGCCTGTTTAAATTTTGTATGTGGGCAATTGTGGGAATTGTGGGATTTCTGTATGGGTAGAATTTATCTTATCTCTAGGTTCTAGTTTATTTAAGCTTAGAACTAGTTTGTCTTCTGCTACATATGTACTCTGATAGGTTAAGTAGTTTTAGCCAAAAATGTGCCAAAGGGGGAGTTTGTTAGTGTTTTAAGTTGGCATCAATTTTGGTAAAACTAGGCTTTAGCAATGTCATGATAGATGTCATGACATTCAGAGATTGAAGATAAATCCTACCTGCTAAGGATGTTAAAAGACATTTCGGCGGAAGCTAAAGGGAAATTAACTCGATGTCATAAGATGTTATGACATTCGTGACATTCTCTGAGAATCTGTTTTGTTCTGAGATTTTTCGAAGTTTGTTGAGTGAATATTGTTTTTCCGTTATTAGAAAGCATGCTCACGTGGCTGCTAGGTTAATCTTAATTAAACCTAAATTGGTTGTTGAAAAGACCATGTTTTTAGGATTAAATTAAGTGAACCCTAGCTATCTTTATGGAAGCCCAAGGAAGTTTCGGATCGCTTCTATAAAAGGAATTCAACCTTACAACTGTGCGCCCTTTAAATGTATTGAAGAGATAGCAGCTTGTTTTTGTGTTCGTTAGGATTAGTAATGATTGGTTTTGTAATTCTAGTTTCTCTTGTGAGCCAAGCAACTATCAATTGATAAGTGCATTGGACTAGGATTTGTTTGTAAGGGTAGTTTATCACCAAAGCTTTAAAGCACGAGTGTTTGTCTCTTGATTGAAAGCTTTGAGCGAGATCAAGATAGTTTATTGAAGTGTGTCTTCACAATTCAATTAGTCAATAGGTTGATATCACTGTTGTGATTGAGGGGGAGTGAGTAGGTACTCAGATCTAAGTAGGACTTAGGTTGAAGTTGCATTGGGTAGGTTTTAAGTGAAGGAGATAAACGGTGGTTTATTCTGAATTAATTCTACTAATAGTGAATTTCCTCCCGGCTTGGTAGCCCCGGATGTAGGTGTAGTTAGACACCGAACGGGTAAACAACTTATTGTGTTCTTTACTGTTATTTATATTTACTGTGTAAATTATTAACAGAGTGTCAGATAGTGTGTCATAACATTCTCTGTGACATCACGTATTTGCTGCCAGGAATTTCAATCTCTATCCAAGTTGGAGCCTTTCTTTCACTGTGATGCAAAGGTTCATCTTTCTCATGTTTATGGATGACTAGTTGAGTATTTCCTTAACATGACAAAATATCTCTTGATTTAAAATCAATCAACAAATAACTTTGTTCTTTTTTAGAACAACTACGTGGTTCTGATTTATCCAATGCATATTAGAGGTACGTAGGCACAAAACTCTTAAAGTTTTGCCGGATCAAACATCATTTTTTTCTCATCTCCACAATCTTTTTACAAACAACCAATTTTAGCCAAATACACATATTTTCAAGAGATTCCTATGAAATACCATGGATGTTTATGGTACTAATACATTTCCTTTATATAGCCAACCCTGAACCTTGCTTTATTTGTTTTATTTCAAAACTTATATGGATTTTATTCATTTTTTTTCATTCTTGTGGAAACAATAAAGTGCGGTGACGACTCTTAATTTTGTGAGTTAAATTAATCAACAAATTTTCCAACGCTACAAGAGACAATCAAGAAATGAACTCAGATTCTCCATAATCTAGGAAAATAACGAATTCACTTTTCATGCTGCTAAGAAGACAATAACCACCCTCTTAGGTCTCAAAACCTAGATAAGAGATTACTATAAATACTTTAACCAATAAGTTAAAGAAGGGACATTCAATTAACTCAACAATCACCTAGATATAAAACATCTCACCATCCTTACATGAATTTATTCTAAGAACACCTAAAAAATCCTAAAACCCTTAAACAACCTTACATCATTATGAGTTATGATTCAATATACTTTTAACAATATGTAATTAGTTCTCCACTAAATATTCCAAATATAATTCTTAAATTTGAAATAAACACACCTTTAATTTTCACTTTTAATAAGATTCAAGTTTTTTTCCGTTTTGTTAAATCTCTCGTCTAATTTTTAATTGAAAAACTCATTTACATGTCTCATTTGAATTATGCACATTAGTTAAATTAATAATTATTTATATTAATTATAATAATAAAATTAACTTTATTTATTAAATATTAATAATAATAAATAATAAAATAGATAAATGAATTGAGACATAATAAATAAAATAAAAAATTAATAAATATTAGATTGATATTTTAAAAATTAAATAATTTAAAATATAAAAATATTATAAAATAAGTGAAAAGTGTGAAAACTGTTAAATATTAAAAAAACGTGATTTTTTAAGTTCATTGAATAACTAATATATCTGATCAGTTAATAGTCTAAATATATTAATTATTCATTCAATAAACTTATTATAATGAATTATCTCTTATAAAAAGGAACAAAAATAACAATTTACATATTCAAAGTATAAGTCTAATTATTTAAAGTTTAGTAAAAGAAAAAAATATTATGGATAATAAACATTAAATAAAAGTTTTCTTTATCTAAAAAATTAAGTGAGTTGATCAATTCCAAGGAAAAAAAATGATATAAAAGATATAATGATTATCTTTTTGTTAAATCTAACTTTTTAGATTTGAAAATTAACAGATAATAAATGAGTTAGTTAGTTACATTTCCTTTCTTGTGTAACAACTACTTGTATATATACACTTTTCTATGATCTATAACAGGTGTGAGAGATATCATTACTCTCTCTTCTTTCTTGCTTTCCGTTATCACCATAAGCATGTTTCTGTTGTTCATAATATGGTATCATCGCTTCAAGATCCATTTCTCCATTCTTCCGCATCATCTTCTTGTTTGATATCTACACCAAATCTTGATCAATTTTCTTGTTGTTTCTGGTTATCTCTCTAACAGTGATTCTGTATTTCTGCTTCTTCTTCTTCTTCTTCTTCTTCTTCTTCTTCTTTCATCTTGATTATGCCTCCACGTGTTGAAGTTACTCGCATCACCAATGGTGATGTTGATTCGGTTTACTATGTTCACCCTAGTGAGGGTCCTAATTCTGTTATCATTTCTCCTCAATTGAATGGCTCCAATTATATTTCTTGGTCACGATCGATGGAACGAGCTCTTGGTGCCAAGAACAAGATCTCCTTCATCAATGGATCGATTCTAATCCCTGCACATAACGATCTTAACCGTTCTGCATGGGAGCGTTGTAACTGTCTTGTGCATTCGTGGATCCTTAATTCAGTTAACCCAGCGATTGCTCAAACAATCGTGTTCTTGGAGAATGCTTTGGATGCATGGAATGATCTCAAAGAACGCTTCGCAAAGGTTGATCGCATTCGAGTTTCCAATTTACGTGCAAAAATCAACAATCTCAAACAAGGTAACAAATCCGTTCTTGACTATTTTACTGAATTACGTGGATTATGGGAATAATTGAATTCTCATAGACCAATCCCAAGTTGCATATGTGTTCATCAATGTCATTGTGAGGCTATGCGTAGTGCACGAGATTTCCGTCTTGAAGATCAGATTATTCAATTTCTAACAGGCTTGAATGACAAGTTCTCTGTCATTAAAACACAAGTTCTGTTGATAGATCCTCTTCCATCTATCAACAAAGTGTATTCAATGGTGATACAAGAAGAGAGTCACAATGTCTCATTGCTTCCTAGTGATGATCTTACTTCTAGTGTTGATGAAGCAAACACTTTGGTTAATGCTCTTGATCCAAGGAAATTCAATGATCGTGGCAAAAATTTCAATTCTTATGGCCACTCTTCAAACACCCGAAAAGATAGTAGAGTTTGCACCTTCTGCCACAAGACTAGTCACACCATTGATGTGTGCTATCGTAAACATAGATTTCCTCAGCATTTTACCAAAATACAAAGTTCAGCCAATATCTCCAATTCTACTCCTGTTGATACTCAATCCATGGTTCATACTGGTGAAGAAGCTTCTACAAACAATTCAAGTGCTAGCATCACTCAAGAACAAATGGCTCAGTTGATTAGCTTGCTCCAACAAACAAATTTGCTGCCTCTTAACCCTAACACCAACACCAGTACAAACCACATTTCCACACATTTTGGTATGTCACCACATGAGTCATCAGGTAAAACTTTCATTTCAACTGTTTCATGCTCTACTCTCACTAAACCTGAGTTTTGGATTATTGATTCAGGAGCAAATGACCATGTTTGCTCCTCTTTGCATTGGTTTAGTTCTTTTCATAAAATTCCACCCATTAATGTATGCCTTCCTAATGGATCTGTTATTGTAGCCAAACTTGCAGGCACAATTCATTTTCCCCCTCATCTGCATCTGTCCAATATGTTATATACTCCTGAATTCTCTCTAAACCTTTTGTCTGTTTCTAAATTATGTCAATCTCTAAACTGCATTTTCCAATTTTCTGACAACAAGTGTTATATTCAGGAAATGAACACCAAGAGGATGATTGGTTTGGCTGAGCAAATTGAAGGTTTGTACAGACTCAAGCCTGATCATGGTTGCCCTGCTGCAGAAGCTACTCCCTCAAACACCATCATTTCCAATATTTCTCTACCCAGAATTTCTGTCCCTACTTCTTTTACCAATAATTGTAAGGTGATTCCTCAACAAGCCTTATGGCATTTTAGGTTGGGTTACTTATCTCATTCTAGACTTTCAAATATGTCGCAAATGTATCCAATAATTTGTAATGACAATAAGGCTGTTTGTGATGTATGCCACTATGCTAGACACAAGAAAATTCCTTATTCATTGAGTACTTCTCATGCTTCTCAAAAATTTGAATTACTCCACTTTGATATATGGGGTACCATCTCTACCAATTCCATTCATAATCACAAATATTTCCTAACAGTAGTTGATGATTTTAGTCGTTTTACTTGGATTATTTTGCTCAAAACCAAGTCTGAAGTTTCAGTCCATGTCAAACAGTTTGTTAACCTTATAGAAAACCAGTTTCATTTTTGCCCTAAGTATATTAGGTCTGACAATGGACCTGAATTCCTGATACCTCAGTTTTATGCTTCTAAAGGTATTATCCACCAACGATCTTGTGTTGAGTCTCCCTAACAAAATGCTAGAGTAGAGAGAAAACACCAACATCTTCTCAATGTAGGTCGTGCTTTACTTTATCATTCAAACCTTCCCAAGCAATATTGGTCATATGCTGTTAGTTATGGAGCATTCATCATCAATAGAGTCAACACAGCTATCCTAAATAATCAATCTCTTTATCATGTTCTTCATAACAAACCCCCTGATATAAACCAAATCAAAGTTTTTGGATCCCTATGTTATGCTTCTACATTGACAAACCATCGAACCAAACTTGACACTCGAGCCAGAAAATCTATTTTCCTTGGTTATGCTGTTGGTTATAAAGGATCAATCCTCCTTGATCTTCATTCCTCTAACATTTTCATTTCCAGGAATGTTACATACCATGAACATATCTTTCCCTACCATAGGCAATCTGACTCCATCACCCAAAACTGGGAATACTTTAGTAATTCCATTCCCAAGTCACAGTCTCACTCACCACAAACTCTGCTTGTTCCCATCACTGAGCAGACAGTTCTTACTCATCCTGATCCATCTATATATCATGATACTCCTCAACCTCAGGATATTCCTCCACCTAACCCTCGTATTTCTTCACGAGCTAAACGTTCTCCATCTCATTTAAAGGACTATATTTGTACTACCTCAATGACACACAAACACAATCATCCTCAGGTACTCCTTATTCTCTTTCCAATTTTATTTCTTATTCTAATCTTTCTCCTTCACATTATCGTTTTAGTCTTTCCATTTCCACTAACCATAAACCTAAAACTTACAAAGAGGCTGTCAAATATGAATGTTGGAACCAAGCTATGAAACTTGAACTGGATGCCCTTGAGCAAACTGGCACTTGGATTATTGTGGATCTTCCACCCAATGTGAAACCTATTGGTTGTCGTTGGGTTTATAAGGTCAAACATAAATCAAATGGCACTATCGAGAGATTTAAGGCACGTCTTGTTGCCAAAGGGTACAATCAAATTGAAGGGCTCGATTACTCAGATACTTTTTCTCCAGTAGCAAAGCCCACTACAGTTCGACTTGTCCTTGCTTTGGCTTCTGCACAGAACTGGCATTTACACCAATTGGACGTCAACAACGCATTCTTACATGGAGACTTGCATGAGGATGTTTACATGATCCTTCCACCAGGTGTTCAATCATCTAAACCCAACCAAGTTTGCAAACTCATTAAATCCTTGTATGGATTAAAACAAGCTAGCAGACAATGGTTTGAAAAGCTAACTTCCACACTTACTTGCCATGGTTACACACAAGCCTCATCAGATCATTCCTTATTTGTTAAGAAAACCTCATCTTCATTTACAATTCTTCTTGTATATGTTGATGATGTTATCTTAGCTGGTGATTCTTTGCAAGAGTTTCAATTCATAAAAGATATATTGCACCAAAGATTCAAGATCAAAGATCTTGGAATCCTTAAATATTTTTTAGGACTGGAAGTTGTTCACTCCAACCAAGGTATATTCATTTGCCAACGCAAATATTTCCTTGATCTTCTCAGTGATTCAGGTTTTCTGGGATCCAAACCAGCTATTACACCATTTGATCCTTCAACCAAATTATGCCATGATGATAGTCCTGAGTTTGCAGATATCCCTTCTTATAGAAGACTTGTTGGCAGACTAATTTATCTCAACACCACACGACCAGACATTACCTTCATCACTCAATAATTGAGCCAGTTTCTCTCCAAGCCGTCTACACAACACTATAATGCAGCATGTCGTGTTCTTAGGTATTTGAAACAAAGCCCAGGCCAAGGCTTATTTTATCCTCGCAACTCCTCTCTTCATGTCACTGGATTTTCTGATGCTGACTGGGCTGGATGTTTTGATACAAGGAGATCTGTCTCTGGATCATGTTTCTACCTAGGAAAATCTCTCATTTCATGGCGCACTAAGAAACAAACAACGGTCTCGCTCATCCTCGGTGAATATCGAGCCCTCGCAGCAGCTACTTGTGAACTTCAATGGTTACTCTACTTGCTTAGGGATATGTCCATCACTTGCACTCAAGTTCCTGTCTTGTTTTGTGATAGCCAAAGCGCCCTTCATATTGCAGCCAACCCTGTTTTTCACGAACGCACCAAACATCTTGACATAGACTGCCATATCGTTCGAGAAAAATTTGCTGCAGGTGTCATGAAGTTGCTTCCGGTTGCATCTCATAACCAACTTGCTGATTTTTTTACCAAGCCTCTACTCCCTAAGCCATTCACTTCTCTCAAATCCAAGTTGAATTTGTTAAACATTTACCAAATTCCAACTTGTGGGGGGGCTAACAGATAATAAATGAGTTAGTTAGTTAGTTACATTTCCTTTCTTGTGTAACAACTACTTGTATATATACACTCTTCTATGATCTATAACAGGTGTGAGAGATATCATTACTCTCTCTTCTTTCTTGCTTTCCGTTATCACCATAAACATGTTTTTGTTGTTCATAATAAAAATTATAGATGTTAATATCTTCCATAACTCCACAAAATCACACCCAACAATCAAATTTTAATCATAATTAGAACAATTATAATTAGGATAAAATATTTCTTATTATCTTTAATAAATTTCAACTATACATATATGTGTTTCTAAAAGTAATTATAATTAAAATTATAGTATATAAAAGAAGTATAAAACATTTAAATTGTTAATATGTAAATTAAGTTATTTTAATTAACGTGAAAACAATAATGTCACGTTCACTTTTTCTAATAATATTAGAAAAAATTTCATATATTTTTAATAATCCTGAATATGAAAGTAATTATAGTTATAATCACTTCAGAGCATCAATATCCATAATACTTATTTTGGTGTCTCAAATGGACCTCATTTAATTTTAAGCCACTTTAGAATTTGTAAATATCCATACCATTTATACAAAAGTTTAAATTGGATCCCACCAACTCTATTATATAAGATTCAATCTTTGTAAAATATAAAGAAAAAACTTAAGACACGGTAGTATTATTTGACCATGATGGCTTTCTTATATCATACTTTTGGATGCAATTATCCATCCTATTCTGACAAGAGTGGTACATATAGGCAAATACTACCCCCAATATTTATGCTCTTAGGTGTAAGAATTTTTTTCTATTAGAATCAAGTTTTCTCTTTCTATAACTAAAGAGATTAATTGTTCGAGTCAACAACTACCATAATAAACGTTAATTCTTTTTTTGAGTTTTTTAAATATTTTAAATCGGAGTAGACAATAATAATCTGTAAAATTCTTTTTATTCAAAATATTTAACACGTTATATCCAATATTAGGTTCAAGTATAAATTTAAGTTGAAGTGAGTCTTAAAATTTCCTTAGAGTTTTAAGGAGATGGATTGTCAATATAAAAATATTTTATACATTATTCAATAAAATTATAATATATCATATAAATATTTTTAAAATTATCATATGACTTATCTATTTCATGATAGTGATTAATTAAAAATATAATTTTTTTATATTACGTATTATCCATTTTCTCATCTTCCTAATAGTACTTTTGGATAGGTGTAAAAATAATTTAATATAATTTATATACACAAATATTATAATTTAATATAATTTGAATGTGTGAATTCAGCTCCTAATTTCAAGGGGATCTCAATCCCAAATATTAATGTCTATGTTCACCAATTTATAATAAATTAAAAATTCATGTATTTCTTAAAATTGCCACTACATTGGATTTTGACACAATTTCTTTATTCTAAATATATATAAACTTCTATTTTTTTTATTATAAGTTGTTTTGAAAAATAATTTTGTACCATAATCATTTTACAATATCAATTAATATTATTTTTTCTATTATTTTTTTTTTTTCAATTTAATAAATATATCTTTTTCATATTATTAATGAAAGATAATTTTTTAAAATTTTAAATTTTTTTTATTTTCATATAATAATTATTATTATTTTTAAAACGTGTGAAAAGTTAAAAATGACTTATAATAAAAATATGGAAGTAGTATATTATATAAAATATATTTTATCAATTTTTTTATTATCAAATTCAAAAAGGTTTTCTTTTGACTGTTCTAACTTTTTATGTGTCGGCATGGAATGAAAAAACAAACAAAACCTAATTTAAAAATCTACATAAAAACCCACACGTTCCTTTTTCAAAATGTTTATAGATAAATAATTTAATATTATTATCGTTAATTATCGTTATTATCATCGATTTTACATTTGAAAAAAACTTTTAGAGAGAATCTCTCATGCCATTCCTCCCTCACCAACACCCATCAACGATTCCTTCTCCTAAATCCCACCTTTCCAACTCCCAATCATTCTTCTTCAACCTTTTTCTCTCTGAACGATTCCTTTTCTTCACCCTAACATGAAAAACTCCAGAAAAAAGAAGAAGCAAAAACCACCCAACAACGTGGAATCCAACAACAAACAACCCAAACAACGCGTTCTACAATCGTTGGTTGAAGCTTTCTCTTTATCTTCAATCGAAGAAGCGGTGGTTGCATACGACGTTGCAAACGGTGATCCGACCAAGGCTTCTGAGATCCTTAGGAGGGGTTTGGTTGATAGTATTGAAGACCCTTTTTGTTGTTCGTCGTCTTCTTCGTGGAGTGGTGGTAGCAATAGTATTAGCAATGGGGTTTCTTCTGGGTTGGATTTCGGTTCGACTTCGGGTTCTTCGGATGGGTTTTTGGAGCAGATTTGTAGGGAGGATGTGGTGGGTTTTGAAGGGGTTTTGCAGCAGCAGAAACAGAAGCAGAGGCAGAAGAAGATTGTTGCTGCTACGGGAACTGTTTCGACGATTTTGGGAAATGAGTATGTGAGGAGAGGTAGTGGGAAGAAGAAGAGGATTGGGAATGAGGTTGTGGATAAGGATGAAGCGGAGCAGTTTCTTTATTCCATGCTTGGGAATGATTGTGATCTGAATTTGGCTGTTGTTAGAGATGTTCTTTGTGAGTATTTCACTGATTTCGTTTTGTAGATCAACTGTTTGATGTATTGTCTTTTGCTATGTAGCACTGACACTTCTGAAAGAAAGCGTGTCCGTTTCCCTGTCACTGCTGGACACTCATTTTTTTTAAAATTATTATCGGTGTGAACGTGTCACAGATAGAGATAGAGGGAGATCAAAGAAAACCATGCTTCAAACTGTTAAGAATTTGGATTTAAATGGTCTGTTATTAGATCTGATTCATGATGGGACTGAATTTGATTTATGTAGTTCATTCCAACTAGTTGAAAGAAAACTTGTATTGTTGTTGTTTTGGTTTTATATGGAACTAGAAACTTGTTCTTTTCTTTAATTTGCTATCATATTATTTTTACTCATTGTGATTTTAGACTAGTTCAAGATGTTTTTAGTTATAATATTTGTTTTGGAATATGTTTTTCTGGTTTATGTCTGACCTTGGAATTATATATTTATCTTTGTATGCAGGTCAATGTGGATATGATGTTGAAAAGGTATATTGCAGTCTGAAATTGTGCTTCCCATGATTCCTTACTTGAGGTTCTTAATTGTTCTTGTTTACGCATTTTCTGCGTTACCATGTTCTTGTTTTATTGCTTAAGCTCCCTTTTAGCTCTCACTCTCTCATCTGCGGAGTTACTATGGTTGTAGAGCTGCAGAGTTTGGTAACTGTTGCTCATTATTTGCCGTTATGTTGCCAATAACGCCGCCGAAGCGTAGTGGTGGTAGGGTTCAGTGCAACACTTTTGGCCTGCAAGTTGCCGTCAGCAATAGTGGTTGTTGCGGCCCCAAACCGCTATCGCGTCTGGCATTAGGATTTTGGGGTGAAATTCGTCAAATCCGTTTTTTAGAGCGGTCTTTTTTAAGGGTATAAATGTCAATTCAAAGCTTTTTAAGCGTATTGTTTTGTTTTCCATTTTGTTATGTTCTTTCTTGCTTACAAATAATAATTTTGTTCTTTCAGTTCCTGCTATGTTCTTCTCTGTTTATGTTTTATTCCTCGGTACTTTAGGCTCTTTAATTATTAAGTATGGCAGTCTCTTTAATTTTGTGTATTTTTTGAGTATTTATGTTTATGTTGTAAACTATTTTTAGTCTGCAAGAGTAGCTATCCCGCTATCGGCTATAGCATTTTAGGGGGTCGGTGCTACTCAACACTATCTGGAATTAACAACATAGTTTTCCGTGTTTTCACTCCTCTTTTTGCTCCATTCTTTGGTTGTTATGTTCACAAGTGACTTTTGTGATGAACATATTTTGCTTGTGACATTTGATTTATAAAAGTTTCCGTATCCTTGTATCTGTCGTATCGTAACATGTATTGGGGCTTTTTAGTTTATTTTGTATCTCTACAGGTGTTTAAGAATGCTACACTGATCAACTCAAGTTGTTCTACTTTTGTAATATGAATAGCCGTGATTATGATTTTCCAGGCCTCAGATGTATTGCTTGACCTAGCTGCCAATGAGAGATCCAGTAATGATAGAAATTCTAATTTCAAAGTAGGCAACAAGGATGATACAAGATTCCTTGTTGATTATGATCATAATGGCAGTGTAAGTGGTTGTATAGGCTTTGCTTTCAACTACAACTTTTAAATTTACTCCGGTTGTAACATTTTATGGCTCACTTGTTATCTTCTGAAATAGTTGGTCAGGCACTCAATTTACTGCGGTTGTACGACTGCTAATTTTGGATTTTCACCATTGGATGTAGTTTTAACATCTTCATTATCTGCATCCTTATATCCATATTGTAAATAATATTAATCGTCAAATTTTGGCGCACCGCAGTTGATAGATAGAAGATCAAAGTGCACGTCTCTTTTATCAGAAGGTGACTTTTCTGATAATATATGGGGTCCAACGTCTTATGGCAGGTCAATTATGTCAATATATTTATGTATTTATTATTTTTCCATAGCAATGTTGTTGATACATTATGGCTTTGTCTTCACATTTTTCGTTCCTTCTTGCCACTTCCTTCCTACAAACAAAAACAATTTTGATAAATGATTTAATAGGGATCTTGTTGCCCTCATTTATACCACTCGTATGTGAATCTCAACTGCCTCCTAATGAAGGATCTTGTCGTATATGGAACTTAACTCCACTAGCTTAGTTGTTTATTGGTTTTAGGAATTATGCGGAGGTCCTCACTAGTTCTAAAGCTAATTCTCATATTAGCCCAGGATGTACAAAGTTTGAACTTCCTCAAAAGGTGTTAGAGTCCTTGTTTAACATTCCCAAAAGCTCTGAACACGACAAAGGTACCATGAATTGGAGAAACATAGCAAAGAAAATGCAGTCTTTGGGACCTGGTTTTGTTTCTTGTCCAAATGTTGCAGAACCTCAGCAGCGTGCTCACAGTATGGCAATTTCAAAATACTTTTGCTTGCATCCACTCACTCTTCTTAAATAGTATTCAGTTATTTGTATTTATCTTCTAAAGTTTTTTCTTCGTCAAAAATCATAACAGTGCATTTGCTTCCATTTTCACCTATGAAGCATGGATTTCAACACTGACACCAAGACATGGCATGGCACAAGCACTCCGACACCGATAATGTCAAAAACACAGAACACCGACACCGCTTCATATTTGCTAGTATTTTACTTTCATTTATTCATCTATTATTTGAAGAGTTAAAAATATTCCAATCAAAATTAATATCTATAATTTTTCATTGATAATATTACTTCAATATATGTTAAACTCCTTTAGATGTGTGAGATTTGTCCAAAAATGTATAAGGTGTGTTGTGAAGTAAAGAAAAAACAGTTTTTATGAAACACTTGTCTAAATGATCCGACACGTGTTGTATGAGTGCAATACGGGTGTCGGACACCGATATAAAAAGTGTCGAAGCAAAGATTTTTTTTTTGGGACACTTGTCTGACTTTTCTTACATGTGTCGTACGTGTAACGGACATCAACGCATGTCAGACACCGCCATACGCCTACTCAGGTGTCTGTGCTTCAAACATTTATTGAGTATCTTTGGATTATCTTTCTTTTTTATGCTTAAATTTGATGATTTTGTTGATGTTATCAAATTGAAAATTATCCACTCACTTATTTTATTTTTCTGGTTCATAGCTAAAGGAGAGGAATATCATGCGTTTAGGGAAGGTGCAAGACAGCAGTGGGATTCAGTGAAATGTTACTTTCAGAAAGTAAGTGCATATCTTGTCTTTTCCTTTGATTTTAACTATCTATTCTCTAAGCCAGGTTGATTTGGAGTGCAGATGTCAGTTGAGTATATGATAGAGTTGACATAATTTTGCAGGCTGCAACAGCTTATACTAATGGAGATCGAGGATATGCCGCATATCTTTCTGATCAGGTTCATTATTTTGTCCGTCAAAAACGTGATAATAGTGGTTGGGATGCCTGTTTATAATAATTATCTTTTAAGTCCAATGCTTTCTCAATTCCTCTATAGATTGCATTTTTTTGCATCCTTTCTATGCCCCTGTTGTACCAACTGTTTCTATGCGTGGTTAGGGTAAAGAACAAACTAAAGTAGCTCAGAAAGCAGACACTAAGGCAAGCCATGACATATTTGTTGCTAGGTCGGTCGTTTTCTTTAGCTCAACGGAAATTTTATTTTTTTCGTAAAGATTCTCTAAAATAAGAATCAAGAACAGAAATCGTAGAACTCCTTTTCACGTTTTCCTTATCCTTTATGTATTATTGCTTGTTTTAACCTATTGCAAGTGTTATGCAGAAACAAGGATATAGAAAATGTGATAACTATTGATTTGCACGGGCAGCACGTGAAACCATCAATGAGAATGCTGAAACTCCACCTTTTGTTTGGATCATATGTTCCTTGTAAGCATTTTCCTTAGGATCTAGCTTCTCACATTTTCTCAGGACTTAAAAGGACATTGCATATTGAACTCTGTTTCATTTTCTTACTCTACCTGACTCTTATTATTTCTGCTTTAGCTGTTCAGATGATAAGGGTCATCACAGGATGTGGTTCTCACGGTTTTGGAAAGTCCAAGCTGAAACAATCGGTATAATTTAATCCACCCCCTTCTATACAAATCCCGGTCATTGTGTCTGAAGGGAACAAACTTCTTTCTAAACGGCTATTCTTATGATTTGCTTGATACAGGTTACTAAACTGTTAAATAAAGAGTCAATTGAATGGAGCGAAGAGAACCGAGGAACTGTGTTGATCAAACTCAACGGATGGAGAGAGTTCAGCTTTCTGGACACGAACAGTGATAGTGATAGTGACTGATTAAGCTTATTGCAAATAAGCTTATTGCATACGAGCTGTGACATTGACATGTACATTAGGTGCCTATTTAGGCCAAGCTCTTTGTTGGTTGTAACTTGAAGCCACATAGATCTTGGCACATGTAGGGTGTATCATATCATATAGATCATTTAACTCTATTGTTTTATTTCAGTTGTTTGGCCAAAACTGCATCCTAGACTAGGCTAATGACCTCAGATACCGTAAGTGATGTACATAGATGAATATGTATTTTTTAATTTTAATTATCAGATTATTTTCATTCTAGTTTCTCCATGTAATGTGTTGCTTTTACACATTCTGATTTGCTTGCTGCAATGGATATTGGCTGATTGATCCACACGATCCTTTGAGTCACCTTTAAGTCTGACTCGAAGGATCGACAAATTTTTCATTCTAGTTTCCCCATGTAATGTGTTGCTTTTACACATTCTGATTTGCTTGCTGCAATGGATATTGGCTGATTGGTCCACACGATCCTTTTCATTCTAGTTTCCCCATGTAATGTGTTGCTTTTACACATTCTGATTTGCTTGCTGCAATGGATATTGGCTGATTGGTCCACACGATCCTTTGAGTCACCTTTAAGTTTGACTCGAAAGATCAACGGATTCTGGGTTATTCAACCCACTAAATCCATTATAAAAACTTTGCATAGTTTGTTTTACACACGATGAAACTTGGAAATGATACCATTTTTGTATTCAAGTTTCTTGCACAAAAGCATTGGCGAGTTGAATTTGAATTCAAGTACTTTTGGACAAACAATAGGACCGATGCATTGCCACACCGGTACAAGTGCAACTTAATTTGAGTGAGGATTTACTGAAACTCAAAAATTTCAGCTGTTTTTGTTGAAGTATTTCAAATTGATTAGAGTAATAATTGTTGTCCCCAAAAAATTTACCTTCTTCATTTCGGTATTTCTGGCTTATAATTGCATTATCATAAACATACATGCATAGCATTGATTACATGGTTACTAGGTTCTAAGTATCTCAATTTGCGAAAGAAACTGTGCGTTTCGGCTATCTCAGATCATTCTGAGTCTGATATTGATATTTTTCGGTTCGCATGCTTGATTCAAGATTTTATGATTAGAAAGTTATTTTGGTTTGGTTCCATGGGCATTGGGATCATATCAATATGTTCTCCAGTTCATCTGTTCAGATCGGATGTCGTTTTGTCAAAAAAAGACTTTAATTGTTCACTTCTCAATAAAGTGAATTTTGGGTTTTCGGTGCGTTTCGGGCGCTACGGAAGGCATATCTCAACCCGTCGGGTATTTTTTGATGATTTTTGATTGGCAAGTCCCTCTCACTATTATCTGCAACTTTCGTTTGCAAGTCGGAAGCAAATTGTGTGAAGAAAGTCATCAAAGAAATTGATCTTTCAAGTGGAGTAAACTGGAATTTAGTGTTGTACCGTGTTCTTGGTGCGCTAAAAAGGTCATAATTCTTGGCTGGAACATCGAAACTGAGCGGAACCGGTGGTTAAAATTTTGTATCTAAGTCCTCTCCGACTTTCATTCACAAGTCCAGAGCCAATTCCTTACCATTTAAGAATAATTTTTTATTCTCTGGAGTTGATTTTGAGACGAACCGAACATTTTTTATCTGATACGCGAAGTTCAAAAAATTCTATCTCGCTCGATTTATATCGAAATGAGACGGGACCAGTGCCAAAAGTTCACAAATTCTGTTGGATTCATTTTCTATGAAGACTTCGTGTTCGAATTTCGATCAGAAGACTCTCGTTCGAGACAATTTTTTCGAAGAGCGCAATAAAAATTCTGCACGTGTCAGACGCCCGAAAAATGTGCTGAAACTTCAAATTCATATCGCTTGGACCGTTCGTACGATTGAGTCGAAATTTTAACTTACGCAAGCAATTTCGCGTTCCGAACATTTTTCGTTTAGGTCCGACTTCAAATTTCGCACGTATTTGGCTGTTTTGGATCGTGGACGAAAATATTTCAAATAATCACGATTTGAGCTTAATTGGGATCTAAAGCACTCCAAGGTTCAATTTTTCACACAATAAATAAATTTTTCCCTTCACAAATCACACACACAATCATTTGTTAAGTTTTGCTCTCAAATTCTTCTTTTCCTCTCACATTTCTCTCTCAATTTTCAAGAACAAAAAAATAAGAGGATTATCTTTTCTTCCAAGTCAAGCTTCTCAACCGCCCAACCCTCCACCTTACTCCTCTACCAAGAATTTCGGCCACCGCCTTTGCTTTCCAGATCCGACCTCCTCTCCGGCTAAGTCCCCCTCCACCGTCCAGCTGCTCGCGCGTCTCCCTCTTCCACCTGCCTTCCGATCGTGACCGGAGCCCCTCAGTCCAATCTCTTTTTTTTCTCACCGCGAGCTCGCCTCCCTCCGACTTCCTCTCGGCTGCACCGTGTGCCCTCCGCCTTAGATATTGACCGGACCGACCTCCTCCCTTGCACAAACCGGCTGGACCCTTCCTTATACCTCCTTGCAAGCTCGGTTCAAGGGAAGCAAGGCCTTCCTCTTCATTTTTTCTTCGAATTTCAAGAATCAAGCCTTTCCTCTTCAATTTTCTTCCAATCTTCATCAAATTAAAGGATTATTATCATCAATTCTCAATGATTTTGGTATTTTCTTCAACAATTCAAGTCAAACTTCAAGAACAAGTAAGTAGCTTATTCAATTAAGTGCTTATTTTAATTGATTATTTCAATTTTGACTTTTATTGAAATTGAATACTGGAATTGATTGAATTACATGTGTTGATTCTGATTCTTGAATTTTCGTTTGTGAATTCTTTGATTTGAATCCGATTTGTGAACGTTATTGTGTCGATGTGAAGGAAAATTCTACACAACACCCACATATAGTTGTGTACTTCTTTTTCTTTGCATTTTAGTCACTTTAATTGAACTTTTGCATTACCTATCACATTCTCATGCATTAGATAGCATTTAGGTTGAGTATTTTCATTAAATTCATGTGAAATAAGACTTGTTTTGCATACATAATTGTGTCAAAATGTAGTTCTAAGTGTATTTTTCCTTGTAAGTAGCATTTGCATTGTACATATGCATTTAGGCTTGCATTTAATTTGCATTTTGTATGCTCATGCATTGATATACAAGCATCTTGAATAATTGAATCAAGTTCATGCACCAGTGTTTGATTTTGATGACGTTAAAGTGTGTCAGGGTCTCATTTTCACCCACTTTTTCATGTATTAATGTCACTTTCTTACTTTTATGAGATCACAACACCACGACACATCGCGTTCTTGATTTTATTTGACTTTAATCCGTGATTTGCATCACATTTAGGTGTAGTTTTCATTGAACATGTATTGACTAAAGTTTTCCTGAAAAGCTTGGGTCCTTTCTATTACAGGAAGATGGTGGCTAGTGCACCAAATGATTTTAGCTGAAATGGTTAGAGTGGGAGCCCGTCTAGAAGAAGCTGTCCGAGAGGGACGATTGTCGAAAGAAGAAGGACCGAATGGCGTTAAGAAGTCATCCTTTGGATTCTCGAAGAAGAAGGAAGATGTTAATGTTGTTGTTCAAGAAAGAAGAGCAAGTTTCCTAACAGACTCCATCAAAATTAATAACAAGTTGTTGCTGTTACTACTGCTTCTCCAATAACCATTCCTTATAATAAAGCGTCTCAGCAAGGGCAAGGCCCAAAGAGGGAACCGTTTGATCCAATTCCAATGAATTATGCGGAGTTGTATCCAACATTGATTTAGAGACACTTGGTGCAACCAAGGGCTCCTCCAGCAGTTCCAAATCCTTTTTCGTGGCTTTACAAAGCTGATCAGACTTGTGCGTATCACCAAGGAGCTCCAGGGAGCAATATTGAGAATTTCTATTCGTTAAAATCAGAAGTGCAAAAGATGGTCAGATCAGATTTGTTGTCCTTCAAAGACATGGGTCCTAATGTGCAAGGGAATTAGTTGCCCAAGCATGTAAATGTCGTGAATATGATTATGAAGAGATAAGGGTTTATGATGTGAATTCGATCATTGGAGATCTAGTGAAGATGCATGTAGCTCTCTGCAAAGTTGTTTATTGTGCCCATGATCATGCTGCTTGTAATGTGTGCAGTAATGATACCCGTGGTTGTGATGAGATAAAAAGTGATCTTCAAGACATGACAGACAGGAACCTTATTCAAGTTATCAGATTGAAGGATGATCCTGAAGTTGAAGTAAATGATGTTTATGGTCCTCGTAGAGAAGTCCAAATCCGTGATGTAAACGAGACTAATGCTAATCTGGTGAATTTGCACGCCGAGTTTAGTTTCATTTAAGGGCAAGAGGTGCACCGATATAGTGACTGCTTAGTCTGTAGCATAGATCATCGTGGTTGTGATGTTGTGAAAAGAGATATTCAGCATCTGCTAGACGAGGGCATCATTCAAATTGTAGTGCGCAGAGTTAGTTTCAACAATGGCGTCAATATGATCGAAAGTTTGTCTAAAAGATCTGATGACAAATATATTTATGCAGATGAACATTTCTCCGCTGATGAGTCTGGTGAAGAAGCGGATGTAAATGTTATTGTGGCACACTTTGATATTCCTACTCTTGTGGGGGTGACCTACTACAGAAAACCTCTAGTTGCTCCTTTGGTTATCAGTCTGCCTGGGCCTGTCCCGTATAGTTCCAACAAGGTTGTGCCATACAAGTACTGTGCCACTATTCTAGAAGGAGATGTTGAAGTTCTGATCCAACCGTTGCCTCAAGTAGGAAATATTGCTGATGTTAGTCGAATGACCAGAAGCGGTCGTGTGTTTGCTCCTGTGTTTTTGAAGATGACTGACGATGGTAAGAAGATTGTGGAAGCTAGCACTAAACCAAGGAAAACTGAAGGGCAGGCCAGTGAGGTAGCCCAAGAGAAAGAAATGGATGATCTCTTGAAGATTATTAAGATGAGCGATTATAAGATCGTTAAGCAGTTGCTGCAAACTCCGTCAAAAATCTCAATCCTGGCTTTGTTGATGAATTCTTCAGCTTACAGAGAGTCTCTAATGAAGGTTTTGGATCAGGATTTTGTTGATTATGATGTGCCCTTGGAAACTTTCAATAGTGTGATTGGAAATACCACATCTTGTAATAATTTTAGTTTCAGTGATGAAGAGTTACCTGCTAAAGGAAAGAACCACAATATGGATTTGGTCATTTCTATGAATTGCAAAAATGATGCATTGTCCAATGTGCTTATTGATAATGGGTCTGAGTTAAATGTTATTCCCAAGAGTACTCTTTCAAAGCTCAAATACCAAGGTCCACCGATGCGTCCTAGTGGTATCATTCTGAATGCGTTTGATGGCTCTCGTAAATCTGTTATTAGGGAAGTAAATTTACCCATTCATATTGGTCCTCATTTATTTCATATCACTTTCCAAGTGATGGATATATTTCCTGCTTATAGTTGTTTGTTGGGATGACCTTGGACTCATGAGGCAGGTGTTGTGGCTTCTACTCTCCATCAGAAGATGAAGTTTGTTCGTGAAGGTGTTGTGATTATTGTGGAAGGAGAACAAGCCATGCTAGTTTCTCATTTGTTGTCTTTCTCCATAGTAGAAGCTGATGAAGCCGCTGTTGGGACGCAGTTCCAAACTTTATCTATTGAAAATATCTAGAGGAATAAGGATTCCATTGATTCATTTAAAGATGCCCAAAATGTAGTTCAAAAAGGTTCAAGAAATGCTTTGACAGATTATTGGGCCAAAAGTGAATAAGGATGGTTTTGGTTTAGGTTTTTCCACGAAGATCAGAAGAGAAATGCTGAAGTCAAGACCTGTTGTTGCCAATTATCCAGATGTTTTCCAGAGTGCTGGTTATCTTGATCCTATTGTTCTAGGAGTCAATGCCATTGTTGAAGATGGACCAGAGCAGGAAATGCCCAACTTTGTGACGCATGGAGTCAGAGTTTGTAATTGGACTGCTATTGACATCTCCACTTGAATTCATGTGTCGAAGTAATTCACTTTAGCTTGTTTAAATTTTCTAATAATAATCCTTTCACTCTGCCCAATGTGAAAGTGATGTTGTATGGGCAAAATTTGTTTGTTTTTAAATTTAAGATCATTAATAAAAGTTTGTTTTTCATTCCAAATTTGTGTCTTTTATTTTATGCTTTTTCTTGAAAAATGGTAATTAGAAAAAACTCTTTTCACAAAAATAAATAATAATTGAATTAAATATGCACAATCACTTGTCACATGTGTTAGTTTCTAAAATCAATCATAATCATATGTGCAGATTAATTCATAAAATCGTTGAAAACAATGACCCAGTGCCCTGTTCCAACTTTGAACATCATGTATATGTAGCCGAAGAAGAGGAATTTGATGAGATCTCTGAAGAGGTTTCTCGGTTGCTTGAGCGTGAGGAAAACACCATTCAGTCGTACAAAGAGCCGTTGGAAGTCATTAATTTGGGTTCTGATGAAGACATGAAAGAGGTCAAGATTGGAGCATTGCTACATCCAGAGATGAAGAGTCGTTTGGTTGAAATGATGAAAGAGTATGCATACATATTTTCTTGGTCGTATCAAGATATGTCAAGGTTGGATACTGATATTGTGGAGCATCATTTACTGCTGAAGCCTGAGTGTCTGCCAATTAAGCAGAAGTTAAGGAAAACTCATCCTGATATGGTGGTAAAGATTAAAGAAGAGGTTCTGAAGCAAATCAACGCAGGTTTTCTTGTGACATCAGTTTATCCTCAATGGATTGCCAATATCGTGCCAGTGCCTAAGAAAGATGGAAAAGTTTGCATGTGTGTTGATTACCGAGATCTGAACAAGGCTAGTCCGAAAAATGATTTTCCTTTGCCACACATTGTAAAATTTATAGATAGTACTGCAAAATGCAAAGTGTTCTCATTCATGGATGGATTTTCTAAATACAATTAAATTAAGATGGCTTCTGAGGACATGGAAAAAACAATGTTTTTCACACCCTGGGGAACATTCTATTACAGAGTGATGCCCTTCGTGTTGAAGAACGCTGGTGCAACGTACCAGAGGGCCATGGCGATCCTATTCCATGATCTAATGCATAAAGAAATTTAAGTGTATGTTGACGACATGATTGCCAAGTCCCAAACTGAGGAAGATCATTTGGAAGACTTGTTGAAATTGTTTCAGCGTTTGAGGAAATATCGTCTCCGTTTAAATCCTAATAAATGCATATTTGGTGTCCAGTTGGAAAAACTATTAGGTTTCACTGATAGATAGAAGGGAATTGAAGTTGATCCTGATAAAGTTAAGGCAATTCAAGAGATGCATGCACCAAGAACTGAAAAGCAAGTTAGAGGTTTCCTCGGACGTTTGAATTACATCTCCAGGTTCATCTCCCATATGACTTCAACGTGTTAACCAATATTCAAACTGTTAAAGAAAGATCAAGGTTGTGTATGGATGGATGATTGCAAAAGGGCATTTGAAAGTATCAAAGAGTGTCTGCTTGAGCCTCTTATCCTGCTCCCTCCTGTTGAAGGAAGACCATTGGTTCTATATCTAACTATTTTGGAAATTTTTGTGGGTTGTATTTTGGGATAGCAAGATGAAACAGGAAAGAAAGAATATTCCATCTATTACCTAAGCAAGAAGTTCACCGACTGTGAGTCGCGGCATTCTATGTTGGAAAAGACTTGTTGTGCTTTAGCCTGGGCTGTGAAGCGTCTGCGAAAATATATGTTGAATCATACTACTTGGTTGATCTCTTGAATGGATTCGATCAAGTACATCTTTGTAAAGCATTCTCTCATGGGAAGAATTGCTCACTGGCAGATGTTGTTATCTGAATATGATATCGAATACCGTACCCATAAAGCTATTAAAAGTAGTGTATTGGCAGAATACCTGGCTCATCAGCCGGTTGAGGATAATCAATCCGTTGAGTTTAACTTTCATGATGAAGATGTGATGTATTTGAAAATGAAAGATTGTGATGAGCATTTACCTGAAGAAGGTCCAGACCCAGAATCCCATTGGAGTATGGTGTTTGATGGAGCTGCGAATGCTTATGGAAAAGGAATTGGTGCAGTAATCATTACTCCCCATGAAACTCACATCCCTTTCACATCAATGTTGATGTTTAATTGTACCAACAATATGGCGGAATATGAAGCTTGTATCATGGGTCTCGAAGAAGCCATTGATCTCAGAATCAAAATTCTTGATGTGTACGGTGATTTGGCTTAAGTTCCCTCTTGTCATCAAGCTTCCTTCTTCTTGTATCAGGAATATGCTTCTAACACATAGAGCCAAACACCTTCAAATGACTTACTGGTGGTCGTTTGCCACTCCACACTTCTCCAGGAACCTTGTTCTTCAAAATCTTAGTAGGGAACCTGTTCAAAATATAAATTATAGTCGAAACAGCTTCTCCCCATAGAGTCTTTGGAAAATTCTTCCATTTTAGAATGCATTTTGTCATATCCAATATGATATTGTTTCTTCTTTTAGCACTTCCATTATGTTGAGGCATATAAGGAGAAGTTACCTCATGATCAACACCATGTTCTATAGAAAAATCTTTAAACATCTTGGATGTGTATTCTCCACCTCCATATATTTGCGGAACTTTTATCTTCTTCTCACTCTGTTTTTCGACGACTATCTTGAATCTCACAGATTTTGAATACTTCATCCTTTCTCTTAATTACATAGATCCACAAATTTCGATTGTACTCATCGATGAACTAAACAAAAAAATTGTTTCCACCAATGGTATGTTCTTCGAATGGTCCACATACATCTAAATATACCACTTCGAGAAGGTGGGATGATCTCATTGGCATAGTTGAAACGAAAGAATTTATGGATTGCTTTGCGACTAGAAAAACTTCACAAAGTTTTTCACTCATCTCAAGACTTGGAATACCAGTAACCATATCTTGAGTAATTAGTTGATTGAGTGATCGAAAATTCAAATGTCCAAACCTCAAATGACTTAACCAACTATCCTTGTGGTCAACAACAATTTTCAAACATTGAAATTCTTCCGAATTGGTCATGGTATTAAATGTCCTGTTCTTCGACAATAGAGATTTTAAGACCAAGTTGTTCTTAGTGTCGAACAATTTCAAAGCTCCATCTTTCATAATAACTGAGAAACCTTTTTCGACTAGTTGTCTAACACTTAGCATATTGCACTTCATTCCAGGTACATAGAGCACATCTTTAATCATAGCTTTCACTCCATTACTCATTTGAAAAACTATGTTGCCAGTACCTTCTTCTTGCAACGAACTATTACCAACAAGTTTTACCTTTCTCTTATTTGACTCATTGAAATCTGCCAACCACTCCTTTTGACCAGTCGTGTGATTTGAGCAGCCTGAGTCGGGGAACCAGAATTTGGATTCGGCATGGTTATCTGCAGCTGCACCTATAACCACTATACCACCTTCAGAATCAACTGAATCTTGGCATTCAAGGTTCGCTCCTTCGTCCTTGATTGTCGATCCCTTGTATTTTATGTACCAACAATTCTTTGATATGTGACCCCACTTTTCATAGTTATAGCACTGCACACCTTTTTTATCTTCTTTGTCCTTTTGATAGTTTCCTCTTCCTCTTTTCGAGGATTCAGAAGCTCTATCTTTTACCTGATGCTTGTGAGGTTTCAACCAAGACTTATTTCCCTGAGTCTTGTTGATGTTGCCTTTAAAATTGTTGGAATCACTATTATTTTTTCATGACTGGGCTTATAATTCCTGTATCGAGTCATGAACTCATTTCCTTTCGACGATCCTCATCTCATGCGCCTCCAACGAACCAACCAAATCTTCTAATTTTGTGGCTTCAAGATTATTGGATTCTTAAATAGCTACGATAGCATGATCAAAGTGAGAGGTCAAATTCTCATTACCTTCTCTACTCTCATCATATTAATTATGGTTTCACCATAACCCTTCATGAGATGGACGGGTTTCTGAACGTTCGACACATATTCTGCAACTCTTTTGTCTTCTCCCGTCGATAACAAATTATATTGTCAATGAAAGGTTTGTAACTTAACAACCTTAACTTTCTAACCTCCTTTGTAATACTTTACCAGAATATCCCACGCCTCTTTCTTTGTTTCAGCATGATAGATTCTGTCAAAATTAGCAGCATTAGTTGCCGTCTGGATGCAATAAGCAGCCTTGGAAGCCTTTTTCTTGGCTTCATTGTAGGATTTTTTTTGTGTCGCTTGCATTTGTATCCAACACAGTAACACCATTAGTGACCACTTCTATGGTTTCATGAAAGCCAAACAGAGATTGCATATGTTTTCTCCATCGAATCCAATTCTTGTTGTCAAGCATTGGAAGAGAACTCGGAATACCCTTATCACTAACCATCTTTGCAGCGATTAATTCACTTGCCTTAGAAACACGACCTCTGTAGTGAGGAGAGAAAGAGAGAATAATAAAGGAAATAAGGACTCTATTATTCATGTGAAATTGTATTGTACAAAATAAGGCTACAGACTATGACTATTTATATACAACCCTAATTGGGCTTGGGCATACACAATTTGGGTTATATTTAAATATTTAAATCAAATCAAATCTAATATTTTAACAACTATTCCTACAAAAAATATAAATATTCACCGAGTCCATTTATTTTGCCACCTCTAGCTTAAGGTGAGGGTGATAGAAGATAAGACGATGATTGTACATGACTCAAGTGGTAGATTGATCTTGAAGGCACTTATGTCTCAAAATAGAATCTTCAAGATTGAACTTGATGTGGTGGAACACAAATGTCTAGAAACTGCAGCCAATAGAAATGAATGACTATGACGTTACAAACTTGGTCACCTCACTTAAGAGATATCAACCACCTGAAGAAGAGAAACATGGTTTCAAGTCTATTATAATAACATATTCCAAATGAAGTGTGAGGAATGATGTCAGGCCAAGCAACATAAGAATACACTACTACAAAAAGAGCTTTTAATCTCAGTCGCAAAATGTATTTTATCTCAACTAAAGAAGCGAGGTAAAAAAGAGCGTCATGAAAAATAACCACTTAACACCTCTGTTTTTAAAACACCGAGGGATAAATTTATTTGCGCATGAGTTCAAACTCTATCATCCACACATTTACTATTTATAAAACTAGTGCCTCATATATCTCGGCTTATCAATAAAACCGAGGGGTAACTTAGTTTTTTTTTTTTTTTTAAATTAAAACTCGTTACATTGCTTACACGGAAAATTAATAAAATAATTTGTATACAAATTACAAGTTTACCCAAAATATTACATTGTTTACATAGAATAATAAAATACAAATTTTTTTTTCCATGAAGATCATATGTTGGATCTTCAAATCTTTGATATTCTGGGCAAGATCAACTATTGAGTGGCAAAATATTTCTATTGCTTTTCCTTGTATTTGTTCCTGATATAAACAAAAAAAGGTTAGATAAAAAAGGGTTAGATAAATAAATGATTTTCTACTCAAATAAATATTTTAGAACACTAACCTTAAACCTAAATAATTTTCTTCTCTTGTAACCCATCATAGAGAACTCTTCATGGCAAACATCTATAAAACCTTAAAGTGAAGGATAGTTTCAAGCACTTGACGATGTTTTATTATCAATTTTTGATATTCAGAATGTTTTTTAATGGAACTTATTTGTTTCATGTGGATCACTAATGATAGTGTCATGAGCGTTGATAGTCATGAAATTTACAATAAGGATTTGATTAAGGACGATGATAAATATCCTCAATTTTGACGCTAAATTGTTCCCTCGAATTTTAAAAAAATCGAGGTGAAATAGCTCATTTTTTTGCATTACATTGCTTACATAGAATATTAAACTACAATATCACAACAAATTTAGATTCTTGGTGAACAACAAATCTTTACTATAACGAGTTATCTTCTTCAAACAGTGGACAATGTTATATGGATTGAATGCATGCAACTTTTAAATGAGAAATGTTTGTTTCAACCATTGAAAAATGATTTTCTTCACTTGCAATCCATCATAAGGATCTTAAGTTATTTTTCAGATTTCTTAAGTTCCATTTTAAATGTAATGATAAACATATATCCCAAAGAATTATGCTACTACTACATAGCACGTAAACAACAATGCCATATTCACCACGATTCTTGCATACACTGTGGTGACATCTCTAAACTAAGGCGCCACCATGGGGTTCGAACCACAACACCATCATATATATTTTTCCATTAATATTAAGATGTGCCTTTTCTTTTTTATTTATTTTTAAATAAAAAATTTAAAGGGTTATGACTACGTTTGGTATGTTCCACCATTGTGATACAGTTTGATTTTTTTATTTGAAACTTTTAATTTTAATTGTATATCAAACTCTGACGCTTCCTTTTAAATTTTTTGCATGAAAGTAATATATCATAACGATTTTTGGTTTTGATCGTAGTGGTAGCTTTATAATATTATACACTCCTAGTTAGCCTGTCTCTTCAGTATCCTTTTTCCATTGAAAAAAGAAACTAGACGAAACAATACACGATTTCAACCCTAAACCCTAACATTCAATACTATGAAAAAATACACGATTTCAATGAAAACACCACTATTGATCCTAACTTGTCTCTTCAATATCCATTTTTCATTGTGTATTTGTCATTTTTGTCATCATCGTCAAGGTTGACAAGACCATCGAAAAGAAAGAGTACACCAACCAAGTTGTCACCGTCGAGAAGGAAGAAACAACAACACCGACACAAACACCAAAATCATTTACTTAGTCATCACGTCTAGGGTACGCAAATATTTTCCCCATGCATCTACAGTGAACTTTATTTGACATTGTTGTGGTTGTTGTTGTTTATGTTCTTGTTGTTCATGTTGTTGTTGTTTTTGAACATAGATATCAAAACGAAAAGAAACCCTATCGAGTTCTTCGTCAGATTATAGTGAAGAAACTCAAACAAATGCGAGTTGTGCGAATGAAACTCAAATAAATGATACTAAATAAAAAACACAGAGGTGTCAAAATGATGCCCCAATTCACATCAGTCTGCAACTCATCAGGTGAAAAAACTCTGATCGAGTTTGATTCGTACTACAAAGTAGTTGATTGTGAACACTACTCTATTTTTAAGAGTTATGTTGCGTTCCTTGGACATAGCAAAGTAAGTATATTGATAGATGATTGGAAACAAGTGAATGAGAAAGTCAAAGAAAGCATATGGCCAGGCGTTAAGGTATTACATACTATATTTCTCATATTCTTAATCTAACTACCTATAATTTATGATACATTGATTTAAATGTAGTTGAATTTTGAGTTTATCGATGACTCAGTTGAAGAAAAAAAAAGTGGATCTCTTATGTCGGTACTCGTTGGAGGGAATTTAAGTCACAACTCACGACTGACTACATTAGGAAGCCTAAGAGCGGTCTTGATCGTCCATGGAAAATATATAGTTTTATATCGAAGAATGTTTGTAAAAGGTTTGCGAAGATACGCCGTTCTGAGTAATTCAAGGTTAGTGCTAGTCTTATTTAATCAATAATGTTATTCTAATGAGTTATAAATACTAATCATATGTATTTTTCAATATGTGAATAACAGGCTAAAGTCAAGTAGGAATACAAAACAAGGCAAAGAACATGTACTCCATAGATTGTTTCGTGGGGGTTACATGAAACTTGAGAAAAATAATAATGCTTGAAAAACAACCACAAAGAGGAGATGATCACATCTCATCTCCACCGTCAAGACATGAGAAATAAAAAAAAGGTTCGATTAAAACCAAATAGAGAGTACACCTCTGAGACAACAAAAGTAGTTGCCAAGAAAATTGTTAGTATGATTTGTTTTGCTTATGTTATTTGTTATTTAAATGAGTTGTTATTTGTTTTACGTAAATTACTCATATTGTGTAGGATAAATTAGTTGAGTCGATCCGTGAACGCATATTTGTTCCAAAAGCACGACATGATATATTGTTTTAATCTCTGATCTTCAAGAGATTTACACCTTGAAACAAGGTGATAGCATTGTATCTACCGACTATACCAAGATGCATGATGCATGCATGCAAAGTTGCCACGATGCATGCAAAGTGCTCGAGAAAATGCACAAGTATAGAGATAGTGATCAAGTCATCAGATTTGTCAAAGCTCTGGATTACCAATATGCCGCTGTAAGATCATAAATCATCAACATGTTAATGGAATCTCTACCCAATATTGGCAAAGTTTACTCAGTAGAGGTGGAAGATACAACGGTGGTCGAAGATACAAGCTGAAGGTATCAGTATTTTCTTCTTTTTTTTATATTAAAAAATAGAAGTTAAACTAATTTTAAGTTTTAATTTGTCAAGTTCCCTACATGATAAAATGAGCAAGCACATTGCGTAGCACTTCGTCCCATACTATGGTTAATGAACAACCACATGGCTAATGAACAAAAATAGAATTTTAAGATAAAAAATCAAAAAGTGGATTTACTCCACTTTGTCAGCTATTTTTTCAAGCACACCCACCCCAAAATACACAGCAAAGAGTCAAATGGCAACAAATCCACACTAAAAACTGAGGCAGTGTCTGTTTTTGTTAAGCTCAACACACTCCACGTTTAGATCTGCTGAATATACTAGACTGACACACGTTCAAGTTGATTTCTCACTACAAATTTCATGTTAACAAATGACACTTTTATCTCATATCATTAAAACAAGAAATTTCATCTTCCAGAAATCATAAAAACAGAACTAGTTAAATGGAAATGAAAACGGTAACATCTTCAACTAAGATGGATGCATTTATAGAGGTAGTTCACCACTATCAGCAATCACAACCTTGGTCTTGGGAGTTCCGCTTTGAGTTCCTTCGGCTTCAACCTTGTAAACAACATCCATTCCAGAAAGCACCTTTCCAAAAACAACATGCCTTCCATCCAACCTATCAAATCAAATAGATACATACATTATTAGCAAAAATGCAAAATAAAACACCAGTGACTATATCTAAAGTCGTGCTAAGCAATCTGAATAACGGTTAGATGAAATACAGGTCTTCACATATTGATGTATGTCGTGTCGTGGTTATGGAAGAAACAACGTTATCAGACACTACAATTATGCTTTACTAAATTGGTAAAAGGAGACTCTATGCTCTAGAACATAACATTTGAACATGTGTTTTTTTCGGCAATAAATTATTAATATAGAGAACATGAATATAATTACCAGCTAGTTGTTACAGTTGTAATGAAAAATTGTGAACCATTGGTATCAGGACCAGCATTTGCCATTGATAAAAATCCTGTTTGTACAGAAAATGGAGAGAAAAAAATCAGCCCCATCACACATTCAGTTGAATTTATTTATAATTAGTGAACATCTAAAGCAACAAATAGAATAAAATTACCTGGTCCGGTATGCTTTAGCTTGAAGTTCTCATCAGCAAACTTCTCACCGTATATTGATTCTCCACCCATACCATTGCCGTGAGTAAAATCGCCTCCTTGGATCATAAAGCTAGGTATAATCCTATGGAATGAGCTACCTTTGTAATGAAGAGGCTTTCCACTTTTACCAACACCCTTTTCCCCTAATAATTTGAACGGAATTAAAGTAAATATGTAAATATATAATGTATTACAATTAGTATGATGAACACAAACGCCTCTTAACTCAAACAATAGAACTCTCAGGTTTTAGGCCAACTGCTAATAGTCGTCAATTTCTATAACAAGTAAATTTTTTAGTAACTCATTTACGCATTACGCTTAAGATGAAGCACGTAGAAAAAGGATTTAAGCAAGTTCATTGACTATAAAAACAATCCACAAATAGCATCAGAAACAAACTCACCTGTGCAAAGAGCTCGGAAGTTTTCTGCAAAAAGGAATATCAAAACAAAAATTTAGATAAAGTTAATGATGTATTGTATTTTACGCACTAATATACAGAGAATTTAAAAACCAAACCTGCAGTTTTTGGAACTGCCTTCCCAAAAAGTCCAATTACAACACGGCCTGCAAAGTCAAGGATCATGGCTTCAGCACCAATTATATACCACATATTCTAAAGGGGGAAAAAATGCTGGTATAAAACATCAGGCCCCTAGGGAGATAAGTTCTTCTAAAAAACACCTACCAAACTTACATATATATAAAAATAAATAAATTCAGTTAGTGCAACAATCAACACAGCTACAGGTCTGTAACGGTCTCTACAAGTAGACTCCTTAATGTGTGTGGTAATCAATTAAAATACATCCAGGAATGGCTGTGCTGCGGATTTACATGGGGGGTTTTCTGACATAATCTGCTATAATGGCGCCACAAAGATTCCCACAAGATAGCAGTGCCGGGAGTTCTTTTTTGTAACAGCCCGGGCCCCTCGCAAGGCGCTCCCGGCACTGATACCTTAACTAGAGAATAATTTCATCCAAAGAATAAAATGGAATTGTATAGACTTATGTTCCATTATTTGGATTAATTAAAAGGATGGAATGCATTTCATAGCTTTCCATATTTTTTTACCTCTTCCATTCCGCTCATTTCCACGCCTCAAGTTTTACAACATTCAATCATAGCCTTAACATGATATTAACCAAAATTTACCCAATATAACCACTTAACAACTAATACTTCACCACAATTTAACTAATATTGTTGGTACCAATCTTTAGTTGGTCTAATAGTGATTGGCCCTAGACTTGATAGAAAGGACTATGGCAGGGCGCTGGAACCTTTGAGGTAAGAACTGACCTCCAAACCGGACTATACCGGTATTGATAGGCCAAAAAAACTAATATTGTTGGTTAAATAAGTTTATTATTTGGCCAATGCAAAATCCATTACAACAATAATGATGATTATGATGTTAACAATTTATGTTTCATCTCAAATTAATTTGAACTATATATAAAAATCAAAATATAGAGAAAACAGTGAATTAAAGACCTGCAGCCTTTCCATCAATCTCAACATCAAAGAAAACTTTGTTGGTCACTTCTTTCAACTCCTCTTTCGATTTCTTTGCCTACAATTAATTCAGAAAAAAATAAATCAACAAATAAGTACCGATCCGAACCTAATTATCAAGTAATTCCAAAACTGAAATCAGATCAAGATAAAGAAAAATGGAATTTGAAATTTGTATAGGGAAATGGAATACCTGGATAAGAGCTAGAGTTCCAAAGAGACACAGTGCGCAGAGAAGCAACGACGTCGTTTTTGCCATCGGTTTTGGTTGATTTGTTCTGTGATCTTACTCTTCGGTGATAGACTGACTTGATGAGTGTGTGACGCGAGAAATGAGTTTCTGTGAGATGTAGGAATTGTGGTTTTATACGGGAATTCTGTTTGCGTTGTTTGGACCATTGGGAGGGTGACACGTTAGCGTTTCTTTGATCCAATTGGTTGAGTTAGTTGGGCCTTCTTTGCAAACTCTCTTCTTAAAGCTTCTGGGCCTGTGCGTTATGGGATGGGAGGAATCTTCCTGCTAGTCCAAGTTGAATCTGACACCCCATAAAAAAATTGTGATTACGATTTTGTCCTTGCTATAAATTGTTAGATTTTAAAAAAGTTTTTGAAATTTTCAGATTTTTCATGAAATTATCGGACATTTCGTTATATTTTCCGTTTGAATGTATACTTACCGGATATTTTGCAAAAGAATGCAGAAACGTCGAACATTTGCAAATTATTGATAAAAATTTAAAGCTCTCTAGAAAAATCATGCAAAACTAGTAAATCTTTCAAAAAAATATGAAAATAAGTTACCACATATTTCAAAAAATTTGAAAACTTATTAGACCTACCGGATTTTTTGAAAAAATCAGTATTTAGAAAAGTTAGGTTACTAACTAAGAAGTTGGACTCAAGTGATAAATGAGCTCTTGCAAAGGACGATATTGGGGAAATATCGAGTTCGATTCCTGACAAGAACAATGTTTGGCCATTGTTCATATGCTTTTGCAACTTCACCTGCACACCAAAGCCATAAACCTGCAATGAATTCCTAACTTCTGGTATTGTATCATAGCAATGTTTGGCCAGGTTTTGCAACTTCACCCGCACACCAAAGCCATCAACCTGCAATGAATTCCTAACTTCTAGTATTGTATCATAAAACAAATTGAAAGATAAGTGGTGATGTTGATAAATTTTAGTATCTAACTGAGCCTGAATCAAAGGCCAAGACTTTTCGCTCCATCCAAGTAAAATTATTATAGTCCGAAATCCACAATTTCCATCATCACCAACATCAACAATGTCAACAAAATATTGATGTAAGAAAAATAGAAACTGAAACAAATATTTTAGTTTTGAAAACATGTTACACGGTTGAATCCTAGTCGATTTTGTACATGATCTCTTCATACTCTGACTTGCATGTGAACCCTAAGCATACTCCCACTATGAAGGATCACGATGCACATCACTCTCTTTACCCTTTTTACTTTTCTTATTTCCCTTATTTGGCTTGGACTTCATTGGTGGTTGACATGTGGAAGTTATGGATGGAAGTGTTAGTTCCCAAACTTTTTCTTCATCGCCATTTGGCCTACAATATCTAGTGTAATAAAATACTTCTTCAGCTTTTCACACTCTTCTTCTAAATCCAGTTGTGTCCAAATTTCTTCTTCAGTGACTTCATGCTCTTCAATAAATAATTTCTTCCAAAATACATGTATTGATTCTAATGGAATAGGTTATCCTTGTATTTTATAACCTGCAAGTTCACATGCACAAGGTAACCCTTGTGTTGTTATAATGGAACGACCGCATGTTGTTTTATCACAACCAACGATTTTTATTATTTCCAACTCCTTTCCAATGTTATACATTGTCTTGAAACAAAGTCTTGTAATTTGGAGTAAAATTGAGTGCTATACCGATGCTCAATGTTGCATGCATTTTTCTGAAATGACACTATATTTGAACCTAATTACAACTTTTACATGGTATTACTAATAGCATCCCAACTTCGACATAAATCCCCCTACTAGTTGTCAGCATATTTTTTAGTCTCTAGTTAGCTAACTCAATCCTAAAAAACATAAATAAACAAAATGTCATTATTTTATAGTAAGTATTGTAACTATATTAATATTAATATCAATGTACTTATTTATTATTATGTTTCCTATATGAGTGACTCTATTGGTGCACGTACTGAACAAATTTTGGAATATCAACACATACAACTTCAAAATGCTTTAGGTGTACTAAAAAAATCAGTCTGTGTATTCGAATATATGATGTTGTTCCACCTATCCATAACATGCTCATGCCTATGTGATTCCACATACCACTACTACAAATAATATATTTCATGACAAAATCTCAGCAAAAAAATGAGGTATAAGGCCAAGGCGCGCCATATTTTATTTGTTTTTTTTAATAAAAACAACATATTCCCTTGGTTTTAATATAACCAAGGAGCAAAACAATTCAGGTCACGCTTGAAATTCCACCTATTTTAGTTTATGTTTTTATTTCTTTATAATTGTAAACTAAATTATCTAACCTTTCGGTTTCCTTAATAACCGAAAGATAAAATAATTAGATACTACTATAAAACCACTCAATAAACAGATTTTACCCTAAACCTAACGTATATGTAGTCGCCCCAAACTCGTATGCAACATACTTGTGGGATGGATTGGGAGATAGAAATTTTTTTAATGTTCTTCAATCTTGAACAAAATATTTTTCTTCCCTTGCAATGTATCTCACATAATGATATTGACGTTGTTGTTGTTGTTCTATTTTTGAAAAAACATTTATATATTGCCAATCAAAGAAAATAACATTGTTTTCCTTGGCTGACAACATTGAGAAATTTATTCCTAAACATGTTGTAAATCGCACACAAAAATAGTGACTAGTAAAAAATTGAAATGGAAACATGACTTGTTACTTTCAATTTTTTCATCATTTATCACTTTTTGCTTTAAACATATTATCTCAGCTTTTTTCTAAAACCGAGGGGTTTACTTATTTTATTTTTCTATTTAAAAAAGGAAATATGTTTCCCCTAGGGGTTTTAACGAAATCAAAGGGATATGTTACACAACTACAAAAACGAATCTATATCATACATTCATAAAGGAACAACACTTAAGATATTGCTAAGACATCAGTCCTCAATAAACCATCTATATTCACCATTATATATCTTTCTTGTGAAAGCATTTGCAATAAAAATATTTGCTCAAGATAATGCAATCTTAGAACTTAAAGAAGCTTGGAAAAGTTCTCTATGATGGATTGTAAGTGCAGAAAAAACATTTCCAATGGTTGGAACAAATAACTCCATAGTTGGAATAGATAAATCCTTAGAAGTTGGAAGCATACAATCCGTAGAACTTAAAAATAACGAGCACAAAATATATCCAACAGAATCTGGATTACATCAAAGATGTGTTGTTCTCCAAGATAAATTACCAATGTATGAGATATCATAAATAAAGACTGGCCAATTTTTAAAAAATTATACATTTATGTAAAACTGTTGCACCCCAAAATTTGCCCTCCTGATTTTACTAGGTCATAAATCATACATTTTATGAGCTTCTAAGACATGAGATTAAGATTTTATTGTGATTTGAGTTTTCCCTATTTCAAAGGTGATTTATTTGGCTATTTTACTCAATTTAGAAAAGGTTTTAACGCTCAGCATCATGAGCCTATCGAAGATTTTCAAGAGTATTGTCATACTCCAATTTTTGTCAAGACACTTGATCTTCATATATTTTCTAATGCCATTTTATTTTGAATAATTAAATTGGCACAATTGGTAAGGAGACAAGACATGTAGCTTAGGTATAAGGTAATGAGTTCTAATCTCACATTTACCACTTTTTACATTTTTCTCTTTTATTTGCTACTAATATTTTTATTATTTATATTCAAAAATCACAAAAATATTGCATTTTTATAATAATTTTCGTGTTTATTATTTAGCATTTTTTTAAATATTATTTTTTCACTTAATTCTTGGTTTAATGCATATTTTAGTCAAATAATCTCAAAACATATCATAAAAATATGTAAGGAAGTTTTTATGTAAACTTTTTCAATAAGTCAATTTCATTAAACCTTTTGATTTGATTCCGCTATTTTTGCTAGAATTAAAATAAATTGATTTTTTATCTTGATTTTGTTTAAATAGCTTTTATCATAATTTATTTTTCCTTTTTAAACTAACCTACTTTATAGTATAAATAAGATCCATTTCTAATACAATAGGGACCAACTTTCATTAATCAATAACTCTTAATCCTTTGTTTTCACGGTGCTTTAGTTGTTTTAGAGTAGTAAAATTCATCATTGTACATTCACCACACATGAACACATGAGAAATCACGTTTTGATCATCATCTTTTTTAGCTTTTAATTTCATGTTCTTACTAATAACTACTTTTTTTTCTCATAAAATTTTCTACACAATCATATTCACATTTCTACACACTCATTAGCAAACTTTTTTCTATTTCTTACTACAAATCCTTATTTTCCAAATCTTAGTTTTCTACATACTTCTAACATTTTTTACTAGAAAATGTTACATTTTATTTGACTTCCTAATCAACAATTATCAACAACAGACACAATTTTTACAATTCAATACCACTGTGCATATGCATACATTTTTATAAATCTTGCCAACAATAATCATAAACATCATATTATTTAAAATGGTTAGCATACTAACAATCAATTTCATATTGCAAGAAAATTTGTTTTGCAGGTTGACAACAATTGATGTAGCAGAACCGATCTAACACCCTCCGGCCGCTCATACCGACCATCAAAAGCCTTGATCTTCCGCATGTCCAAACTTGCTGCTGCACTTCGCCCTCGTCCGATCCGTATAGTATGTTGATTTATTTCTTTCAATTTTGATGCTTGATACATGAAATTTAACTGTGTCTTTGTGAAATTATATATATTTTTTAGAGTAAATGAATCAATTGTATTTAGATATGAAAAGAAAAAGAGTAAAGGTTAAGTGGAGAAGAAAAAGAAATCGTGAGAGATAAAAAGAAATAATATCTCTTAATTCCTTGTGCATTGTCTTTATTGTGGGTGTTAGCATTTTTTTCGGTCCAATGAATTTCTGTCAAGTGGTGGCCTGCAATAAGCCGATTGGCCAAGTTTTGTAGATGTTCCACCGTCATTTTTGTTTTTGCTATGCAATTCTCTTGTTTTAAATAACCTGCATATTAGCAATGTTAGTATCTAATGCTTAAAATATAATAATTTATGATAATGACAATTGAGATGCCTCATGTAGTTTTTTTTACTCATTAAATTAATTTAGATTTGTCTTCTTTAACTCTTAATTAACATTTAAATTAGTTTAGAGTATTTAATTGTCTTTTTATCATTAAAAAGATAGCAAAAAACCACATAAATATATTTCTACGTTACTTAATAACAATAAAATATCTTTATTCTATTAGGTATTTTTAGTTTAGTTATTAGGATATTAAAATTAGTTTGGATTTTAATTACTTTTATCATATAAAAAATTACAAAAATAAATTCTTTTATTAAATTATTTAGACTATTTAATTATTTGCTTTAATTATTTTAATTAGGTATTAATTTAATTAAATTTATTTTAATAATATTCGAAAACAACAAAAAAACATGCTTCTCTTTAGCATTAGGTTAAACTATCTAACCAATTCAAAATTTCTTTTTCTACTAGTTTAAGAAAATCAAGACAAATTTCAAAAAAGGAATTATATTGGCACTCTTTAACGCGAATGAGAAACTAGATATTAGTCGCTACCATGCGAACTAACATAAGTTTATCGCTTAAAGGTGATCAATTTTAATTCCATAAAAAAACTAACCAAACAAATGAGAACTACGTAGACTCTGATTTCATCTTGATGAATACATAGGCATAAAGCGCAATGCTTTAACGAGTCACTAACTACTAACCGTCACCAAATATCTCTCCATTGTGTATAATAATTTAGGAAATAGAGTAAGAAACCTTAGACAAACACACCTTAACCCTAAAATTAGAGAAGGTTCCCCTTGAGTACAAGGGAAGCAAGGGGTGCTAACATCTTCCCCTCGCTTAACCGACTCCCGAACCCTTAACTTGGTCACGATGACCGCCATATCCATATTTTTAGGGTTTTACTATAGTTTCCCCGTTCTTAGGATAAATAAACAATAGTGGCGACTTCATTGAATTTTTCCCGCCGCGACAAAAACATATCGCATAAGTGGTGAAAACTGAGTAAAATCCACATCGGAACCATTAGAAATAGGACAACACAATTGGAGCATACTGAACTACCGAATTTTTAGTTCTATCTAAAAATTCCAGTATACCTCAAATATTGGTATTGAATTTGTAATCTCCTTCAAATCATCCTTGCTCAACTTCAGTTCAAAAGAGCCCACACTATCATCAATATTCTTTGTCTTTGTTGTTCCTACAATGCACGTGATAGGTTCCAAAAATGATAACAATGTTATATATTGTATGCTATTATGAAGGGTCAAAGACTCAAAGTGCATGTGACTTGTTGATCAATGTGCAAATTGAAAAATCACTTACCAAATATGGTACTATATAGTCTTCTTGATGAAGAATCCATGAAATAGAAAGTTGTGAAGTTATACATTTATGCTTCTCTGTCAACTTATATATCCTAAAATATAAGACATGTTGGTAAATGATGAACTTAACAAGGCCAACAAGTGATCATAAAAAAACACAAGGATCAAATCCATACTAGAACACTATTATTTATACGTATGTTTTCAGGGACAACTTTGTCGCAAAACAAAACCTTGGCCTAGAGGATTGCATGGTACTATTCTAATTCCAAGTTCCCTAAAATTGTTTGCAAGATTAAAGATTTCACATAAAGGTTCCAACTCAAGCATGTAAACCTCTAACATAAGAATCATGGACATCTGATACGATAGTGGCAATGATATATTGACACCGATAATAAATTTAAAAAATAAATAAAATGAACTTAGTCACAAGTTTCAGTGTTTGCAAACACATCTTTTTTTAGAGGTGTCAATGCTACAGAGCCTTAAACTATTTGATCAAAAGAAAGTACCTGCAAAATGGAATAATATCCTGCTCAATTTCATGAGTCCAAAGTGACCACTCCATTTCAACAGTGGTAACAACATGAACAACATATACTTTTCTAATGGTGTTGGGACTAACTTCAAACAATCATATGTACTTTATATTTCCTTCTTGCACAAAACTTTTAATCCCATTCATTTATGATTCATAGAAAATCAAATATAGTATATAGATCAATGATGCAAATACTAGCATACTACACACTACTTAATGTATCCTCAATCGATATTGTGGTGTCAACACATTACTGATAATAAAGATCAATATATTCACTCCAAGATGTTTAGTTTTGGTGATACCAATACATGGGTGATTAGATAATAATTTAGTACCCTAATGGTTTTATCTAATGCGTAGCTTTTGCTAACATGTTATGACTCTGAAGAAATGACATGTAACGTCATTAGAGTCTGGACCCAACCCACTAAGTGATACAAGTGTGTGTTACAAGGCTCATAATTATTCTAAAGTAACATTTATGAGGAATGCTAACTTCTTATGCTTCTGTTTGTGACTCTGGTGGTAGAGATTATGAAGGCTCCTCAAGCTCTGGAGATTTTAGGCTCTCTTGCTCCAATGTTCTGAAGAGTCCTTTTGATATTTTTAAACACGCTTTAACTCATACACGCTCTGAAACCTCTGAATATTAGAAGATAAGATAAAAAGTTTTTACTTGCAAAATAATATAAGATCACCTTCTTCCACTACTCTGATTTTGTGGCGAAATGACTGTATTATTGGTACGATGTTTTCTACCACTCACATTGGCTATTATGCAAAAAGACAGTTGGAAATATGGCATTCCTATTATACCCTTCAACAACATTTTTTTGGCTATAAAAGGAACACTTGGAACGACTAATAATTTGAACGAATTTACGCTGAACCATTATGCTAAAATGCTACTGAAATTTCATTGTAAATATTTTTTAAAGTTTTGTAAAGCAACGAAATTTTGTTCGTTAACTTTCTAGCAAGGAATCTTTGTTCGCTAACTTGCTATTAACACTATTGTGTTATTTCTATGTATTCAACTAGTGTAATCTGCTTTCTTGGAAGCATCTTGTAAACACACAATCTTGTATTTCAACTTTGGGTTGATTGCTCCTTAAGATACTAGGGATTTAGTCATAATTCTCAAGAAGACATTGACAAGTAGTCTTTGTGGTTGTAAAAATTGACAGTTAGTCTTTGTTCGTGTATATAATCAGCTTGGTTATAGTGGATTAAGTCCTTGTTGAGAAAGGAAAATCACCTTGGTGGATGGACTTGACTAACTTAGTTAATAGTGAACCAAGATAAAATAATTGTATTCATTTTGTTTTTGTTCTTGTGTTAACTTCAAGTGCTTGATTTCGAAAAAAAATTATTCTTAGAAACCCAATACAAACCCCCATTTTCTTGTATTTCTCGCACATTCAGAAGAAGCAAACCTTTGCACGCCAAGATTTAAATGATTTTGAAGGTATGATAGTTATAGATGCAGTTGCAGATCGCCATGTTGAATCTAAGATTTGGTTCCTCGACTCTGGTTGTTCGAATCACATGATTGGTCAAAAGGTGTGGTTGGCAAATTTTGACGAGCCAAAGAAGAGCAAGATAAAACTTGCTAATAATAGCTCGTTGCAAGCGGGAGGTACTAGTAAAATAGTTTTTCAAATGAGTAATGAAGGAAAAATTATGATCAAATATGTACTTTATGTACCTAGAATAAAGTGCAACCTGATAAGTGTTGGACAACTGGTCGAAAAAGGTTTCTCACTTGTCATGAAAGATGGAGCTTTAAAATTGTTCGAAACCTAAAACAACTTGGCTTAAAATGTCCGCTATCGAAGAATAGGAAATTTAAGACCATGATCATTTCGATTGAAGTACAATGTCTAACAATTATTGTCAACCACAAGGATAGGTAGTTATGACATTTGAGGTTTGGACATTTAAATTTTTGATCACTCAATCAGTTGATTACTCAAGATATGGTATTGGTATCCCAAGTCTTGAGATGCCTCATAAACTCTGTGAAGGTTGTTTAGTCAAAAAGCAATCCAAAAATTCTTTTGTTTTGACTATGGCAATGAGATTATCTTGCATACTTGAATTTGTACATTCAGATGTATGTGGCTCATTCGAAGAGCATATTGTAACACCCCATTTCTACCCGGCAAATATAATTAAAAAATCAGTTTTAAAATTTCAACACACTAATAACATGTCACATTCTCAACTTAAAACCACAACATAACAATCACATTTAACACATGGATACATAACACATCATATTCGGATGAACCTGTTTATTCTCAAAACATTTTAAAAACAACGCAGCAGATTCTTAACATAAACTCCAACATAATCATAACATATTTCTCAACATAAAACAACTTAAAACCAAATAAACTTATCAAAAGAAACAACTTCAATTCAATTCAATAGCTACAAAACAAAACGTTCATCCCCCCGAGTGCTACGTATCAGAGCGACAACACTGACTCAAACTAACAATAACTAAACCTTCATTCTTCATTGCCTGCATGTTACCCACGTAGAGGCAACATCACAAAAGAAACGGTGAGAGATATACTAATATATACAAGTGTATGATAAATAATATATTAGGATTAAATCATACAAAATTATCACTGCACAAATAACAACATCACTAATCACTTCACATCGCAAAAATCATACACATGTCAACTCAAATGAAACACAACATTGCAAATGCATGTGGTACTTTTATACCCCAAAATTTTCCCTCCTATTTCTCCTATCCAATATACATTTCCATACTCAAGAATTCCTCAATGGTTGACCAGATGAACCCTCTCCTAAGCAATCAACCCACAACTAGGGTTTTGATTTTCTCAAGTCAAGGATGAGTTCCATTTCATCAAGTGGTCATCATACCTCCTCATATGTCTCAAGGTATCACCATGTCAAGTTTCAAGCCTCACAGCTCAAGTTTGCTCAGTTAATTGCTCAGATGGTTGAAAATAAAATGTATTGGACAAAAAGTCAACTGTGGTCAACATACAGTCAAACTTCATCATTTTTGGTCAACAAAAATATTTTGAAGTCACATCCATCATTTGATCAAGGGTTGATCATGATTCATCAACAAAACTCAAGATTTGATCAAAAGTCAAAGTTTCTAAATCAGGGTTTCTTGACAAAAAGTCAACAGAACTTTGACAAGGCATAACTTTCACATACTTTCTCAAAAAAAAAATTTCGACAAATTTTTAATTTGAAGAGAATTCAATTCTCTACAACTTTGTGTCTCACAAGCTTTGGCCAAAAATGCTTCATTTGAGAGTTATGGATCAAGACATTATAGGTCCTTCTAAAAGTCAACAAAAAGTCATCTTTTTCCAAAGAAGTGTACATGAACATGGAAGCTTCAATGAAGATGAAACAAAAGGGAGTGTTTAAAGGACATCTTGATATTTCTAAAAAGTCCAAGAACACTTCAAAATGTTGAAAATTGAGCAAGATACAACTTGTGCAAGTTTGGGCTATTTGAAGAAGTGCATGAAGAGAAATACCAAGCAAATTCAAAATTTTCCAATTGGGCCCAAGTTTTTGTGATCTAAACTTGTTTCTAATATGGCCCATGACCTACAAGCTCAATTACACGCCCTCCTTTCATTTATTTATTTTATTTTTGAACTAAATCATTTTAATTCAATTTTAAATAAAATAAAATGCATGGAAAGAGACCAAGGCGTGTGGGCTTGTTATTTAGATATCTTGAGGTCCAAGATAGCTCATACAAGCTGGAAAAAAACGCATGGAAAGCATTTGAGGAATATTGAGCAAGGAAAAGTAAGATTTGATTCAAAAACTTCAATCAAATATCTTTCATTGAATGCAATATATTTTTCACTTAATTTTTGACCTAATCTCTTTCCCTATATATATACAAGATATTCAAACCAAAAGAACATGGATTCATGCAGCCAAGAGACTAGGGTTTGTGTTCAAAAATATTCAACAAACTTGCACTTTCGAAACCCTTATTGCAACCTCTTTCAAATGCTTCCAAGCATTCCATCATGCTCCTGAGGTATAGTAGGGTAAGAATGGATCATTATTCATGGCCAAAACACTCTGAATCGTACCATGCATGAACTCAGTTTTGCATCTTTTTATGTCAATTGTATTCTGCTTTTTATTGTGTTTTGATTGAAACTAACTATACTAATCGTTTCCTGAGGTTCATTAGAGCAGATTAGAGCCATCGTTTGCAAGCTTTGATGGCTGAAACACAAAATGTTATTGTTAGGGATTCACGACTGTGAAGCTTCGAAACTCAATTCACAACCACTTTCAGGATGAAATAACCCCACCATCGTGATCGCAAGGTCCAAGATAATCGATCTGGGCTTTTGATTTGCATTAATTGATTGAGTTTACAAGTTTTTCAGGTTTGGAATAATCGGAGGAGACGACCGGAGCCCTAGCTCTAGCGAGGGACTTCAACGTTGAATCTCTGACTCAGGCGTGGCACATTTTGATTGGTCCGTTCAAAACCCAGGGACCCTCCTTGGCACATTTTGATTTTTAATTAATTTTATGAAATTAATCTTGCATATATATTAATCCGTGTATCTAAATACATGGATGTATCACCACCCCAGTGGTTAACCATGCGCGCGTTAGTCCTCTTTGTCTCTCAGGTCGTGGGTTCGATCCATGCCTTTTTCTAAATTTTTCAATATTTTTTGATTTTTACAGGTACCACATACATACAATTGGAGGCGTGTTATTCACAACACATGCAAATGGCGCAATGGTCCGATTTTGGACAAATGACCTATAGGTCCTGAATTCAAGCCTTGGCAGGACCATCCTTATTTTTTAGCACCTATTTCCTTCATATTTTTATATTTCTCTTATTTTCGAACCAATTTAATTTCTTTTCAAATAATTTTAAACTATTTTCTAAAACCCTAAAAAAATGTTTTAATTTTAGATTTAGGTTTTAAAAACCTTTATTTAATTTTTAGCACAAAAACATTTGGTTTTTTTCACATTTAAATTATTTTTCCTAATTAAATACTAATTAATTAGAATTAAGTTTTATTCACAAATCAATTTCCAAAAGATATTTTTCTTATAGCAATTAGGTTTCTAACATTTTCCTAACACCTAGAATATTTTTTCCATTATCTATTTATTATTTTTTGCATTTAAATTTTAGAAATCGATGTATAGATTGCAAGGACATTTTTGTAATACCGTAAATTTACTTTCTTCCTTTACTTTCCACACCTCTATTATGTAACTTCCCCAAAGCCTTGTAATAGCTTAGGACTTTATCTTTCCGCTTTTACTTTCTGCTTCTTATAAACTGTAAATACACTGCCTAGATGTATGTTAATAGGATTGCATGCTAAGACTAAAATCAACCGTTAGATCACTCTAATAATAAAGATAAATATCCGAGCTTAACACACTTTTCACACTTGAACCCCCTAGGGTATCCTCTCTTGTTGCCTTTCGGAAAAATAATGGTCATGTCCCTTGAACGTACGGGTACCAATAGCAAAAGTCCCTCAATTCAAAAATTATCACAAAGATCATAGTCCCTTGATGACCCTCAAATTTTCCTACTGTCATACCCCAATTTTTGACCTAAGATACCACATCATATCATTCACATATGCATTATTGCGTCACTAACAGTTTCAAAACAAGATACATCGTGTGTGTGCTCTTGAAGCCAAATTAGGGTTTTATCAAATTTTTCATCTGTTTAAGATGTGATCAATTAGGGTTTGAGTTTCTACTCACCTCAAATTATCTATCTTCATAAATCATCAACATTTGATCTTCAAATTCCCAACATTTTCTCATGATCTACCTTGAATCGACCAATTAGGGTTTTGATCGAGGATGGTGAATCATTGACTTTTTGCTCAATGAATGACCTATTTGCTTGGAGATTGATCTTAACGTCATCAATGAAACATCTTGACCTAATTTCTTGGTTCAAAACATTTCAAAGATCATGATTGATCATCAGACAAATTTTGAATCATCTGATGAAAATTCAACGGTTCAAAAAAGTCAAACTTTGACTTTTGGTCAACCTTTTCAAATCCAAATTTTTTCAATCATAAATACATTTCAAATGATCCATCATGATCATAAAAAATAAAAAAATGTGAAAAAGTCAACAAAAAGTCAAGATTGAAAATTTTTCTAACACTTAGAAAATTTTTCAAGTGTTAAAAACATGATTTTTCCTCACGTTCATGGCCATTTTTCACCTAGATCCATTTTGATCAAAGAAAAACTCAAAGCATTAAAGTGTTAGATCTTTTTACTAACTTTCCAAAATGTCCAAGAACTTGAAAAAACACTTTGTGTAGCTAGGGTTTTGAAATTGAAACTTATAGGTCCATAACCATAATTTTCAAGTCATTTCCTCAAAATTTTCAAGTCTTTTTGCAATTTCTCCCTTCTAGAAGCCTTGTCATCACCAAGGGATAAGTTTGCATTCAAAAAATATGATTGGCAATGATTGGGAAAGGATAAAAACACTTGAGTTTTTTAACCATGTTTAAAGAAGTTAACCATGTGCATTAAATGCAAAAATTCCTTTCCTACCCCAAGTCATTATTCCTTTCAATCTTATCTTGCCCTTGCCATTCAGAACTCTTGGCCTATAAATAGAGGTCATTTCTTCACTCTCAAATGACACCAAAACAATTCCAAACTTGTTTTCTCATTTCTTTCTTATTTTGCAAGTTTCTAAGTTTTCAAAGAGGTTAGAATTCCAAATTGCAATTCTTGCAAGTTCTAACCAAAGGTGTCATTCAAACATCTTCTAAACATCATTTAGAAGTTGTTTGAAACTTCAAATCATCCCAAAACAAGACAAGAGTCAGTTTGCTCAAGAAAACTTCATTTGTGCATGTTTTGAGCCTTAAACCCCAAACTCTCAATCCACTTGTGCTTGTTCCAATTTATCACTTCAAACATCATCCATATACCTCATATAAGTCATCCAAACCCTTGAATCGTTTATGAAACCTCAAAATTATCATAATCATCTTCAAATGACTCGAACTGCAGTTGGAGTTGGGTAGATCGTTCCAGGCCACCTCAATCCAAGTTGAGCACTTCCACATGTTCCTTGAAGTCCAGTGAAGCTATACAAATCATAAAACAACTCCTGGAAGCACTCTAGCTAGGAATCCGATTTTTGCTCATGAGTTAAGTGACTCTAACTTTAAATTCTTTGATTTTTGCATTATAGTTCAAAACTTTCTATGTTATTGTGTTTTAGCACTTATGAGGATCATAAACCCTCAATCAATTGCTTGAATTGGTGCACATACACGATTTCACAATCAAAATTCAGAGGTAGGGTTCTTAATTTTCATGCAAAATTAATCCCCCTACACTAAAAATAAATGAAATTAATTGCCACCATCATGTTCCTGGTGAAAATTCAAGCAAGTTTGATGTTTACATCTCTTGATTTCATTGAGAAGTGAAGAATCCATGGATTGATGAAGGTTGGAGAAGATGATGATCGTACGCGCGCTTTTCTTTTTGATTGATTTAGAGTCTTCAGAAGTTTCATCTTCTGATTCTTCTTCAGAAGTTTCATCTTCTGATTCTTCTTTAGAAGTTTCATCTTCTGATTCTTCTTCAGAAATTTTCATCTTCTGATTCTTCTTCAAAAGTTTCATCTTCTGACTCTAACTCATCTTCTGATTCTTCTTCAAAAGCTTCACCTTCTGATTCTTCTTCAGAAGCTTCATCTTCTGAATCTAACTCTTCTTCAGAACTTTCAAGTTCTGACTCATCTTCAGAAGCAGAATTTCCTTGAGATTCTAACTCATCTTCTGATTCTTAACGAGAGAGGATACCCTAAAGGGGGTGCATGTGTGAAAAGAGTGTGTTGTTTTCAAATATTTATCTTGTGATTAGTGATCTGTGTTGATTTTTATCTTGCCATACACGCCTAGTTACTAGCAGTTTAGTAGGTGCATAAAGTAATTTGCGGAAATGTAAAGGTCATACGTTATTACATGGCTTTAGGGCAGATACATAATAGGAGGTGCGGAAAGTAAATGCGGAAAATAAAATCTACGCTATTACATGATAAAAACTTGCAACCTATACATCCTTTCTAGAATTTAAAAATGCAAGAAAAATAAATAGCAGGAGAGAAGCTACATCCTAATAGTTTTGGTGTTTTGAAATTTAGAGTGTATGTGAGAAACCTAATTCTAATTGATTTTAATTTAATTAAGAAAAAGAATTAATAAATATTAACCTAAATTAGACTAATTAAGTTAATTAAAAAAGCATAGAAAAAGTTATTTGTGAAATTATCTAATTAACCTAATTAATTAACCTAATTACTAATTTAATTAATTAATTAATTAATTAAGATGGAAAACAAAAAATAAAAAAAGCAAAAAAAAGTAAAGAGAGCGCCCCTGGGGCTTCGAGAGGAGTGGGCATCCGAATTGGAGTTTCTTGTGGATATCCTGCTGAGCGTGTCCAGAAGTTGTGGTTTCTGCATCTGAAACGGTCCAAAAGCTGGAGCTTGGAGGTTTGTTGGGCGCCCGGAGCTTCGGGGTTCTGCACAGAGGGTCCAAAAGCTGGAGCTCGGAGATTCGGATGGGACGCCCGTGTGGAGCTTCTGGGGACTTCTCATCTGGGGCCATCCAACCTAGTTCGGTTTATATTTTCAAAACGAATCGATCATAGAAAAGAGGTGCGTAAGTCAATTGAATTTTTTTTGAAAGTTTTGAAATGATTTTGAAAAGTCAAAGATATTCTCAAAAGATTTTGAAAAAGATTAGGTTTGAAAATCGAAAAGAAAACATTTTTGAAAAGTATTCAAAATACCAAAAATGTCTCATTTTAAACCTAATAAAAATATATCGAAAAGAAAATATTTTTTTGGATTTTTTTTGACATTATCATAAAATAGGTATATTAAATGACAAGTGTGCAAAAAATCATCTCAAAATGAGAAGTTTTGATTGGTTTTTGAAAATGTTGAAGTTTGTTGAAAATGTGAAGAAAACAAGTGATAAAAAAAATAAGGGATGTGGTCACCAAGGTTTGAACCCGCGCCCTTATGGTTTCAAGACCAAAAGCTTACCAACTGAGCCACGCGCGTAGCTTGTTAGGACTAGGCATTAATTTGATTATATTTGAAAATGGTTTGGAAAATGGTTGAAAAATGAAGGTTTTGAAAGAAGAGTCAGAGTTAGAAGATGACTCTGAAGCTGAAGAGAAGTCAAAAGTTGAAACTTCTGAAGAAGAGTCAGAAGTAAAAACTTCTGAAGAAGAGTCAGAAGTTGAAACTTCTGAAGAAGAGTCAGAAGTTGAAACTTCTGAAGAAGAGTCAGAAGATGAAACTTCTGAAGAACAGTCAGAAGTTGAATCTTCCGGAGAAGAGTCAGAAGTTGAAACTTCTGAAGAAGATTCAGAAGTTGATACTTCTGAAGAAGAGTCAGAAGTTGAAACTTCTGAAGAAGAGTTAAAAGTTGAAACTTCTGAAGTAGAGTCAGAAGTTAAAACTTTTGAAGAAGAGTCAAAAGTTGAAACTTCTGAAGAAGAGTCAGAAGATGAAACTTCTGAAGAAGAAACCTAAGCAAGTGGAGCTTGGAAGATTCTCAAGGGAGACCGTGTCGGAGCTCGTGTGGGATGCCCAGTTGGAGCTTCGGAGGCTCCTCGGAGACTTTGAAACACAAAGAAAATAATGAAAACAAAAAGCAAAACGTGGGGTTTGAACCCACGACATGAGAGATAGAGAGTGACATAGTGCGCGCAAGGTGAACCGCTGGGGTGGTGATACATCCATTCATACTGTTGGACTCATAAACATGTAAGTGTTGTTGGTCCCTGAGTCAGAAGCGCCAGAGCAAGGCTCCGGTCGTCTTCTTCGGCCATCTGGAATTTTAGATCCTGCAAAATAATCAAGATAAATGCAAATAAAGGACCCTACCCCTTAATTCGAACCTTAGGAATCCAATGGTGGTGTTTTTATAGCCTGAAAGTCCCTGTATTAGTGGGTTCGAAACTCATAGCTCATATGCCCTAACAATGGCATCATGGGATTTAAGCCCTAAAGCTCACATGTAACATGTTGTACCTGTTCTAAACAACATCCTGAGATCATACAAACACAGAAGAATAGTTAGTAATGCATGGATTGAGAGAAACGATTTTGTGACATTTACCAAATCAGAGCAGCGTGGGATGCTTAATCTGGAGTGTTCTGGGGTCGTGTAATGATGTGAATTGATCCATGGGAACTTCAGGAACACGAATGAATGGCTAGAATGGCTTGAAACTGCCTTGAAATTAAAACACGATTTTGTAAGTTTTGAGAAAAATTTGAGAGATTTCTAGAGTTTGTAAGAGGCTAGGAATCTGTGTAAGAGGCTGCGAATTCCTTCTTGTGTCTTGTGAGGATGTTAAGTATATATAGGACTAGAAATTAGGTCAACAAACTTGGTAAAATATTTTGCATTGAATGAAAGATATTTGATTGGAATTTTTGAATCAAATCTTTCTTTTCCTTGCTCAATCTTCCTTAAACTCTCTTGCACGAAATTTCCAGCTTGCATTGTCAATCTTGGACCTCAAGGAACTTGGATATCAAGCCCATATGTCTTGTACCTTGTCTTAATATTTTATTTTAATTAAAATTGAATTTTATTTGTTTAATTCAAAAATAAATAAAATAAAAGGAAAGAGAGCGTGTAGCTGGGCTTAGAGGCTCTTGATAATTTTAGGAATGAGTTTGAATCATAAAATCTTAGGCCCATTTGAAAAATATTTGCCTTTGCTAAGTATTTTTCTTCATGCACCTCCTCAAAAATGCTCAAATTGCACAATTTGTATCTTGCTCAATTTTCCATATTTTTGGGTGTTCTTACACTTTTTAGAAAGCTTAAGATGTTTTCTAAGCAGCCCTTTCAGTTTCATCTTCATTGAAGTTTCCATGCTCATGAACACTTCTTTTCAAAAAGATGTCTTTTGTTGACTTTTTAAGAGGACCTGTAATGTTTTGATCCATAACTTCCAAATGAAGCATTTTCAGCCCAAGCTTGTGAGACATGAAGTTGTAGAGAATTGAATTCTCTTCAGAATGAGCTATGGTGGAAAAATTTCTGATAAAGTATGTGAAAGTTATGCTTGGTCAAAGTTCTGTTGACTTTTGTCTAAAAAAGCCCTAATTTGGAAACTTTGACTTTTGATCAGATCTTGACTTTTCTTGATGAATCATGATCAACTCTTGATCAAATGATGAATATAACTTCAAAATATTGATGTTGACCAAAAATTATGAAGTTTGACTACATGTTGACCACAATTGACTTTTTGTCCAATACAACTGACTTTCAGCTATCTGAGCCATTGGATGAGCAACTTAGACTTTTAAGTCTTGGAACTTGATATGAGGATCCTTTGAGGTATATGATGATATATGATGACCACCTTGTGTAATTCTTGAATATAGAGCCATGGATTGTCTTGAGAGAAAGGAGGGAAAATTTTGGGGTATAACAGTTAGTATAATTGTTAATGTAATTCGTTGTTGGTGTTGTCGTAATACTTGTGTGTTTGGATTATGTGAAGTGGTGAATTATATGATCTACATTCTAATATATTATTTATCATGAATTCGATTATATTGGTAGATATCTCACCCCTTTCATTTGTTTCGCCGTTGCCTTTATACTGGTAACGTGCAGGTATTCGAGAATGAATAATTAGTTGTTGTTAGTCCAAGTCGGTGTCATTGCTCTGATACGTAACACTCGGGGGATGAACGTTGTTCTTTAATTATCGTTGTTTCTTAATTTATAGAAGTTTATGAATAATGTGAATAATTGTTAAGTGAATAATGATGATGATTTGAAGTTGTTTTCCGTTGAATAAAAGAAGCAAAGTTGTTTCTGTTGAGGAATTATAATTCTGCTGTTTATTTGAGTAATTGATTAAATGGAAATATGTTGTTATAAGTTCACCCTTGGTCTAAGTGTTATGTATCTATGTAGTTGTGACCAATGTATGTTGTTTTTGTGAAGTAAATGTGACATCCCTTGCATGATTATCTTTTCCATTACGATTCCACTTGCCGTCCTTTTTCTCCAGACCTTTTCTTCGCCTTCTAAATAGTGCATCCCTTTCATCTCCATACTTTCTCCATCACAGAATCTGACCCTCTTCAACCTTGCAACACCTTCGCGCCGCCTCCTATCACGGTCTTCTTCTACCTCCATCATCCAATCACCATTGTTCTCCCTTATAACCTCATTCCGCCTTCACTGCAACACCATCCATAACAACCATCTTCATTTTCTCACCCTCTCCATCTTCAACCAATCGTCACCCTCCTTCATACTCACCATCATCCGTAATCCTTCACCTCCCATCTTCGTCCACCACCTTCGTGCCGCCAGCCAAGCTCGCCGCAACAACATCCTCTTCAATCTGCCCTTCACATCAACATTCTTCCGCTTCACCCTTCAAATCTCTACACAACAACCTTCTTCAGATGACAACCTCATCACAGTTACATTCATTCGTGACCTTCAACAACCTTCAATCTTTATCACTTTCCATCACCCAACTCTTTACGGTTCAGCTTCTCAGTTCCATACTCCATCCACTCTTTCCGCTATATACTACTTCGTGATTCCTTCTCAACATCCACCCCTCTATTTCAAGCTCAACTTGCTTCTATCGCTGTTGTTGCAACTTCCATCAGTATCTCACCATCTATTTCTTGTTGTACGGTCAACAACAACAACATTCTGCCCTATTCGGTAACTTCGATTTCATTTCAGTTTAGTGTTATGAACTATTTGTTGCGACACTGTGAAATAATGACATGTTGAATTATTTTGAAAGTCTGTGTTGTTTGATTTTTCTATTCTGATTTTTTTTAACTATTATGATGTGGAAATGATAATTCTGTTGATTTCGATCTTTGTCTTGAATCATGAACCGTTATGCACTTTGAAGTCTTTAAAATAAATCTGAAAATGGTTTGAGAATGTGTGTTTAATTGTTTGAGTATTGAACTGTTATGCTGCTAAATCTCTGTGAAAAAACAATTGAATTTAGTTTTTTTTCCAGATTGTTCATGTAAAAATGATGTGATAAAAATTCTGGAAGATTTGTTTTGATATGAAAATTTTTTTGTTAAATTTTGCTTGATAGTGTAGGTTTTATTTTGTGTAAATGAGGGATGGTGTTGATATTTGTATTTTATTTTGAGTGTTATGTAGTGTTTGGTTTCGATGAAGGTTTGTTATCGCCGCGCTTATTTGCGTGGGATATAACCGAGAAACTATAATGGCAGCTTTATGGTCATTTTCTTTTGAGGCGAATTTAAATGAGAATGTTGGTTGTGACGCCGCTTTTATTGTTATCCTCAATTGAAGTTCAAACCATTTTACTTTTGTTCGAAACTTTAATTATAGTATCACTTTGTCGATATTAATTGCAAGCAAATGGTGATAATTGCTAGTTTCGGTGAAGGTTTGATATTGCCACTATTAGTTGGCTTGCAATGTCTTAATTTCAAGAAAGTGTAGTTTCGATGAAACGATTTGTTTGTGTAAATCTAAAAGCAGCATGTTGTGCAAATTTGAGCAAGAAAGTCGTTTTATCTCGTGTAAAATCGATTGATTCGTGGCTTCCCGGTCTTAGAAATGAGCTTCCAATTAAGTTTGAATTAGTGGTTCATGAATGATTAGTTTTGTTTTAACATTGTGTTGACATTGCCTTTGAGTTTATCGTTTCCGAATGGATGTTTTGCACGTCTAAGTTTAGGTACATGGTTGTCCGGATTTTAATAGTATGATAAAACCTCATTTTGATTCTTGTTTTGCTCATTCTTTGAATATAATTGAAACACCATGAGTTTGTTCATACTTGCGTATCGATGTTGATTTCGTCTTGGTGTTTAAGTCACTTTTAAAAGTGATTTTGATGATGTTTCAAGTTGAATTCAATTCACAAAGTTTGTTGGTTGATGTCGGTGTTTACACATAAGGTTGAAATCACTTGGAAATTGATTTTCATGAGATTTTTATGCATAATTTGCTGCTGTCCAGCTTTTGATTTGTACGAATAATGCTTGATATAACTTTGATTTTCATGTATTGGAATTGAATTGAATTATAACACTAGTTCTTGAGTTCTGTCCTCATTTGTGAATTGATGACTACATTTACCCTTGTGTTTACTTGATTTTAAATATGTTTAGCACCATCTACATAATCCTTGTGTTTACTTGATTTTAAATGTGTTTAGCACCATTTACATAATGCTGATTTTTGTACTTTATGTTGAATAATAACGTGAATTCTTGATTATTGGTTGAGAAACATTCATTTGTTTGTACGCATCATACAAGTTTGATTTTGACTTTATACCTTGCTTACTAACCATGTTCTAATTTATTGAAATTGCATTTCAATTTTATCCCACTTATGCTACTAACAAATTTGTCATTTGTGAAGACATCTAAGGATTGTTCAAAGCATTCACTTTCAATTCGCACATCTACACTTGTTCATTAGCATTTTAATATACAAAATACTTAGTATTTTTAGTTCTTATGTTTAGTAATGTAAATATATAATTATACTTATTATTCTTGATTTTATACTTTATTCAATTCATTTGTAAATAAATTCAAGATTATATTGTAATTATCATCATTGTGTTGCGATTTCGAACTTCGAATTCGATTTGACTTTTGAACGCGTATGAACACAAATATATTGTTTGTCTTATTAGAGTTGTTTCCTACATGAATCTATTCTAAATTTAATATAATTAAGTGCAACGTTCAATAATTGATACTTGAGATTTGTAAGCTTCTCCGTGTTGTTGATTTTGTTTGTATCTCATGTGATGTAGAGACTTCTACTCGACTTTCATCCGATACATTGAGCTTAGCCGATTCTTTACGCCCTTACCAAACATCCCAAGCTTACACGATATGACTCCCTTCTTATCTACACCCCTAAATCTAGCTTCAAAACAGGCCATCTCTAAACCCTTACCTCTTTTCAATTATTATTTAATTTTTATTTTATATACGCAAAATAAACTTTGTTTTGTATTAAATAATTATTAGTCTAATATAATTTTATTCGCTATTATTGATTAAATTATTAATTAATTTTATCAAAATAAAATTGTTATTCTAATAATTATTTAAAGTATTTGGACGTGTATTGTGTGCTTAATACTTACTTGTCTATCTTGTATGCTTGTATGGTTTATTCACCAATTTTACACTCCACACACGCGATGAAAATAATTTCATTATCTCTTTTGACTCATATGTCAAATTCCTCAAGGGTCTCATAGTTGAGAATGGGCATGGTAATTCTCACAAGGTTAATCGGAGCCCTAGTTTGCATCGGTTAACCATAATCCAAATAAACATTGGTCCATATATCAATTATCCATGCACAAGGATTTCATAGTTGGGGATAGGAGCACATATCCTCACGAGATTAATTAAGTCCATATACTTGATTAATTATAACCCGATAAAACTTCTCTTGGTCCATACACCAAAGCATTAAAACACTTTCAAATTAAATTAATTAATTGAATTTTTTTTCCAAAATGAATTTCATAAAACTTGGATGATATTTATTTAAGTCGTTGGATGATAGCCCAATGGTTTAAATAAATTCGAAGTCTTTAGGTTATTGGATGATAACCCAATAAGCTAAATACTTCTATCCGTGCCAAAAAAACTAGAGTGGTATTCGATTAAGTTGTTGGATGATAGCCCGACGGTTTAATCGAATTAGAAGTCTTTAGGTTGTTGGATGATAGCCCAATAAGTTAAATACTTCTGTTCGTGTCAAAAATGATAGAGTGGTATTTGTTTAAATTGTTGGATGATAACTCGACGATTTAATTGAATTTAGAATATTTAGGTTATCGGATGATAGCCCAATAAGTCAAATATTTTATTTCACTCGAAACACTTAATAACGTGAACCCTGTTTCACTTCACCGATTTCATAATAAAGTTTTTTTTGGATGATAGACGATTGGATGAGCTCACTCATCCAGTTTCTAGTATTTGAATCATTAGATGATAGCCTAATATTTCGGTACTTTTCACCCACTTAAAATCAATTCAAATCACTCAACTCTTTTTCGCTCATACGCGACAATCAAACTCTTTTCTTACAAAGAGTGTGCAATAGTCATTTCAAATACAAGCAAAGACTTAGATTTTCAAACAAACTAAACAAGTCAAAGTTCAAGTATTTTAAATGTATAATGCACGATTTTTCTTATAAAATCAATACAACCAACCAATACATTTTTAAGAAGAACTACGAAACTCTGACTTTCCCATTGCACGAGGGAGTACGTAGGCACAAGATGCGATGTCTTTGGCGAGTTCAAAAACCCAAAAATAAATACCATTCTTATTTCTCTTTTCTTAACTAAGAAATTAGCAAATTTAATAAACACACGTAAACACGCACGAACTAAACGGTTCCCATCGAGTACAATGGATGTGAGGGGTGCTAATACCTTCCCCTTGCATAATCGACTCCCGAATCCATACCTTTTGGTATCGTAGACCACCTTATCCTTCTTCGTAGGTTATATCTATATTTTCCCGTTTCTTTGGAACAAATAAAATTAGATGACGACTTCATTGTTTTAAAAAAACAGATTTTGAAAAAACCAGTTACCACAAGGGGCAAGGAGGAGAAGGGCAGATGTAGCATACAAGTGCACACAATGTGACAAATTTGGTCACAATGATTTAACTTGAAAGGCATTGACACAAGATCCAAAATGCTCTAAAAAGAAAGGCAATTATCATCTTAATAGTTGTGTACATATTCTCTTACAAATGCTCTATGAATTTTCTATTATTATTGGTTGTGTAGAGAGAAGGCAAAAATATACCAACTAGTGAAAATGCATAAACTAACGTGCATACTGATGTGTAGAATGAGGATGCTACCCCAACTGGTGGACAAATTAAGAATGAAACTATACAAGAGGCCTCAATACCAACTGTTACGAGTCAAACAAGATCTTGTGTGTTTGATTCAAACAAGAAGCAAACAAGATAGAAGGAAGGAAAAAAAACCAGTCATGAAAAGAAGGCAAAGTGAGAGGATCAAATTGAGTTGGTTCAAAAAACTAATTACAGGCCAAGGATCAAAAGATTAGCCAATTACCATACCAGAAATTAAGGAAAAATCAAGTTCAAAAGATTCCAAGCTTGGAGTTTCTACTAGGTCTTTGAAGACTTAGAAGACCAAGAATATGAGAGACCAATTGTTATGTTTTGTAAGTTTGCAACTTATGTATTAGTTTGTAATTGACTAATGCACCAAGTGTGCTTATTTTGGGCATATGTGAAGGTGCGAAAAACACAAGAAAGGGGGGTTTGAATTGGGTTTTAGCCTTTGAAAACTTTTGTTTTCAAACAATCTTCTTTTTTCGTTGTCTTTGCTTTTGATAAACATTGAAATAATTAGAAAAAACTTAAGAACATAGTATTTTTATACCAGTTCACTTGAAAACTTCAAGCTACTCTAGTCCACCCTCACATGTGATTTGCCTCTCTCCAACGAGGACTTAATCCAATAATTCAACTGATTATTACATTTGCACACACCAACTATATGTGACTAACATCGGCACACACCAACTGTGTATGACTAACTATCAACCTCTAAGACTAACTGTCCTAGACTTCTCGAGAATTCTGACTCAATTGGTCTCTCAAGGAACAATCAAATAACCGTTTGATAACAAGTTTGTTTATAACTAAATATGCTTCTACACAAGCTAATATGTAAACAGATTTTTAGCACAATGACTTGATAGAATATACAACTTTTTATAAATAAATAATAGCGTTCAAGCGTAGAATATTTTCCAGAGCATTAGCAACTGTTTCTTCAAGTCTTCAAACCTTTATATAGAGCCATGCATGTGATGTAACCGTTGAGGGGTACATCTAAAAATATGAAATTTGTAGCGGATTAAGAGACGTGGGGGAAAATATCGTACGCAGAGTTTGCCCTTCATGGTAGTGGAATGAAACGTTTGTTTGTACCATGTACCATTGTACCACATTAACGTTATCTTCTAACCTTCTGTACTTCAGAGGCTTCTGCGAGCATGATTAATAGGATAGAATATAACTTCTGGTTAGTCAAAATATTAAGTCTTTAGAGTCTTCATATCTTCCTCTTTAGAGTCCTTAGCACTTGGTTTTGAAGAACCTTGTATCATATCTTAAAGTTGAAAGAGCTTCAAGTCTTCAGAGTCTTCAGAACTACGTCTTCAGAGTCTTCAATACTTGGTCTTAGAACCTTGTATCACAACTAAGTTCTGAAGAACTTCAAGTGTTCAGAGTCTTCAGAGCCACGTCTTTAGAGTCTTTCAACACTTGGTCTTTAGAATCCTTTGTCTTCTAAAACTTGAGTCTTCAGCATCTTGGACTGCATTCCACTCAGAACTTCTGTCTTTAGATCTTCAGACTAGTTTCTTCAGACTTTCATATCAGAGTAACTTAGCTTCAGAGACTTTTGAAGCTTTCCTTGCTACTTGTTCATCAGAATCTCTGTACCTTAGAAGTAGATCATTTTCTCTTCTAATATCTTAGCCACGCCATTCATCAGAAGCAGAAACTGTTTGTTTATTCTTAAAAATACAACAAATATTATCGTAACAAAATTGTTCACTCAAACATACTCTTTGTTATCATCAAAACTCAGAGACATAATTGCAGAACCAAATCTTGTTCTAACAATATGTTATGTCTCTTTCATTTTGAATTGTGTTCATTTTGTGTAATGTAACCAAATGTGTTCATTTTGGACATATGTATCAGACTGATGTTGATTCTACTTGAAATCATGTAATAATCTTGTTGATCTATGTTCCTGTTATATCAATTCTAATAGCACAATATAGTAGAACTTAAAACTTAACAGAATTGAACATTTCATTCTTAATAAAACTATTGGATTACAATTGGATTTGAAAGGGATTACAATTGGATTACACTAACTTAATCACAACTGCAAACACCATCCATGACATAGCAATTAAAAACATCATCTAGAATTTTTTTCTCTTTTCCATAGCAATCTTTGTCTTTAATTTTTCTAACTTGTTAACCATTCCTACTCTGCAATCGATCACATCAACAATCTCTTTCGCTAATTCTCTCAAGTAAGTCTTGTCCATGTGGCATTGACAACATCTGGAAGGATTAACATCTTTCACTTCAACCAAATCATCCCACAGAAAAAGACCACAACCATTCTTAAATTTTATTGTAAAAAGATCAACACATAAAAACTGAAAATATGAATACAACATTATTACAATTTTGAAATTACTCACCATGGCGTTCCTACATTTCCAGAATTTTCTCTTTTTATATTGGGCCAATGAATTGAATTGAATTGTTATAAAAAATGAGGGAATCTAATATTGAAATTACTCAATTCAATAATACAATTCTTATATTCTTATTTTCTCCTTTTCACCCTTCACTAAAAATGTCTCACGCACTAACACCATTTCCTCCTCTTCTTTCTTAAAATTTAAACCAAAAATATTTTTTCAACTCCCCTCCCCTCCATTTATTTTGAACCAAACATACACTAAGGAAAAATACCAACTTGTATATTATAATAAAAAAATATATTTTGAAAATTGTCTTATTTTTTCTAAATTTTAAATTTTATTTTTATTATGAAACTTTTCACTTTTCACTCTTTTGAGTTTAGTAAGGGCAAAAGTTAAGATGATATTTATTTTACTCAAAAGGAGAAAGAAAAAATGTATTGTTTTCGTATTATTAATCCAAAACATAGCCAACTCTAAATTATGGACAACCACAACCCAAATGGTATTCAGGATTTCTTACTCACTCCTGCGAAATTCCATTTTTGCTTCAGGAAATTGGAAATAAACTTTTGGTTAACACCCTATATCATGCATATCAAGTTGAAAAGGATTGGGTGTGGACCGGAAGTATATTTTCGGTTTTAAACTCTTTGTAATATTTCACTAAAGCGTGTATGGGAGACCAAATTTGGAATAAATTTGGAATCGAAAATATATTTTCGGTTAGCACCCAAATATCATGCAAATCACGTTGAAAAGGGTTAGGTGTGAATCGGAAGTATATTTTCGATTTTAAACTCTATGTAATTTCAATAAAGCGTGTATGTGAGACCAAATTTGGAATAAATTTGACACCGAAAATATATTTCAGGTTTTCACCCAAATATTCCAAAATATGATGCGTACCGGAAGTATATTTTCGGTTTTCCAAAAGCATTTTTAGGTTTTCACGGGATGCGCCCCACCCTTATGGGGTGAGTTAAGAAATCCACTTCATATTAGAGAATTTATTCCTCCACCTCTATATTTTTTTTTGAAAGTTTTGACGAAAAACAAAAAATACTCCAAAAAAATTTATTAAAGAAGTATTTTCGTATATGTATCTTTGAATAAACTTTTATATATATATATATATATATAAATAATTTCAGATATGTATTTTCGAATTTTACTATTATAAAAAATTAAAAATTCAACCAAACATCAAATAAAATTAAATTAACTGTCTTTAATTTTTTTTTTGGATTTTTTTGAAAATATAAAATATGGAAAATAAATTAAATAAAATAGAAAAAAAAGAAATTTAGGATTTTTAGAGTGGGATCCTCTAAAAATAAATATTTTGTTATTTAGTTACATTTTATTTTGTTATAAAATATATCAATTAATATAATTGATATACATTTATTCTAATTGACATAAATATTAAAATATTTCAGATATGCATATCAAAAACCTTTAAAAATAAAATATTGGGATACTTCAGATATGTATATTTAAATATCTTTAAAATTAAATATTGGATGCGTTCAAATATATATATCCGATGAGTATTTTCAGATTTTCAGGAGTTTAACTCAATATATAAAGATGGACAAAAAAAATTCTCCTCATATTATTATTAAATTTGGATTTTGTATTTCTAAATTGAAGAACATACTTTAGTTTAAAAATATAAACTTTTCATTTTCAAATAACTAAAATATGATTCTGTTAAATTTTTTAATTAAAAAAAATCATTTTTCTTATAAAAAATTTTCAACATTTTTCTGGTAAAAGAAAACTAATGAAAATTTTTTCAATTAAAGAAACAAATTAGTTTAGGTCAAACGACTCATGAGCATTAGTGAATGTCCAGATTGATCAAGAGTAACGAGTCGAACTCTAACTGTAACAATTATTAATTAATTTATATTTAATTTTCGGTTGAACTTTGAATTATTACATGTTTAAGACCAAAAAAAGTAATTTTCTTTATATACCTCATATATATATAATATACTCTACCTAACATGAAAGATCTTTTTCTTTTTCTTTTTGACTAAATAATTTCATTTATAGATTACAATGGATTCATTAGAGTTATTCCATAATCTTGATAGTATAATTTTTACAACCAAATATTATGTTTTCATTTTACTTACAAAAATAGAGATTCTGATAATTGTGTATATATCTATAGGTTCTTTGAATCAATCTAAGATAGTGAGTTTCATCTTGCAACCAATGGAAGATTCAAATGAGGCACCTTCTTGTTCTAACCATGAAGATATCCAACACAACCATATGAACCAACAAGAGCAAACCAACATTTCAAACACAAAGCCATTTAGGATTTTCATGTGGGATTATGTTTGGTCTTGCATTGTTGTTCTTGTGCTATTTTGGCTCATTGGTTAGTACAATTATTCTAATAAATTTTCATGCATTTTTTTCTTCTCTTTTACACATTTTCAAGCAATCATATGAGCTTTATTTTCTTCCCATTTTTCTGTAGAATCTGTTACTCTTATTGTTGGTGTCTATGGATCTAATTTACAGTTGGGACCCTACTCGTCGCAATTGATCGAAATTAACTCAATGTTAGTGCAATCTATCAAGGTATTTAAATAAAATTTGAATATTTTTTAATTGTATATTTCTAACTATATATCTATTCATTTATCTGGTTCTGGTTGTATTATTATTATTATTATGGTTTAATCTCTTATGACTCATTAACAGGTGCAACAAAACAATAAGCCAAAACCTGGTATGATGCTTTATGAATTTGATTCTGTTCCTCCATTAGATGTCAAAATAAATTGGACTGAGAAGTATGATGTATCCATACCACCAAAATCTCAAAAGGTAAGTTCCAATATTTTTTTAAAAATGTTTTTTCATGTTTGTCTTTATTTCCTATGTTGTTAACCCTTGTAAATATGAAATTTTATGCAACTCATATTATTTTGCAGGAATGGATATTCTACCTGAATAAAGACTCTCAATTAGATGTTTTTTATAGTGCTAAGTCCTCAGTAGCACCTTTAATCTTAGTAATTGCTAAAGGTACTTTTTTTTATAATACAATTTGAATTTAAAGGAGATATATTGTCCGTGTAAAAATATTTTATATCTGTAAAAATATTTTATAGTGTCATCCAATAGAAACATAACGTTCTGTCATGTCATATAATTGTTTTTAAAATTACAATATGATTTATCCTGATTCATGATTATGATTAGTTGATAGTGTAAAACTTTTTTACATTGTGGGTGCTTCACACATTTTCTCTTACAATTTATGATTCATATTTCTAATATTTCACAAATACAGGTAGAGAAGGCATAGCTGAGTGGAAAGAGGATCCATTATCCCCTGATGCAACATTGTATTGGAATAATATCTATGGTACTATTACTTATAAAATAGTGCTCTTATGCTATATTTGTTTTGATTCAACAATTCATATTTGTTTATTTTATTTTCAGGAATTGCTAATGTCACACAAAAAATTTCAGAATCATCTATATATTATGTGGCTATTTCCAATATGAACCATCAAAATGTTAAGGTGATGCATTAAAACAATCAATATTCCTTCAACATAAATAATCTTGTAGTAGTTTGTGTCATATATGATAAAATCGATCGTTAGCAACGACGACTAGTGATTTAGCGACATTTTGAAAATCAGTCGATAAAACTTTGCAATGTTACTACAATAATTAGGTACAACTGAAGTTCAATGTGAATGCACTTCTCTACAATACAACCAACTCTTATAAACGATGTTCTCTAGATAACAATTCATGTAGAATAAACACTGCTCTTTCAGCAAACATGGCACTATTAACCACTCCAAGACCTAGACAGGTAAAATGAACAATGTACTTTTTTCTATAACTCTTTCTAATCCTATTATATATACTCTTTCTAATCCTATTATATATAATATAACTTATAAGGACATCAAAGCAATTTCAATAACTAGTATATCTTTCAGGGTGTAACTAATCAGGAATGGTTTGATGTGAATGTGTCTTATGAACCAAGATGGATCATATATCTTGTAGGAACAGGTATCACAGTTGCTTTTGAGTGAAATATATTCTAATTTTTTTTTAAAAAAATTCTTGTAGCGTGAACAAGTGGACACTAAATTGCATCTTTTAGCGTCAGCATTATTGGTTGACGCTAAAAGTGGTGGCTAAAATGCATTTTTCAAGTAATGTTTATCCATATAAAATATAAACAAATTTAGTGTTTGACATATTTGAAATGTACATGATGCAATGCAATAAACATAGGTGTGATGACTGTGATAATCATCTGTGCATTGGAATTTTACCAAAAGTTGCAAACAAACAATGAAGAAAATGCAAGGTTCCAATTCCAACAAGTGGAAGTGAATTCGGAAAGAGTTCCATTATTGTCTCGAAAAGATAGTGATGTTACGAGTTGGAGTTCATCTTATGATTCTTTCTCAAGTGATGAAGAGAATTCAAGCGAAGGAAAGTCGATAATAGAAGGAGAAACTAGCAATAATGATCTTAGGTGTTTGTGTGTTATATGCTTTGATGCAAGAAGGGATTGCTTTTTTCTTCCATGTGGCCATTTTGCAACATGTTATGCTTGTGGAACAAGGTAAAACACATTTTTTTTACATTTATTTTAATCGAAGTCGGTTTCATATAAATATCAATTAATATATACTTCATTGTTTTAAATCGTTTTAAATCGGTTGCGGACGCGGTTGCGGCTGTTGCGATGCACGTTACGGCTGTTTCAGAATGAATTTTTATAAGGAAGTGTTTGAAAGATAATGTTGAAAAATACTTTATATTAAAAATTTTCATTAGATAATATGTAAATTAATTTTAAAATTCTAATATTTTGATTTTTGATAAAAAAAAATTAAAGAAATATAATTAAAATTATTCGATGTGGTTCATTAATATAGTGAGAGGTATGATTTTAAAATCAAATCGCAATTGTGATTCGTTGCGATTGCAAAAGCAACCACATCTACAATATTATGGGTACAATTTTAGTTGGAGATCACAATTTAAAATATATTTATTAAAATAAGTGATTGTTGATGATATTGGTAAATGTTTATTTACATTTCATAGCTTTTTTGGTTTTTTAAAAACAATGCATAAATGAGGGTATTTCTTTTACATTTCTGCATATCGATAAATGAAAAGATTTTTCGTACATTAATGTAGAGTTTAACTCCTATTATTTTTTATGTGTAGAATTGCTGCAGAATCATGCACTTGTCCCATTTGCAGAAGAAAGATGAAGAAGCTAAGAAAAATTTATATTGTGTAATTTAGATGAGTATAGTGGATGTAAATAGGCCTATCTGAGAGTATTTTTCTAGGATATTTATTTCAACTTTCTTATTTTGAAAATGGAAGAATATAGCATATAGAAAAACCAATTGATGTTGGGAGAATTTTTCCTTGTATGCTCGACATCTTTTTGGTGGGAGATGGCCTCAAATAAATATTTACTTGTAAATATATATTTAAGTGAATGGGTTGTATTAAAGTTGGTTAGCGTATGTTTGTTGCTATATCACGTTTCAAATATTAGTGTTTTTCAAAAATATTTATTTTTGATTAGTCTAATTTTTGATTTAATTCAAAAAGATTTGATTTGGTTGAGATTAATTTTTGAGTAGTTTTGCAAGGATTTTTATTGACAAATAATTATTAAACAAAATTCACTTGAAAATATTTAATTGGATTTGTTTTAAATAAAAGATTGACTTTAACTTAAGATTAAATTTTCTTTGATTAAAAGATTGAGTTTGACCCAAGATTGAATTTGATCTAGTTTTAAAATTGATTTCTTTGGTTGGTTCGACATCTCGATATAAAGAGACCAATCACCATGTGGAAGATGCACCTTATAGAAAATACTCACGCCGTTGGAGAGTTTTGTTGTGTCGAGTTGTGTATTTTGTTGCTTGTGTCAAACTCTATCATTGTCATTATTTTTTACTTAGGAAAGATAAAGTTTTTATCATGTACTTATGAAGTTTATCACATCCTAAATAATTTATTCTTATAAACATTTTGGAGAGTGTTTAAGTGGAAGTGAGGAGATCTCATATTCAGGGGGCTCAATTAAAATCCACGCGTATTATTAGAAAAATGACATTAAACTAGGAAAGTTCATATGTGATTGTAGTGTACTATTGACTATTTATAATTTGTTAATTTTCTTTCCATTGGGTTCTACCCCCTGCATATGAAAATTGCACCGAACTAGGTTATAATTTCATTATGTCTCGCATATTATTTCAACATTGTGTGTGACATCCTATTGCAGATGAAATAGATTTTTATTGGCATCAGAGTAGTCACCCCGCTATTGTAAGGTATGTTTCATGGTATCTAATCTCTTTTAGTTTAAGATGGATAATTTCAAGTAAGAAGGATATTTTAATCTTTCATAGATACTTGATGGTAGTAATTATGACTATTGCAATGCTTGCATGGTTGTCTTTCTTAAGTTTATAGATAGAAAAATTTAGAAAGTTATCATCATGGATGGTCTCCTCCTACGATCATAGTTGATGATGAGTATAAGTCCATGAACTATTGAATGGATTAAACACCTTCTAAAAATGAAGCTACTCTTGTGAATTCTCGTTCTCCTAATGATATTTACATTGGATTGCAAAAAAATAACTTCGAAATCATTAATGCATGCACTAGTGTTAAAGAGGCATGGGAAACCCTTGAAGAAACATTTTAGGGAACTTCCAGAGTTAGAATAACAAGACTTAATATCCTCACCACTAAATTTGAAAACTTGAAGATGATTGGGGATGAAACTATTTTTGAACTTAATGTACGTCTCTGTGATATAGCCAATAACTCCTTTGCTCTGGAGTAAAAGATGTCAGACGAAAAGCTTGTGATAGAGATTCTAAAATATTTGCATGAGTTTTGACACGAAGGTTATCGCCATTGAGTAAGCTCAAAATGTCTCCACAATGAAAGTTGGTGAATAAATTGGCTCCTTGCTCAGTTTTGAGATGGCCAATGATGAAAAATACAAAAATAATGGTAAAAGAGTACCTTTAAAGCCAATATTTCTGATAATGAAGGCCAAGTATCCCATGACAGTGATGACAATATTACTAAATTTATTGCTATGATTGTTAATAATTTTAGCATGTTCGTGATAATACTTGATAGAAGATACGTGAACAATGTCTCTTCCCATGATATAGTGAATGCAAGTGATAAAGATGAGCTATTTGAAGATGCCATTGTTAAAGCATATAAAACTCTTTATTTAATGCGGATCGAAGAATTTCAAGTGATTGATAAGATAAAAAGAATTAAAGCCCATTTTTCAAGACAACACCTGACTCATGTTCAATATTAATGAATTGAAGCAAGAAGTTCGGTGTCTCAATTCTAAATTTAAAGGAATGACCATATCAACGTGCATGTTAAATTCTAGCGGGTCATCAACCCCCAAAGACTATGTTTGTTCCTCTTATAGTAAAAACCAAGATGTCTGGTATAATGTCACAGTAACCAACCATACATTATTACCAACACACTAACACCTCACTCAGACCTGCATTGGTTTGTCATTATTATGGTCAATGTGTTCACATTCGCCATTTCTTCTATAAATTATATGGTAAAAGTCTGCATTAAAACAACTATACCCCTAGAGGAATGTAATTTCTGACTTGCACCCTAAACAACTCTAGCATGTCAAGCCTAAACTTCAAGTTAATATTTCTTGTACCTTTATCATAGTCTATTCTTGAGAAGACTAGTAATTTGATAGCGGTTGTTCAAGACACGTGACTTATGAAATAAATTATCTAAAGAATATTAAACCCTATTCTGAATGATATGTTACTTTTGGTGGTGGTGATAGATGAAAAATTATTGGAAAGTGTAACACCCCCTTCTATTTACCCGCGTTTTATACATAATAATCAGAGTATTTTAATCACAACCAAGAAGGCGTCACAATTTTAAATAATGTAGAACGTCAATACAGTGTCACGCTTTCACTGGAGAAAATTTATTAAGCAAATAATGCAATGGATTATGTTTAATGAAAATGAAACATTAACCAATATTCCGAATATATTCCATTCAAAATATTCCGGGATATTAACTAAAACATTTCCAAACTATTAAGAAATATTCAAAATGACTGCTGCTACCTCACCAACTGACCACAATATACATGAATACAGAATAAATGAATAATCGTTAATTCATTAACCAAACACAAGTCATAATCAATGCACAAGGCAGTTCACACAATGAACATGTATATAATCAAACAATGGAAATTGCAACACTGAAAACCATCCTAGCATGTTACAATCCCATATGCAATGCAGACTCTATGCATGTGGTACCAAAACGTGAATCGAGTTCACACACACCGCTCTGTTTACATGTGGATAGACAGTGTAAATCCATGATTCGCCCAGAACACTGAGTCAAGAATCCAATCCATGATTCGCCCATAACCACCGGGTCAAGAATCTAGCCTCACTACCTCTGCACCAGGTAAGTCTATTGGCTCTGCCAGTTCACCTCCGCACAATGGGAATGAACCAATTTAACAAATGCTCATGCATGCATCATAAAAGCATGCACATCAATTCAACGGAGTATGATAACAACATAATTCCACAGAAATACCAATATCAATCTATCACATGATAACAACATAATCATAACTTAAATTATCACAAAGCATAACCATGCCAAACGCTTACTCTTCAATCAGTAAGACTATCACCGTATATAATAACAATAACACATGATACCAATACAATCATGAATAAATCACAAGGGAAAGAAACATCACATGAACGTCAATCTCCATTCAAATTGTCAAACAATCTAAACCAATTCATAGATTACGATCTCAACATAATTCACTCATTGCCAATCACTAATGTATCGCATTCAATCATAACGAATATCAAGATACAACATAGTAAGCATTAATATTTCATCCGTAACTTAGACCAATTGTGATGAGTTCCCACTATCCTTAACTAGTCACTCTTTTCAAAAATCGGGAGCTCGACTCTTTTAAAATGATTTTTAGCAAAATAATATTTTTCCATTTTTGAAAGGTAGTATTTTAAATTTAAGAAATAACGCCGAAAACGGCACTCGAATCGAATTACGGTTTAGAAAATATGAATTTTGAAGTTTTAGAAAATTTGGAAAAATACACATGGAACCGGTTCCTACCTGACGAACCGGTTCCGAAAGTTGAAAATACCTCGCCCTGATTTTGAATGGGGAACGGTTCCGTCATATAGGAACCGGTTCCGTCATATGGAACCGGTTCTGAGTCTATTTTCCCACGCAATTTAACACTGGAACTCGGTTCCTCCTCAGGAACGGTTCATGACTGTGACAACAATTTTACTACTTTTTGACAGCATTTTCCATTCTTACTCATTCCCAAACTTACTAATACGATTTGGCACATTAGGAACATCATTTTATCGTCATTTCACACCATTTTAACATCAATCAACATGATTTATTCACTCTCATCAATTACCTGACATACTTATGATCCCTAATTCCAACACTGACACAAATAGGGTTTATTTCCTATAACTCATAATCATCATAATTCAAATTCTCTAACATACCCAATTATCCCTATGATTCCCAAAACCCATAAGGCATATTAACCGAACGAAATCACCCCTTACCTCGCGATGATTCTTGATTCTCTTGGTGGCTTTTTCTCTTTTCCTCTTCTCTCCAATTTCACGTGAAAAGCTCCAAAACCTATTCTTTCTTTCTTTTCCCTTTTTATATTCCTTTTAATGTTCCTTTAATTATTCCAAATAAAACAAATAATAAAAACTTAGTAACAATAGAGTGATTTACTCCTCACACCCCCTGTTACTCTGCACACCTCCAATCCTCCTTTCTTAATTTAATCCAATTAAATCCAAAAATACAAATACTTAAGACTTTAATTAATTAAATAATTAAATTCCCATTTATTTAATATTCGAATTAAATCGGGGTGTCACAACTCTCCCCCACTAAAAGAGTTTTCGTCCTCGAAAACATACCTTAGACGAAAAGTTCGGGATACGAGTCCTTCATCTGACTCTCCAGCTCCCAAGTTACATTTCCTTCAGCTGGTCCTCCCCAAGCTACTCTTACCAGTGCTATCTCTTTACCTCGCAATTGCTTCACTTTCCGATCCTCAATTCTCACAGGCACTGCTTCAACAGTCAAGGTATTCCGCACCTGAACATCATCTATCTGAATCCCATGAGACGGATCCGCAATGTACCTCCTCAACTGAGATACATGGAAAACATCATGCAAATTAGCAAGTGACGACGGTAAAGCAATCTGATAAGCAACTTTCCCAACTCTTTTGGTAATATGAAACGGACCAATAAAGCGCGGAGTCAACTTCTTTGACTTCAAGGCTCGACCAATACCCGTCATCGGAGTAACTCTCATGAACACATGGTCTCCTTCATTAAACTCAAGATCTTTCCTTCTCTTATCATGATAACTTTTCTAACGGCTCTGAGAAGTTCTCATCTTCTCCTGAATCATCTTAATCCTTTCTGAAGTTTGTTGAACAATCTCCGGTCCAATCACAACACTTTCTCCAGATTCATACCAACACAACGGTGTCCGACATCTCCTACCATACAATGCCTCAAACGGAGCCATACCGATGCTCGAATGAAAACTATTGTTGTAGGTAAACTCTATCAACGACAAATAGCTATCCCAAGCTCCACCTTTCTCTAACACACAAGCTCTCAGCAAATCTTCTAACGACTGAATCGCCCTCTCCGTTTGACCATCATGCATGGATGATATGCGAGAACTCAATCGTAACTTAGTACCTAGAGCCTCCTGCAATCCTGTCCAGAACTTAGAAGTAAACCTCGGATCTCTATCCGACACAATGCTAGACGGAATACCATGCAAACCTACAACCTTTTCGACATACACTTCTGCCAACCTCTCCATCGGATAATCCATTCTTATCGGAATGAAGTGAGCAGACTTTGTCAATCGGTCGACAATAACCCAAATAGAATCACAGCTCTTAGTTGTCTTCAGCAACCAGTCACGAAATCCATAGAAATGTCATCCCATTTCCATTCCGGAACAAACAACGGTTCCACCAATCCCGACGGCCTCTGATGTTCAATCTTCGATTTCTGACACACCAAACATGCGTACACAAACTCGGCAATTTCCTTTTTCATTCCAGGCCACCAAAATAATTTCTTCAAATCATGATACATCTTAGTAGCACCAGGATGAATACTCAATCCACTACGATGTCCTTCTTCTAAGATACTCTTTCTGATCTCAGCAACATCCAGGACACACACCCTATCACCAAATCTCATAACACCATTCTCGTCAATTCGGAACTCACCTCCTTGACCTTGGTTAATCAATGTCAGCTTGTCCACTAAACCAACATCAGACTTCTGTCCATTTCGAATCTCTTCCAAAATACCACTAGTCAGCTTCAACATGCCCAACTTCACACTATTCAGAGTAGTCTCACATATCAAACTCAAGTCTCTGAATTGTTCCACTAAATCCAATTCACGAACCATTAACATCGACTTATGCAAGGACTTCCTGCTCAATGCATCTGCTACGACGTTTGCCTTACCAGGATGGTAATTTAAACCAAAATCATAATCCTTGAGAAATTCTAACCATCTTCTCTGCCTCCTGTTCAACTCTTTCTGATTAAAGATATACTTCAGGCTCTTATGATCACTGAACACTTCAAACCGCGAACCATACAGATAATACCTTCATAACTTCAAAACAAATACAACAGCTGTTAAATTTCAAATCATGGGTCGGATAATTCCTTTCATGCACTTTCAATTGTCTCGAAGCATAAGCTACAACCTGTTTATCCTTCATCAACACACCACCTAAACCCATCAATGACGCATCACAATACACAACAAGGGACCCTTCCGGATTCGGCAAAATTAAAATCGGAGCACTAATCAACCTCCTCTTCCACTCTTGGAATCCTTCCTCACAATCAGAATCCCAAAACAATACACTTGGTTTTACAAATCTATTTCTCTGAGCACCTTCCAATAGCTTCTTCAATTTTCTATATCTAAAGTTGACGTCTTGTACGGTGTCATAGAAATAAGTTTTGTACCCAGAACGACATAACAACGACTCCGACTCTCCTCAACCATCATTACACGATAAATAAATTACTTACAGGTGCTGGAACCATTTTTAAAACAAAGTTCATCACATTATCTTTCCAACACTTCAAACGAAACTCAAATCAGACACCCAAAACTCAAATTATGGATTTTACAAGTTTTCGAAAAATAATGCTGTCAGCTTCAGGAAATCAATTCCCTATGATAGGTAATCGATTTCTCACCTTGTGAGAGTGAAAAAATCCCAAAACATCATAGAATGCAAAATTTGAGATTCTAACTTCAACATACCGCAACACACATCATTCACCATGATTAATTGCGTTAAGTTACGATTCCAATAACCAATTCACATCGTTGCATACTTTATATCAACCATTGACACTGACATAATTAATATTTTCAAGAACACAAAGAGGTCACTCACACTGACAACTTCACGATCAACCGGAAGCATTGCAACATTCCAATCACACCAGCTTCATCTCCTAAGAGTCATTCTTCTCAATCACCAAATATCTTCTAGGCCAAGAATATGCATCGACTCATCAAAACGATTCATAATCACTTGGTTTACTTCAAACATTCAACCCAAGGAGAGCCTCAAGCTAATCCAACATCTTGCTCAAACGATGAGTCGCTATTATTCTCAGGGAACATTAGAATTCACACCTAACTCTTCCAACTGTTTCTTCCACTCAGACAACTCAGATGCCGACATGCAATACGGCGCCATCGACACCGGACTAGCTCCAGGAATTAAATCTATAGTAATTCCTTCTCTCTCTCAGACGGCAATTCACCGACGTCTTCTGGAAACACCTCTGGAAATTCATCCACCACTGGCAATCCAACTTACTCGGAACAATCTCAAGACAATTCTTCACTACCGGTAATTCATTGCTCTTAGATTTTCCTTTCACTTCGTCGAAGAATACAACATAAATACCACGGCACCATCATTAATATCTACGTAACTCTAACCATCCATCTCAATTCATTATTCTTATTAGAGTCTTCGTCCACTCATATAGTTCACAAGCTTTTACCACACTCCATTCATATTCATCACTTTATGTCCCAATTAGATAGCAAGACAATTATATACCATCCAATACGATTTCGTCTACTATCAACAAGAGATTAAGGGTGATCAAGTCCTCAATTTGTCAATAGACATCCGATAATCATACTGAAGTATAAACCATCATTACCAACACTTTCTGTTCTCAGAATCGTATTCACCTTTTTGCACTTCCAACTATGACTCATGGTCCAAACGATTCCAACAGCTCTAACCACACTTGCACTGTCTTTTCAAGCAGTAACTCATACCAATGACTTACAATCGGAACATATCCAGGAAGCATCTCTTCTCCCCACTTAGTTTCACACTACTCCCGCAATAATCGATCGAAGCAAAAGTACCGGTGTTGCACACACCGTCACAAAGGAATAATGACATTAAGACTTTGGTCACAACGACCGACTATGCTCGATACCACTATTGTAACACCCCTTCTATTTACCCGTTTTATACATAATAATCGAGTATTTTAATCACAACCAAGAAGGCGTCACAATTTTAAATAATGTAGAGCGTCAATACGTTGTCACGCTTTCATGGAGAAAATTTATTAAGCAAATAATACAAAGGATTATGTTTAACAATGAAATGAAACATAACCAATATTCGAATACACCATTCATAATATTCCGGGATATTAACTAAAACATGATTCCAAACTATTAAGAAATATTCATTTAAAGGATCAAACAACTGTTTCCCCTGTTACATCTACGAGCACGACACGACACGCGGACTAAATCAATGACTCGATGTAGAGCTATCCTCACCAACTCCAATGCATTAATCACCGGATCGAAATTGTTGAGTAAGGGTGAGATTCCAATTCAATATAACATGCATTATCGTTTCTAGAATACAACAGAATAAAGATCGTTAATTCATTAACCAAACACAAGTCATAATCAATGCACAAGGCGGTTCACACAATGAACATGTATATAATCAAACAATGGAAATTGCAACACGAAACCATCCTAGCATGTTACAATCCCATATGCAATGGACTCTATGCATGTGGTACCAAAACATGAACCGAGTTCACACACACGCTCGTTTACATGTGGATAGCGGTGTAAATCCATGATTCGCCCGAACCGAGTCAAGAATCCAATCCATGATTCGCCCATAACCACCGGGTCAAGAATCTAGCCTCACTACCGCACGGTAAGTCTATTGGCTCGCCATTCACCGCACAATGGGAATGAACCAATTTAACAAATGCTCATGCATGCATCATAAAAGCATGCACATCAATTCAACGGAATATGATAACAACATAATTCCACAGAAATACCAATATCAATCTATCACATGATAACAACATAATCATAACTTAAATTATCACAAAGCATAACCATGCCAAACTCTTACTCTTCAATCAGTAAGACTATCACCGTTATATAATAACAATAACACATGATACCAATACAATCATGAATAAATCACAAGGGAAAGAAACATCACATGAACGTCAATCTCCATTCAAATTGTCAAACAATCTAAACCAATTCATAGATTACGATCTCAACATAATTCACTCATTGCCAATCACTAATGTATCGCATTCAATCATAACGAATATCAAGATACAACATAGTAAGCATTAATATTTCATCTGGTAACTTAGACCAATTGTGACGGTTCCACTATCCTTAACTAGTCACTCTTTTCAAAAATCGGAGCTCGACTCTTTTAAAATGATTTTAGCAAAATAATATTTTTCCATTTTTGAAAGGTAGTATTTTAAATTTAAGAAATAACGCGAAAACTTTCGAATCGAGTTACGGTTTAGAAAATATGAATTTTGAAGTTTTAGAAAATTTGGAAAATACACATGGAACCGGTTCCTACCCCGAACCGGTTCACGAAAGTTGAAAATACCTCGCCCTGATTTTGAATGGGGAACCGGTTCCGTCATATCAGGAACCGGTTCACGAGTCTATTTTCCCAGCGCAATTTAACACTGGAACTCGGTTCCTCCCCACGGGAACGGTTCCCATGACTGTGATGACAATTTTACTACTTTTTGACAGCATTTTCCATTCTTACTCATTCCCAAACTTACTAATACGATTTGGCACATTAGGAACATCATTTTATCGTCATTTCACACCATTTTAACATCAATCAACATGATTTATTCACTCTCATCAATTACCTGACATACTTATGATCCCTAATTCCAACACTGACACAAATAGGGTTTATTTCCTATAACTCATAATCATCATAATTCAAATTCTCTAACATACCCAATTATCCCTATGATTCCCAAAACCCATAAGGCATATTAACCGAACGAAATCACCCCTTACCTCGCGATGATTCTTCGATTCTCTTGGTGTCGGCTTTTCCTCTCTTTTCCTCTTCTCTCCAATTTCACGTGAAAACAGTTTCTCCAAAAACCTATTCTTTCTTTCTTTTCCTTTTTATATTCCTTTTAATGTTCCTTTAATTATTCCAAATAAAACAAATAATAAAAACTTAGTAACAATAGAGTGATTTACTCTCACACCCCCTGTTACTCTGCACACCTCCAATCCTCCTTTCTTAATTTAATCCAATTAAATCCAAAAATACAAATACTTAAGACTTTAATTAATTAAATAATTAAATTCCCATTTATTTAATATTCGAATTAAATCGGGGTGTCACAACTCTCCCCCACTAAAAGAGTTTTGTCCTCGAAAACATACCTTAAACGAAAAGTTCGGGATCGAGTCCTTCATCGACTCTCCGGCTCCCAAGTTACATTTCCTTTTGGTCCTCCCAAGCTACTCTTGTGCTATCTCTTTACCTGCAATTGCTTCACTTTCCGATCCTCAATTCTCACAGCGCTTTGATCAAGGTATTCCACTTTGAACATCATCTATCGAATCCCATGAGACGGATCCGCAATGTACCTCCTCAATGAGATACATGGAAAACATCATGCAAATTAGCAAGTGGCGGTAAAGCAATCGATAAGCAACTTTCCCAACTCTTTTGGTAATATAAACGGACCAATAAAGCGAGTCAACTTCTTTGACTTCAGGCTCGACCAATACCGTCATCGGAGTAACTCTCATGAACACATGGTCTCCTTCATTAAACTCAAGATCTTTCCTTCTCTTATCATGATAACTTTTCTAACGGCTCGAGAAGTTCTCATCTTCTCTGAATCATCTTAATCCTTTCGAGTTTGTTGAACAATCTCGGTCCAATCACAACACTTTCTCGATTCATACCAACACAGCGGTGTCCGGCATCTCCTACCATACAATGCCTCAAGCGGAGCCATACCGATGCTCGAATGAAAACTATTGTTGTAGGTAAACTCTATCAACGACAAATAGCTATCCCAAGCTCCACCTTTCTCTAACACACAAGCTCTCGAAATCTTCTAACGGTGAATCGCCCTCTCCGTTTGACCATCATGCGTGGATGATATGCGAACTCAATCGTAACTTAGTACCTAGAGCCTCCGCAATCCTGTCCGAACTTAGAAGTAAACCTCGGATCTCTATCCGACACAAGCGGAATACCATGCAAACCTACAACCTTTCGACATACACTTCGCCAACCTCTCCATCGGATAATCCATTCTTATCGGAATGAAGTGAGCTTTGTCAATCGATCGACAATAACCCAAATAGAATCACGACTCTTAGTTGTCTTCAAGACCCACGAAATCCATAGAAATGTCATCCCATTTCCATTCGGAACAAACAACGGTTCCACCAATCCCGACGACCTCGATGTTCAATCTTGATTTCGACACACCAAACATGCGTACACAAACTCGGCAATTTCCTTTTCATTCCGCCACCAAAATAATTTCTTCAAATCATGATACATCTTAGTAGCACCAGGATGAATACTCAATCCACTACGATGTCCTTCTTCTAAGATACTCTTTCTGATCTCAGCAACATCCAGGACACACACCCTATCACCAAATCTCATAACACCATTCTCGTCAATTCGGAACTCACCTCCTTGACCTTGGTTAATCAATGTCAGCTTGTCCACTAAACCAACATCAGACTTCTGTCCATTTCGAATCTCTTCCAAAATACCACTAGTCAGCTTCAACATGCCCAACTTCACACTATTCAGAGTAGTCTCACATATCAAACTCAAGTCTCTGAATTGTTCCACTAAATCCAATTCACGAACCATTAACATCGACTTATGCAAGGACTTCCTGCTCAATGCATCTGCTACGACGTTTGCCTTACCAGGATGGTAATTTAAACCAAAATCATAATCCTTGAGAAATTCTAACCATCTTCTCTGCCTCCTGTTCAACTCTTTCTGATTAAAGATATACTTCAGGCTCTTATGATCACTGAACACTTCAAACCGCGAACCATACAGATAATACCTTCATAACTTCAAAACAAATACAACAGCTGTTAAATTTCAAATCATGGGTCGGATAATTCCTTTCATGCACTTTCAATTGTCTCGAAGCATAAGCTACAACCTGTTTATCCTTCATCAACACACCACCTAAACCCATCAATGACGCATCACAATACACAACAAGGGACCCTTCCGGATTCGGCAAAATTAAAATCGGAGCACTAATCAACCTCCTCTTCCACTCTTGGAATCCTTCCTCACAATCAGAATCCCAAAACAATACACTTGGTTTTACAAATCTATTTCTCGAGCACCTTCAATAGCTTCTTCAATTTTCTATATCTAAAGTTGACGTCTTGTACGGTGTCATAGAAATAAGTTTTGTACCCAGAACGACATAACAACGACTCCGACTCTCCTCAACCATCATTACACGATAAATAAATTACTTACAGGTGCTGGAACCATTTTTAAAACAAAGTTCATCACATTATCTTTCCAACACTTCAAACGAAACTCAAATCGGACACCCAAAACTCAAATTATGGATTTTACAAGTTTTGAAAAATAATCTTTGTCGACTTGAAATCAATTCCTATGATAGGTAATCGATTTCTCACCTTGTGAGTGAAAAATCCCAAAACATCATAGAATGCAAAATTTGAGATTCTAACTTCAACATACGCAACACACATCATTCACCATGATTAATTGCGTTAAGTTACGATTCAATAACCAATTCACATCGTTGCATACTTTATATCAACCATTGACACGACACAATTAATATTTTCAAGAACACAAAGAGGTCACTCACCGACAACTTCACGATCAAGGAAGCATTGCAACATTCCAATCACACCTTCATCTCCTAAGAGTCATTCTTCTCAATCACCAAATATCTTCTAGGCCAAGAATATGCATCGACTCATCAAAGCGATTCATAATCACTTGGTTTACTTCAAACATTCAACCCAAGGAGAGCCTCAAGCTAATCCAACATCTTGCTCAACGATGAGTCGCTATTATTCTCGGGAACATTAGAATTCACACCTAACTCTTCCAACTGTTTCTTCCACTCGGACAACTCGGATGCCGACATGCAATACGGCGCCATCGACACCGGACTAGCTCGAGAATTAAATCTATAGTAATTCCTTCTCTCTCGACAATTCAGGCGTCTTGGAAACACCTCGGAAATTCATCCACCATGGCAATCCAACTTACTCGGAACAATCTCAAGACAATTCTTACTGGGTAATTCATTGCTCTTAGATTTTCCTTTCACTTCCGTCGAAGAATACAACATAAATACCACGGCACCATCATTAATATCTATGACTCTAACCATCCATCTCAATTCATTATTCTTATTAGAGTCTTCGTCCACTCATATAGTTCACAAGCTTTTACCACACTCCATTCATATTCATCACTTTATGTCCCAATTAGATAGCAAGACAATTATATACCATCCAATACGATTTGCTACTATCAACAAGAGATTAAGGGTGATCAAGTCCTCAATTTGTCAATAGACATCCGATAATCATCTTGAAGTATAAACCATCATTACCAACACTTTGTTCTCGAATCGTATTCACCTTTTGCACCAACTATGACTCATGGTCCAAGCGATTCCAACACTCTAACCACACTTGCCTTTGTCTTTTCAAGCGATGCTTCATACCAATGACTTACAATCGGAACATATCCGGAAGCATCTCTTCTCCCCACTTAGTTTCACACTACTCCCGCAATAATCGATCGGAAGGCAACAAGTACCGGCGTTGTTGCACACATCGCGTAAAGGAATAATGACATTAAGACCTTTGGTCACAACGACGACTATGCTCGATACCACTATTGTAACACCCTTCTATTTACGCGTTTTATACATAATAATCGAGTATTTTAATCACAACCAAGAAGGCGTCACAATTTTAAATAATGTAGAGCGTCAATACGATTATCACGCTTTCAGGAGAAAATTTATTAAGCAAATAATACAAAGGATTATGTTTAACGGAATGAAACATAACCAATATTCGAATACACCATTCATAATATTCGGGATATTAACTAAAACATGATTCCAAACTATTAAGAAATATTCATTTAAAGGATCAAACAACCGTTTCCCCGGTGTTACATCTGCGAACCACGACAACGACACGCGGACTAAATCAGTGACTCGATGCTAGAGCTATCCTCACCAACTCAATGCACTAATCGCCGGATCGAAATTGTTGAGTAAGGGTGAGATTCAATTCAATATAACATGCATTATCGTTTCTAGAATACAGAATAAGCGGATCGTTAATTCATTAACCAAACACAAGTCATAATCAATGCAAGGGTTCACACAATGAACATGTATATAATCAAACAATGGAAATTGCAACGAAACCATCCTAGCATGTTACAATCCCATATGCAATGCATACTCTATGCATGTGGTACCAAAACATGAACCGAGTTCACACACACCGCTCTGTTTACATGTGGATAGACAGTGTAAATCCATGATTCGCCGAACAAAGTCAAGAATCCAATCCATGATTCGCCCATAACCAGGGTCAAGAATCTAGCCTCACTACCTCTGCACCAGGTAAGTCTATTGGCTCTGCCAGTTCACCTCCGCACAATGGGAATGAACCAATTTAACAAATGCTCATGCATGCATCATAAAAGCATGCACATCAATTCAACGGAATATGATAACAACATAATTCCACGAAATACCAATATCAATCTATCACATGATAACAACATAATCATAACTTAAATTATCACAAAGCATAACCATGCCAAACTCTTACTCTTCAATCGGTAAGACTATCACGATATAATAACAATAACACATGATACCAATACAATCATGAATAAATCACAAGGAAAGAAACATCACATGAGCGTCGATCTCCATTCAAATTGTCAAACAATCTAAACCAATTCATAGATTACGATCTCAACATAATTCACTCATTGCCAATCACTAATGTATCGCATTCAATCATAGCGAATATCAAGATACAACATAGTAAGCATTAATATTTCATCGGTAACTTAGACCAATTGTGGCGGTTCCCACTATCCTTAACTAGTCACTCTTTTCAAAAATCGGAGCTCGACTCTTTTAAAATGATTTTTAGCAAAATAATATTTTCCATTTTTGAAAGGTAGTATTTTAAATTTAAGAAATAACGCAGCGGCACTCGAATCGAGTTACGGTTTAGAAAATATGAATTTTGAAGTTTTAGAAAATTTGGAAATATACATGGAACCGGTTCCTACCGGACGGAACCGGTTCTGAAAGTTGAAAATACCTCGCCCTGATTTTTGAATGGGGAACGGTTCCGTCATATCGAGGAACCGGTTCACGAGTCTATTTTTCCCTAGTTTACGATTTAACTGGAACTCGGTTCCTCCCCAGGAACCGGTTCCGCGACATGACAATTTTACTACTTTTTGACATTTTCCATTCTTACTCATTCCCAAACTTACTAATACGATTTGGCACATTAGGAACATCATTTTATCGTCATTTCACACCATTTTAACATCAATCAACATGATTTATTCACTCTCATCAATTACGACATACTTATGATCCCTAATTCCAACAACGACACAAATAGGGTTTATTTCCTATAACTCATAATCATCATAATTCAAATTCTCTAACATACCCAATTATCCCTATGATTCCCAAAACCCATAAGGCATATTAACGAACGAAATCACCCTTACCTCGCGATGATTCTTGATTCTCTTGGTGTCGGCTTTTCCTCTCTTTTCCTCTTCTCTCCAATTTCACGTGAAAACAGTTTCTCCAAAAACCTATTCTTTCTTTCTTTTTCCCTTTTTATATTCCTTTTAATGTTCCTTTAATTATTCCAAATAAAACAAATAATAAAAACTTAGTAACAATAGAGTGATTTACTCCTCACACCCCCTGTTACTCTGCACACCTCCAATCCTCCTTTCTTAATTTAATCCAATTAAATCCAAAAATACAAATACTTAAGACTTTAATTAATTAAATAATTAAATTCCCATTTATTTAATATTCGAATTAAATCGGGGTGTCACAGAAAGGGTCCGTTGGACTTCCTGATATTTCTTGTCTTAACGACGTATTGTTGGGTGATGATCTCACGACTAATCTTATCAACATCAATAAACAATTTGATCATGACTTAAGGGTAAAATTTAATAGTGAATATTACACTATTGCTAATAAACAACACAGTCAAACCATGGAGAATTATAAATCTACTAATAACTGGTACATATGGTCACCAAATGATAGGAATCAACATCAATATTGTCTTATATCTAGAGTTAAATAAATTTATTGAAATGGATCTAGAAGAAATTGGATGATGCTAAAGGTTTATGAGTCAAGCAATTGTACAAAGTATTGGGGTCATATGACCAAACCTCTTATTCAACCATTGGAGAAATTCCCTTTGATGAGAAATTAAGATATAATAATAGACTAATACGCAACAGATATAATATTTCCAAGAATTGTAGGAACCTTGAGGATCAACAATAAATATAAGACGACAAACGAACAATAAAGGCACAAAAGAACACCGATATTTTTAATGTGGAAAACCCCTCAATATGAGAGTAAAAATCATGAGTCATTCAAACCAAATAAAAGGCTCCACTATAATTAATTAAGGATACAAGAGAGTCTTAAAGTGATTCACAAAATAGTGATAACAACCACAAATCACAAAGCAAACTAATTTATAAATAAGAATAAAAAAGCTGGAAATTTTCCCAAATCCACAACTTTAGTGCGAAGCTGATATCTCTCAACTCAGACCTTGCTTTGAAGATCCCAACGGTAAAAATTTAGATATGTGTGTTGAAAACAAGCTCACCAAATTTTAGCTCAATCTGACGGTGAACAAATCTGATATCGTCATTTTAGTGAGACTGATGCAGAAAAAACAGAAATGAATTTCTCTCCTCTTTTTTCTCTTTTTGAATCCTTATTTTCTCTTTATCTCTCTTAACCCTAATTTGAAATTATACACTTAAAAAATTAAGGCAAATGAGCTATTCATATTTAGGACTTTCTATACAATGGAATGGAACCCAAGCCCAATAAATCTCTCACTCACAACTATGTAGAGGAAATCGCCAAACCGGTGATATCACATTAAGCTTCAAACTTTCCTCTTGGTAATACTTTAGTCTTAATATTAGAACCATTATCATATGTATGAACCTTACTTAACATCACGTATCCAATGATATATCACATTAATATGTTTGGACCTATTATGAAAAATCGTATTCTTACCAAGATGAATAGTGCTTTGACTATCAACAAAAAACACATATTTGTCTTGAACAAAACCAAGCTCCTAAAAAAGCTTCTTTGACCAAAGAAATTTTTTGCATGCTTTAGTAATGGCAATAAACTCAACCTTTTGCAATCTGGACTACCAAACCATAGCTCCCCTGCAAATTTAATCATGTATCCCAAAGTGGACTTTTTGGAATCAATGTCTCTAGCCATATCAGAGTCAAAGTATACTACTAGAGTGGACTTATCTCCTCCAAAGCAAAGCCTCATAGAAGTAGTACCACAAAGATATTTTAAAATCCATTTTACAGCATTCCAATGCTCTTTACCTAAATTTGATTAAAATCTACTGACTGTACCGATAACATGTGTTATATCTGATCTTGTACATACCACTACATACATTAAACTACCCACAGAAGAATCATAAGGAACACATTTCATATCAAATGCTTCATTTTCACTTGAAGTAGTTTGATTAGAACTCAATTTGAAATGAGTAGTAAGAGAAGTGCTTATGGCCTTAGAGTTTTCCATTTTGAATATTTGTAACTTTTTTGATATATAGTTCTTGTGACATTCAAAGTTTCTTCTCTTCTCTATCACACATGATTCTAATGCTAGAGATTTGTTTAGCTGCTCACATGTTTTTTATAGCAAATGACTCTCCCAACTGCTTCTTTAACCTATTAATGTTAGAATTATTTTTTTCTACAATAAGCATATCATCAAAATATAACAATAAGATAATGAAGTCATCATTAGAAAATTTTCTAATAAAGACACAATGATCAGATGTAGTCTTCTGGTATCTTTTACCACACATAACAAACTCAAACTTCTTGTAACATTGCCTTAGAGCTTGCTTCAACCCATAGAGACTTTTTCTCAATCTACAAACATGATCTTCTTTGCCTTTAAATTGCAAATCATCTAGTTTTTCATGTAGATTTCTTCCTCCAAATCACCATGAAGGAAACCTGTTTTCACATCCATTTGCTCAACCTCTAAATCAAGAGTAACAACTAAACTCAACACAGTTCTGATTGATGACATCTTTATAATAGGTTAGAAAATGTCATTAAAATCAACACCCTTTCTTTGACAGAAACCTTTCACCACTAATCTAACTTTATATCTTTGAGACTTAAAGATGATCTCATGTTTAACTATATAAATCCACCTATTTTTCAAAGCCCTTTTTCCTTTAGGCAACTTTACTAAATCATAAGTGTGATTATCATGTAGTGATTTCCTCTCGTCATGCATTTCATCAATCAAGGTCACATACTTATCAGAATTATACCTTACATAATGTTGTCTCTGCTTGATAGACATCATAAGTTGAGCTTGAGATGATTCTGGAGCTTCACCAAGATTCTCATCTTATGACATATCATTCTCCTCTTCATCATCATTAGTTGGAATATTCACCTCATCTTCAAGTTGTTAATCATCAACATAATCATATGGTTCGTCATCCTGATCATCACCACAAATACCATCTAGATTATGATTAGGTAACCGAATTAGATCAATATTAGACAAACTGATATCTTTCTTGGGTGCAATCTTCTCTACCTTATCAATGTCATCAATAGTTTGGTCTTCCATGAACACTACATCGCGGCTTCAGATAAGCTTCTTCAAAATTAACGTTATATAAAAGTCCATTTTGACGTTAATCTTTGGATATCTTGATGGTATAGTAAATTGTTATAAATCAATATCAAACTTTACAGGTGATCTATATGATATTATGTTTCAATCCAACGATTGATTTTAAAAAAATATTTATTCGATGTGAAGTTATTGAATGAGTGTAACTCATGGTGTAACTCTTTGGGTGTAATTTGATTCCTCCTTATATATATATATATATATATATATATATATATATATATATATATATAAAAAAAAAAAAAAAATATAATATAAAAAAAAAAATCATGAAAATCATGACATGGATGAAAAGGTGAAACATTTGCAAATCAATGAGAATGAAAAGGAGTTTGATAAGATTATTAAAGAAACTAAATCTTTATGGCCAATTGACTAAAGAGGTGATGAGTGTTGTAAAAGAGAAAACAATTCTAGAAGAAGTGATAGAGGTCCTAAAGGATTTGACCGCATATGAGATACCAAACAATTTCTCTCCTATGCGAGATAAACACATGGAATATAAAGTTTTCAATGTGGGAAAAGATATGATGGTGTTTCTGCGCAAAGAGAAGTTACTAGTTGGTACTTATAGCAAGCAACAATCCTATGAAGCTCTTTATAAAGAAAAGAACTCGGAGTCGGATTCTTTTGAAGTGAGGGAGACTGATGTAGGAGGGCAGACTGCCTGCGTTTATCGAAGGGAAAATCGCGTGTCGGAAAATATTTTAATATTTAAACAATTTTCTGGGAGACTGATGTAGGAGGGCAGACTGCCTGCGTTTATCGAAGGGAAAATCGCGTGTCGGAAAATATTTTAATATTTAAACAATTTTCTAGTTTAATATTTAAGCAATTTATTTTTAGTTGTTTTATTTTATTGTTTTGGATTAAAGGCTCATAAGATCCATTGGAGTTAATCTATTTTATGTATTTAAAAACCTTTGTTGTAGCCATAAGAGTTATCTTTCGTATAATAAAACTTGAAATTTTATTTATTTTTGATGGACTCCAGAGTTTATTTGATAGATTTTGCACTTACAATACCTTTTTTTTCTTTCTATTCTAGGTTTAGCACTTGAGTTTTGGACTGCATCATATATATATATATATATATATATATATATATATATATATATATATATGTATATAAAATCATTTTTAAAAAAAATTTACTTTATGAAAATTTCCTTTTAGTATAAAATTATTTCGTTTTAATATATTATTCATTTGTTTTGTAGTCCGTACTTCCACTCTCTCTGTTCTTTTTTAAGTATTATTAAAAAATATATTTTTTTTAAGTGTTATTTTAAAATTCAAAATAATATTGATTCTAGTATTATCAAAATTATCCTTAATTATTATTATAAAAAAATATAAAAATTAAATAAACTACTAAAAAAATTGAGAATATTGTAGAAAAAAATTATTATTTTAAAAAATAACAACAATGGGAGGAAGTATTAAAAAATTTCATACATGTCTCTTTGAAACAAAGTTCAAAAAACTAAATAAATTTACATGTAAAACAACCCAATCCAAGGAAGGAAGTAAGAGAACAACATTCCATTTCCAACTGGTTTTGGTGGCAGTAAATTCAGAGAAAGGCCACAAGTGTCAGCAAAAGACACGAAAACAACTCAACCCGTGTTTCACTCCGTCATCTCTTGTCTACCATGTGTTTGTTAAAATTTCCAAATCGAGTAAAAACAAACACTCCCACTTCTTCTCTCTCATCCCACCATCACTCACAACACCACACGTAGCACCAAAGTAAAACAAACCCCAAAAACTTTTTCAATCCTTCAACAAATTTCACCATAATCTCAACCCACTTTTCATTCTTCACACACGTGGTCTCCACCATCACGTGAAATCGAGTGTCCTTATTTTCCAAATCACAGTTTTTCAAACATCCACAACACAATGTCTCAAAACACTCTAAACAATTCTTCTTCACTTTTTCTTCTTCTTAAACATGGGACTCTCTCCCAAACACTCTCCTCGTACCCCTACTTATCTCTTTCCTTGTGTCATCGCTCTCTCTTTCTTCTCTCTCACTGGTCTTCTTCTCTACAAGGTTCTTCTCTTCTAGTTCTCCCTTTACCCAACAAATTCTAACTCTTGTTTTCTTCTCTAACTGTTTGCGTTATTTCATCAAACAGGTGGACGACGTTGTCAGCCGAACTGGAACCGTGGTAGGTCACAACCTCGAACCAACGCCGTGGCATGTTTTCCCTACCAAACCCTTCGACGAAGAGACTCGTCAGAGTAGAGCCTACAAAATCATCCAGTGCTCGTATCTCACTTGTATTAACGCAGTCTCCAGTGACAGTGCTGTCACCGGAGACACGAAAGCACCGGATTGCCCGGATTTTTTCAAGGCAATCCGGAGAGATCTGGAGCCGTGGATGAAAACGAGGATTTCTAAAGGGCATTTGGCGGAAGCGCAAAAGTTTGCGGCTTTTAGAGTGGTGATTGTTGGAGGGAAGATGTTTGTTGATTGGTATTATGCTTGTGTTCAGAGTAGGGCTATGTTTACTGTTTGGGGTATGTTGCAGCTTTTGAGGAAGTATCCTGGGTTGGTTCCTGATGTGGATTTGATGTTTGATTGTATGGATAAGCCTAGTATAAATAAAACTGAACATGGTTCAATGCCTTTGCCACTTTTTCGTTATTGTACCACACAGGAACATTTTGATATTCCTTTTCCTGATTGGTCCTTCTGGGGATGGTAAGATTTTAATTTTTGATTCTCTCAAAATGTCACATTTTCATCAATTTCTCATTCCATTATTAGGTATAATGTTATTGTATACGATGATCTTAGCTCATCGACACTCAATGATATATTAAGATGAATATATGAAACTCTCACATAGACATGTAAGCTGATACCAGATACATGACATTGACACGAACGGCAACACAGTTTTTTTTTGGAATAGGACTGATGTGCATGAACTATGTTGATGTTGCATTTAACTCCTATAAAGTGAACAATTCACTTTAGAGGAAAGTAAGTAACCTCAATTGTTGATGAATAAATCAACAATTTATATTTTGGTATATCATGATTTGGAAAATGAACATTAACGGTTAATATTTAATGATGGTTGATATTACTTTATTCTATGAATTGAATGACTCATTTTAAAGAAGTTAAATCTGATGAGATTTAGTTGTTTGTTAGAAGTGCATGAATGTTGCTTGATGATTTCGTTCTGCTGTTTGTTTTGTTGATGTTTTTGCGTTGAACTTGAACATTGGTCAGGTCAGAGATAAATATTAAACCGTGGCAGGAAGAGTTCCCAGATATCAAGCAAGGTGCTCAAGCTATAAGTTGGAAAGATAGGAAGCGGCTAGCATACTGGAAAGGAAATCCAGATGTTGCATCTCCTGTTCGTACTGAATTACTAAATTGCAATGATTCTACAGTGTGGGGAGCAGAAATTTTGCGTCAGGTTGGCTTGAATTGCCTTTCTCAATTCGACATTAATCGAACTTTGTAATTTCAATATGCTTTATGCGCCGATCTTTAGTTGTGTCTGATATGTGTATGCATTGCAGGATTGGGTTGAAGCTGCTAAACGTGGTTTTAAGGAATCAAAACTTTCAAAACAGTGTAATCATAGGTATGTAACCAACTGTTTTTCCTCTTAGAGCATTCCTCATAAAATATATATGGACTTTTTTGCACAGTTAATAAAGCAATACTTAGCCTCTGTTTGGTAACCCTACTATGTTTGGTAGCCCAGTTAGTTACCGCTGCCGCACGTCCACAGCCGTTTCCATTGTGATTTAGAGACGCAGCTAAATGTAGCTCCTTGTTTAACGTGAATTTTGACCGTGATTTCCTTTAGCACCAAACAGATGCTTAAAATTACATACATAGCTTAATTGCAATTTTGATCCCTCTATTTTTACTTGCAAACTGAATTGGTCCACATTCTGAAAAGTTGATTTATTAGTCCTCTCAGTCGTGTTTTTGGACCAATAAGTGGTGATGTGACAAGTTCTTATTGACATGACCTAAATTATGTTTGGTATCACAATGGGTTTGTCGAAATCTCATTGATCCACCACGATTTAAGCGTAGCTTTTGCACAATCAAGGTGGCTCATCAAGATTTCAGCAAACCTAGCATAATACCTAACATGCACAAAATCTTCCAGGTGAATTTATAATCTTTCTGTCATATGGATTCGCAATGTAATCCTCATCTTCTCTTGTATATTCTCTCGTTCCCTCTTCACCATATTTAATTGCTTGTCTAGATGATTCTACGTAAGCAGATTTTATGCCATGTCAAGAACATCACGACTTTTGTGTCTAAGAAACCGAGTGAGAGACCAAAAAATAAAATTTAAATGGGGGACCGATTCTGTAAACGGTTAAAATAAGAAGACTAAGTCTGCATTTAAGCCAACATACAAAGAATAGCCGAGTATTATTATCCTTCGATTAACACTTGATTTATTTTTCCACCAGATATAAGATCTATGCTGAAGGGTATGCATGGTCTGTGAGTTTGAAATATATTCTCTCATGCGGTTCTGTTCCACTAATTATATCACCTCAGTATGAAGATTTTTTCACTCGTGGCCTTATTCCATTTCAAAACTTTATGCCTATTAATCCTCTAGAGCTATGTCCATCTATAAAGGCCGCAGTAGATTGGGGAAATAGCCACCCGACAGAGGTATTTCTTTACTTATTGTTCCATACTCCTGTCATTTAGTTGTATTGAATTTCTAAATCAAAATGGTGACTGAAGAAAATGAATGTTTTTATTTCGACTGTTCAAAAAGAATGTGATATGATATTTTTCTCAATCCATAAGGAAGAACATGGTTATTAGGCATGTCATTGACCACAACATTTCTGAGCTAATGGTATGATATAAATTAGTTTGGCCTTACTATTATTCACATAGAAGATGCAGTGCAATTAAACATAGTGATGATCCAAGTCTATGTTATTAGTTTCGTACAAATTTTACACTCTAACAAGTAGCCTCAAGTTTTCTTCGATTAATGAACTTTTCCATGTAAGTTTTGTGTGAGAAATACAGTACCAACGAATTTGATTAATTTTGTAACTGCTTTTATATTGCTATACAGGCTGCAACATTGGGGCAAAAAGGGCAGGACTATATGGAAAGCTTAAACATGGATCGAGTTTATGATTACATGTTCCACCTTATCTCAGAATACTCGAAACTTCTAGACTTCAAGCCTACTCCACCGTCATCTGCCTTGGAAATTTGCGCCGAATCTGTTCTTTGCTTTGCTGATGATAAGCAGAGGTTATTCCTTAATAGAACAACTGTCTCCCCTTCACAAACACCTCCCTGTACTATCAAATATGTCTAGAGTGAGTGATCTTACCTATATTTTGCTGCTCAAAAGATGTGGAACATCTAATATCCAAGAACATATGCTTACAAGTCAATGCCATTTTTGGTATCAAAAGATAAGGATCAATGTTGAATGTAAATTTATAGTGCCTTGAGAGGTTATTATTTACAAAATTTTGTGTTTGTAATAGGTCATCATTATTTACAGAGCAAACAATGCGGGAATTTTCATTTTTATTTATTTACCTGGTCCATCTTCTCTTAATCTTCTTTGTCTTCATCTTCCTTTAGTCTTATTATTATTGTCATTAAACACAGCAATAGAAAATTTTCTGTTAGTACATTTGTTCATCACATTTATTCAACTGTGTTTGCCGACTCTCCCAACTCGTGATAATTATTTATGTGACTTTCAACCACGGACTAAAACTGGAAAGTAAAGATAAAAGTCAATCTTCTTGAGATGATCCATTATGGCCTGAGATATGTGAAAAAATTGGTTAATTGGAGTATTTATCTATTTTTTTCTTCAAATTGTTAGCATTTTATAGTACATATTGTTGGAACAAGCTGTCCACCGTGGTGAAATTGAGTGTGGAGGGAGTGGATGAGAGAGAGTAATTATTGAAGGTGAGAATAGTGTCATTATTCATTAATGAGATACTAAATGGTGTATATATTCATAGTTCTGACACTAAATGCCTAATTTGGTCTCGTATTGCACAAATAACATAAGGATTTAATCAGCATGCAATATTGAGTTGGATTAACATCCGACTCATGCTCATTCTTTGACAATTGCATCCTTGGTTCAACAAGATACATCCTCTTCTAAGTTGAATTCAACTATTTTTGACATGTATAGGTATCCGGTAATGTTTATACTATATGTATCTGATTATTACTAGACAACAACAAAATGCATAGTAAAATGGAAATCATATTACAATGCCTCAATTTGATCAATTATATTTTTCAAATATCCACTATTTACCCCTTTTATGTATGAAGTCTCATATCTAATAATTTCCACTAAAATCAAATTGAGGTATTGCACATGATCATCCCAAATAACGTTTCACAAAAAAATAGAACTTTTACACAAGTTCAACTCAACAACCTTAAACTAAGTTTTTTTACAAGTTTAGCTTGCAGCCTTTAAGATAACTAAGTTCTTGAGAAAACAATTTTAATACAACTCCTGTGCAACACAATTCTCAGATGCAATCTCTCTCTCTCTCTCTCTCTCTCTCTCTCTCTCTCTCTCTCTCTCTCTCTCTGTGTGTGTGTGTGTGTGTGTAACACTCCATTTTCCAATACTAATAATTATAGTAAAATACACGACCTATATCAGAGTAATCCACGAATTGGATGTCACATAATTCAAATTTTCATAAAATTTCAAAATACTTTATTCCGTCATTTTTTCAAAATAATTATTCAGCAGCGGAAAATAACTTAATTCGGTTTCCTGGCATTCTAGCCTCAACAATAATAAAACTCCACAAAATACATGGTTCAACATAACTTTATAAATTAAGATACGTCACAATAAAATAAATAAAAGAACATAGCGAGTTCCTAAATCCCATGTTACGTATCAGAGCAAGACTCTCTATATTCAACGAGCACACTAAAGACTCCAAGCTATCATCACGCTCCTACGAACTATTCTCGATCACCTGCACGTTACCCACGTGGAGACAACATCACATCAGAAATGGTGAGTAATCACAATTAATTACAAAAGATATAAGGAAAAGACATAGTAATTATAAACAACATCAATCATGAAATCTGCACATCATCATTTACCAAGTATTATACTCACACCTTCATATCATAATTATATATACACATATTCATCATAAATCACTGAAACACATCATAACACATCACAACATTTTAGTCCCCCACATTTCACAACAACAAATCAACATTTATGCAACATTATGAAATTTAGTGCAATGCAATGCATGTGGTACCATCAAGGCATATACCTTCGTCACAAAGCCATTTAGGCATTCTAGAGCATTAAGCCCTCGTCACTATCCAGAGCATTAAGCCCTCGTCACCATTCAGAGCATTAAACCCTCATCACCAAATGCATACTATATGATCGTGCAACAACATAATTATATGACACACAATGCATAAGCTTTCGTCACTATGCCAATTTAGGATATCAACGTCACTGTCGTCATAGTCATCAACATCATCATCATCAAAGTCATCAACATCTTTATCATCATGCAACATACATTATAGTATCAACAAATCATTATGGCAACGCATACCTCATTAAAATACCAACAATTCATCATAACAACACAAACATAATTTATACAACAATTCATCATATCATTTACATCATTATTGTGACACCCCGATTTAATTTAAATATTAAATAAGTGAGGATTTAATTATTTAATTAAATGAAGTCTCGAGTATTAATTTTAGTTGGATTAATTGGGTCATTAAATGAGGAAATGTTTTGAGGTGTGCGAGTAAGTGGGTGTAAGAGAGTAAATCACTCTACTAATTATTAAGTTTTAATTATTTTATTTTATTGGAATAATTAAAGGAACATAAAAGGAAAAGAAAGGAAATAATAGGTTTTGAGAAGCTGTTTTCACGTGGAATTGGAGAAGAGGAAAAGAGAGGAAAAGCCGACACAAGAGGAATCGAAGAATCATCGCGTAAGGGGTGATTTCGTTCGTTAATATACCTTATGGGTTTTGGGAATCATAGGGATAATTGGGTATGTTAGAATTTGAATTATGATGATTATGAGTTATAGGAATAAACCTATTTGTCGGTGTTGGAATTAGGATTCATAAATATCGGATAATTGATAGGGATGAATAAACTATGTTGTGTGATGTTATATTGGTGTGAAATAACGATGAAATGATGTTCCTAATGTACCAAATCGTGTTAGTAAGTTTGGAAATGAGTAAGAATGGAAAATCTTTGTCAAAAAGTAGCAAAATTCATCAGGTCGTGGGAACCGGTTCCTGGGAGGAACCGAGTTCGATGTTAAATTGCCAAAATTGGGATTTTACACTCGAACCGGTTCTGTATAGGTAGGAACGGTTCCCATTCAAAAATCGGGGGAGTATTTTTCCAAAAATTTCTAAAACTTCAAAACTTCATATTTTCTAAACCGTAACTCGATTAAGTGCCGTTTTGCGTTATTTCTTAAATTTAAAATACTACCTTTTGAAAAGAAAAATATTCTTTTGCTAAAATTATTTTAAATATAGTCGAGTTCGATTTTTGAAAAGAGATTAATTAAGGATAATGGGAAATTAATATGAATGGCACGAGTTATCGATTGAGGACTAATGTTTACAATGTTGTGTTGGTTATTTATTGTGATTGAATGTGATACATTAGTGATTGGCAATAAGTGAATTATGTTGAGATCGTAATCTATGAATTGGTTTAGATTGTTTGACAAGTTAAATGGAGATTGACGTTCATGTGATGTTTCTTTCCCTTGTTGTTTATTCATGATTGTATTGATATCATGTGTGGTTGTTATTGTGTATCTTGGTGATAGTCTTCTTGATTGAGGAGTAAGCATTCGACATATTTGTGTTTTGTGATAAGTAGTTCATGATTATGTTGTTATCATGCGATATATGTTGATATTGGCAATTATGTGGAATTATGTTGTTATCATATTCCGTTGAATTAATGTTGCATGCATGAGCATTTGTTAAATTGGTTCATTCCATTGTGCGGAGGTGGTAGCGAGCCAATAGACTTACAGTGCGGTAGTGAGGCTAGATTCTTGACCGGTGGTTATGGGCGAATCATGGATTGGATTCTTGACTCGATGTTGGCGAATCATGGATTACTTGTCTTTCCACGAGTAAGCGGGCGGTGGGTGAGCAGTTCACGTTTTGGTACCACATGCATAGAGTGCATTGCATATGGGATTGTAACATGCTAGGATGGTTTCGATGTTGCAATTTCCATTGTTTGATTATATACATGTTCATTGTGTGACGCCTTGTGCATTGATTATGACTTGTGTTTGGTTAATGAACTAACGTATCATTTATTACATTGTATTCTAGAAGCGTATAATGCATGTTATATTGAATTGGAATCTCACCCTTACTCAACATTTTCGGATCCGGTGATCATTGCTTGGATTGGTGAGGATAACTCTAGTATTGAGTCGTTGATTTAGTCCGCGTGTCGATTGTGGTGCTCGGTAGATGTAACCTGGGAAAGCGATTGTTTGGAATCCTTTAATGGATATTTTAAATTTTGGAATTATGTTGATTTATTATCTGGAATAACTGTTGAGTAAAGTATTGGGTTAATTATGTTTCATTTCATTTATTAAACATAATTTGAGTATGATTTAATGGATGAGTATTCTTGATGAAGCATATTGTTTTGGTTAAAATTTTATGATTTAAATTGTGACGCCTTCTTGGTTGTGATTAAAATACTCTGATTATTATGTATAAAATGCGGGTAAATAGAAGGGGGTGTTACAATTATCATATCATTATAGCAAACAAAACATCAAGGTATTATTAACGTAACATCATACAATCAAACATCAATGTAAGTCAACACGGGGAACCTAACTACATCTCAGATTAGTTTTTGGGGAAATACTTCTCTTTATCTCATTTTATTCCATCTAAATAAGTTAGTTGTATTAGATACCCTAGGCTTCGAACAATATCTCAATCTGAGTTATAAAACCCAAGTTACGACTCTTTTAAGAATATTCGACACAACCAATCAAATCTAGACATCGTCGCTCAACGAAACTCCTTGCTCGCCCAGCGAAACTCCTTGCTCGCCCAGCGAAACTCCTTTCGCTTCTACATCGCCTGAAGAAGGTATGAGTGAAGCCCTCCATCAGCTACCTTTTTTCCTGCCCTTTGTTGCCTCTCATGTTCACCTGAAAACGTCCTAGCAAAGCTTCATCGCCTGGCGACACTACCCTCGTCGCCCAACGATACACATCAGATGGAAATTCCTATTGTGATTCCTCCACTATTCATTCCTAAGTCTTCTTGCAAGTTCACCTCAAAGAAAATCCCAAAAAAAACTCATTTACAATGCCATGGTTTCACAATATCCCAATAGCACAACATAACAGCATCACTTACACAATTCCTCATCATTATAACATCAATTGGCACCAATTTCATCACATTCATCATGCTATCCAATCGTACCATATTGTATTCACACTTATAAATCATTAGTACAAATCACACCATCAAATTAACACTCATCCCTAAACAATACTTAAGTTACAGCCTCATTAGCATCGTTTAATTAGTAATCATGTTTATCATCAAAATTACACATTCCTAGCATAACAACATATAACAAATCAATCTTATAAACACATAGGTATTTTAAATTATGTCTCAAAGCACTCATATAATTCAATCATAATGTAGTTCATCTCTTTAGCTTTCCAACGGTTCAAACAACGCATCAATCGGACTCCTGAAGCTCAAGTTATGATCATTTTATGAAAGTCCAAACAACCAACAGTTCTGCCACTCGTCCCCAGCGAAGCATCACTCGGCAATCCATATCTTTTAGCATCGCCCGGCGCTGCGTCGCAACCAAAACTTCTCCTCCTGCGATTTTCCAGCTTTTGAGGCCTTCTGGAACTCCAATTCAATTCCGTAAAAAGCTCTTATTTCAGAATTTCATATCCTATGATTCTATAATATTATTAACAGCCTATAACAATTATTTAAAGGTTCTAAAATCATACATTCATCAATGATTCATTCATTCAGCTCAATATTTTTGCCTAATTTCATCAATCCTTATGAAAATCATCACACAAAACACAAACCTACCATTATCTTAACCCGATATCAATCATAATAAACGCGATTAAACCCCTTACTTTAGAGCCATAACTTTGATTCATGTTCCAATATCTACGGTTGAATTCCTCTCCTCTTATCTTCGTGCCCTAGCCGCTTCTCACTTTTCTCCAATATTTCACGATCGTAAAAACTGAACAAAAGAATTTCAAAATTCCTTGCTTAACCCTTGGACCCTTATTATGTTATTCCATTCTCGTCCTCACTTAATCCACATAACTTTACCATTTAGCCCTTCTTGTCTCTACACCATATTTCTCTTATTTTAATAAATATAATAAATATAATAATTCTAAATATTATAATTAAATCCACTAAATTTCAAATAATTATTTAATTTCTAAATAATTATTAACTAATTAAATACTCCTCATATATTTCTTATTCCAACATTACTCCATAACATACTATCGCCAAACACCATGATGTATCATATAAATCACAATATATGATTTTTGGGGTGTTACTCTCTCTCTCTCTCTCTCTCTCTCTCTCTCTCTCTCTCTCTCTCTCTCTTAGGCACCCTCTAGTGAAAAGACCTATAAAAGAAATAGAAAGAGTAAGATAAAAAATTATTCAACAAACTTGTATGTTGAGAAGTGGGAAAGTAACTCCTTTGTATGAGAAAAATATAACTCAAAAGGTAACAATCCATGGTCCTTTGGAGCTTCCTAACTGATTAGAATACATACTGATAAGTGTCAATTAATCCTATAATTCCACATGAAAACTTGGAATCTTAAGCTCCTGTTAATGTTTTTGATCAATGAGTTCCCCATCTTTAACATATTGTAGCTTTTGTGTATATTGTAACACCCAAATCCGAAGAGGGGGACGGTGGTTACACCACATGTAACACCTGAGGCCGAAGAAGGCTAGGGTGGTCGCCACATCAGAATGAGAGGATCTTGAGATTGTGCAGGGAAGAGACTGTATGATTGAAGGAATGCATATAAGGATTGATGGATACTACCTATATTAACAAGATGCATATTCTTTTCGATAACTTCTTCCATAAGAACTCCATAGTTAAGCGTGATTAACTTGGATTAGTATTAGTATGTGTGACTGATCTGCTGTCGCGCGCGGATCAAAAACGAGTGTTTTTGAAAAATGTAGTTTAGCGACAGTGACTCGAGTATCGTATCGCAAGGATTCTTGTATTGTTATTAACCAACATACATGATTATGGGGGTGTTTATTTTAGGATCAATTTTTAAAGAACAGAGCAAATAAGAGATTAAAATAAGTGATTATAAAAATAAGTCGATCTAATGTTTTCGGGTTCCTGCTAATAATTGGTTTTTACCTTACCAATTCCCTAAACGACTTCGATCTCTATTCGATTTCAATACCAATTTACAAGCGCAATAGATATAAAATAGATTGAATTCTCATTATGAATTAAGAAAACAGATTAATACAATCGTGAATTAAGCAAACACGATATAGAACGCGTTTTAACGACTAAGCGACGTAAACAAGGATTAAATATTAGGAATACAATCATACGAATTTAATCAAGACATTCTATGAAATAATAGATTAGGCAAATGAAATTTTATAAAATAGAATTGAATAGAAACAAAATTGAATTGATAAATTAAAAACCTCAAAGCGTCAGAACGTGATTACAATAGATCAACTTTGGAAGATTAATTCTCCATTCAAGCGTATAAGCAAGGTTTATCTTGAAAAGAAAGTTAATATTCTTGTAGCACGGCTGGTGCCCTTTTAACTGAATAAGGGTTTCAATTATAATACAAACCGGGTCGGAAAACTTAACCCAGACCCATAAAATAATGACCCAAAAATAACTTATGCTAAAGGAAGAAACTTCAACGAAATTTTCAAGCTTACTACAATCCGATTCAGCTTCTGGCTACAACTTGAAAGTTGTATCTCTTTCTCTTAGCTTTCCAACGATTATTAGAACGCCTCAATCTGATTCCCCTAGCTCTAGTTATGAAGTTTTTATTGAAAGCTACTAATGCTGAAAATAAAATACGAAAATTAATTAAGTACAAAAATAAACTAAATTATTAAAACATTATAAAATAGAAAAATAAATAAACTAAACCATGGAAATGCTTAAGTACAAACATAGAGGAATGTGCATCAAAATGCACTGATTAGTGACCTTTTGAGTATTTTCCTGGTAAGCGTGCGAGTGAAGACAAATCATGCTAAAAAAACCCGTATTGGTTTGTGGGGACAATTGATAATCTCCAAGTAAGTCTGGGACCATTGTGTTTACTTTCATGTATTAGGATTACAAATCCCCATTATGAATTTGGTTTTGAGATGTTATTCAGAATACTTTTATGTTTATCCTTATTTCTGTTGTGTTTTCATTAATTAATTGGTGTTTAAATGATGTATTGTGACATGCAACATCATAGGTGCAAATTTATTTTATAAATATTTTATTTTGGGGTTTAGGGTGTTACATATTGGTATTAGATCTAGACTTCTCCTAGTACGATGTGGTCTGGTGCGAACCATGTGAAAGCTGGTGGACATGTAACACCCAAGGCCGAAAAGGGCGAATGGTGGTTACACCGCATGTGACACTTAAGGCCAAAGAAGGATAGGGTGGTCGCCATATAGGAATGAGAGGGATCTTGAGGCTGTGCAGTAAAGGGACTACATGGTTTAAGGAATGCATATAAGGATTGATGAGTACTACCAATACCAACAAGATGCATATTCTTTTTGGTGACTCATTCCATAAGAGCTCCATAGTTAAGCGTGCTTGATTGAATTTGTATTGGGATAGGTGAACTTTTGAGAAGTTTCACGGTAAGCGTGCAAGTGAGGACAAATCATGCTGAAAAATCCCGTGTTGGTTTGTGGGCTCAGTCAATAACCCCGAAGGCAGTCTGAGGTAATTGTGTTTACTTTCATGTATTTGGATTACAAATTCCCATATGGGCTTGTGTATGGATTTGTTTCTAAGATGTTATTCAGAATACTTTTATGTTTATCCTTATTTTCGTTGTGTTTTCATTAATGAATTGGTATTTGAATGATGTGTTGTGACGAGTAACATCCTAAGTGCAAGTTTATGTTATACATATTTTATTTTGTAGTTTAGGGTGTTACATATATAGTTGTAGTGTTTTTAATTTATTTGTTAAATGTGCAACAAATATTTGCAACAAACCCTTGAAAATGGCACAAACCAAAGAAAAGGCCACAAAGTAAGGAAGAAGAATTCAAGCAAGATCGTAAGGCAAGGCTAGGGCGAGCTTACCCAACAAGGCCAGAGTGAGCTTGGGGCGAGGCATAATACAAACTTTATAGTAGAAAAACTTGGCTTGGCCGATGGGTGAGGCTTGGAGCGTGAAGCTCGTCAGGCGAGATTAGATATTTTTCCCAAGCGAGGTTTGAGTGTTTTGCGCATGCTGATGCTAGGGAAAAGGCATGTTCGTCAGGTGAGGGTTTAGCTCATCGGGCGATATCATATTTTCACCAACTCTATAAATATAGGTCCAAATATCTTTTTGAGGGTTCCAATATATAATTTATGTCCTAAACACTTATTAAGAGAGAAATTTACTTCAAAAACACATAATCGATTAATTAGAGTTGAATACACAACCTTAATTGATCATTCAACTTGGATGATTATTCATCTCCTTTCATTTCTTGTGAAGTAAGTTACCATGAAGATGTGTAGATAAATCCCTTGTGTCAAGATTAGATGTAATTAACTAAACTAGTATGTATATATTTTGATCTTTGTTATGTGAACAAGTTATGGATTAATATACATGATGATCTTTGTTTATATGTTATATTTATGATTTGAATCATTATTGAGAAATATTTTCAAGTATTGACCTAAGTTATCTTCTATCAAAAACCAAAGTATAGACATATATTTGGAGTTTGATATTCACATGTATCAAGTTTTAATGTTATTGTATTGCTTAATAGGTTGATATTTCATTGATTAAACAATAAAATAAAAACCACAACACCAGTTAGACATAAGTGGTGTCCATGAGTGATACATGATTATATTGATTAATAACGAAGTTCAGATGCTAGATTAATCGAATACGAATGAAATAGGTTAATGAAATCTAGTCTTGACATGTTTCTTAAATTGTTAAAAGTCCTAATATTTTACCGTTGTTACATATTTTTAATGCAAACGATACTTTTCACAATCAAAAATCTTATAAACCTTTCCTTAAAATTGTATTAATTGTGAAACGACAGTGATATCGTACTAATACCTATGGAGACGATACAAAATACTTTACCCACCAAAAATACTTTCATCACCTACCTAATTGATTAGGTTAAGAAAAAAAATAGGAAACCTTAATTTTCTATGCCTCTTGTTGATTAACAAGCATAGATAATCAATTAGAAGGCATTATTATTTCTTTAATCTATTAGATTTAATTTTTAATCAATAAGAACGATCAATTTCACTTTCCTAATAGATAAGAAATCTTCTTAATTTATTAATTACTGGCCTGAATTAAAGAAGTTTTTAAAAAATATGAAAAGTTTGAAATACTTTTGTGTTTGTGTGTATGTGTTTGTATATGCATATCTTTAGTGCTGCAAGACTTACACTTGCTTCATTTACATATAACTAATCTCAATACAAGATAAAACACTAAGCGCAAAGGAGGTAGTAAAACATATATGGACTGAAAGATTTTGGGGTGACACTATTTGCACATCACATATAACCATACCCTCCCTCCTTTTTAAGATGACAACACGTGTCTTCGAGAGGTGGTAAATCACATAGACTGAAATATTTGGATTTTTAAGCTCTCTTTCTCACATATAAAGACACTATGCTCTACCTCCCCTAAGAGTATCTTCTTCCCCCTTTGTCATTATTAAAAACCAGGATAGTCGTATAAAGATAATAACCAAACAACACATAAAGCATATTAATCACAAAAGATAGATGAGAAAATAACATTCATATATTATGGAAAATAAGAGTTACATACTGAAAGCAGAGAGAATGAAACAAAGAAATTAAGAAAAAACAACAACTATAACAAGAAAAACAACAACAACAATAATAAAATACTAAAGATTATTTCCATCATTATCATCACTAAATACCCCAAGAGGAATATGTACTATGGGGTTGGCCACATAATTTATGATGAAATTTGTTAAGTTGTGGAACCAAGATTGATCGAAGAATAATGGTTGATGTTGCAACAATGGATTTGAACTTCTGATGCAGCGAACAAGGGACTGGCATGCAAGGCTAACATTCCAATGTTCAAGTCAACATGTGAATGAAAAGAATGAATGAAATTTGAATTTTAATTATATACATGGAGAATGGTGCACTTCCATTTATATAGGGGAGAAATTATAACCACCTGTTATTTTTCAAGAATGGAGTAAGAGGAGTTGTTGGATGTATTTTAGATTTGGATCTCCTATGATATTCCCTAGGTTAAAACCCTTAACCTGCAAGTGATTTAAAGAACTATCACTTTCTCTCGGCTAGACATGTTAGTTTTTTCGACTGACCCAAAATAAAAGCAATTTGAGCAGCCATTGGCTTAAACTCCTTGAGTTCTCTTCATGCCTTATCTTATCCTCTTTTTGAATCTTATTTATCTCTTAAGTGTTGTCCATAATAACAGTCAACACATCTTTATAAGAAAGATGATGAGGAATCTCATAATAAAAATCTTTAAAATTTGAAGGCCCTGTTTATTGAGATTATTTTTGTCGAGGTTAAAAGGTTTTACTTTCAGCTCTAGGAGGATCACTATGCACTAGGGCTCCATCCTATTTTTTGATTAGCATTACACTTAAGTTATATTTTCCAATTTTGAAGTAATTCTCAATAATTATTCTTTATCTAGATCAAAGCCAACAAGCATTAGAACTTTTGTAATCAAGTCATCATATGGAAACCACATGGTTCCTTTTCTTTCGCACTCCCTCATATGTTGAATTACTCTAGTTTTCCAATCGGTCTTCAAATTGAGGGAAAGTAGCCACCCAACATCGTACTTTGAAAACTATCAAAGGTTAAATTTCTTTAGGAATATAATATGGGTTCCATATAGTGAATGAGTCGTGTATTCAAAGTCATGAATCCCATAGTGAGAGGGAATCTATGACCTGTTATTGGGTCAACCAGAAGAGACTGATCAAAAGAGAGAATATTAAAGTTTGCAGCATCAATTAGGCCATCAGAAATGTAGAGGATGCTTGAGAAGAGTAAATCACATACATTTTCAAATTCTTTAGTGATTAGAGAAATCGACGTCTTATGTACCTCGTAGTGATTTGTCTGTATTTGCACTAGATATTTGCATAGAACAACATTTCTAATTTTCTAAACATCTCTATAGGTTTGTTGCATATGAAGCTCTTTATACTCTATGAAGCCCGGACTTGGACTCGGACACGGATATGGAACACGACACGAACACAAACACGGGGACTCCGCTAATATAAAAAATATAGGACACGAACACGGTTATATATATATATATATATATATATATATATATAATAATAATAATAATAATAATAATACAATTTATGAGCACAACTTATAAATAATTCAAAATGAGAAGTAACAATTTTGTTTATTTAATTTAGTCTTTCAATCAATAAAAGAGACACAAATAAATGATCAGAAATGTGGACTGAATCATTGGTACTTTCAATTTTTGTTTATTTTCCTATACAATATATAATCGTTCTCCAGAAACATGGACAACATCTTGGATACTGAAATGTGCATCAAAGTATTAAGATGCATAATTAGATAGAATAATGAAAACAATTCTATAAATTAGTCTATTAGCATATTACTTAGTTAGAAGGGAAAAAATGGGGGATCATCTAGATATAAATAAGAGAAAATAATAGGGATTGTATTGTATATAGCAGTAATCAATAAAAATTTATAATAGAAGAATGACGGTAAAGATAAAAACAAGGGATCCTGATTTTGCAACTAATTGGGTGCTTGTGTTGATTTTATAGATGGAAAGTAAAATACAAAACCTAAATAATTCTATTTTTGAGTTGTTTCTTTTTTTTTTATAAAAAAAATTGAATTTTTTGTTGAGCCGCGTCCTATATTTAAAATAAAGTGTCGTACCCGCATTGGTTTGTCCATGGGTTGGACGAATGAGTCCCACATTTTTTCCCTTCAAGGGTTCGTCCATGGGTTGAACGAACGGGTCCCACATTTTTTTCCTTCAAGGGTTTGTCCATGGGTTGGACGAACCGGTACAACATGCAATTTTGTTTTGTTTTTTAATTTTTAAATGTTATAATTTGTATATTAATTAATATATAATACTTAAAATATATTTTTAATGTTAAATAACAACTACAAGCATTTTAAAAATTAATTAATTAAAATTATATTAATATAACATATATTTTAAATAATATGTTTTTATAATAAATATATTTTTTATTATTATATTATTGCTACACAGTTTGAAAATTATACGAAAATGCCATACATTGAAAAACGCGTTTCTGGTTCGTCCATCGAACGTGCGAGCAAAATAATATTTTAATAATTTTTAAGTTGTTATAAAGAGGCCAATTTGCTCATTTGTTACTCACACCAAAATCTTCATCTCACTCTGAACTATGTCTGAATTCTTGAGACAAAGGCGTCCCTCATTTGGGTCGAAGGAACCACTTCCAACTTTTCCGTTCATGAAAAGAGATGTTTATGTGATTTATTCAACAACAAATCCTCCGATGAAGATGTTACTCTGGAGCACGCAGACATTGGATCATTTGATATAATAAGATGCTACTCTGGAACACGCAGACGTTGGAGCATTTGCTACTTATGGCATTTTCGTACAATTTTCAAAATGTGTAGAAATAATATAATAATCAAAAATATATTTATTATAAAAAAAATATTATTTAAAATATATCTTATATTAATATAATAATTAATTAATTTTAAAATGATTTTAATTATTATTTGACATTAAAAACATATTTTAATTATTATAAATTATTTAATATACAAATTATAACATTTAAAAATTTAAAAAAAAAAAACGCATGTTGTACCGGTTCGTCCAATCCATGGACGAACCCTTGAAGAGAAAAAATATGGGACCCGTTCGTCTAACCCATAGAAAAATAGTGACATTTGTTGGAATGTATAATTCATGTTGAATTGAATTGTCTTTGTGTGCTAGTCGAACTAGCTATTGTGTGTGCGTTGGTCGAATTAGTCAGAATGTCAAATTGCTCTGCTACTTGTTGGAGTGTGTCGAATTCTTTGGGCCTTTGTATGTTTTGGGCCTTAGCTTAGCCTACATTCTCGGGCATGCGAAATGTGTCTATATAAGGAGCATTTCTTTGTAATCTCAACAACAATCAATAATAATTTTCATACAGTTTTAGATAATCTCTCTCTCTCTCTCTCTCTCCTCTCTCTCTCTCTCTCTCTCTCTCTCTCTCTCTTAATTCCATCATTCTTCTTCACAAAACTAGCTTTCTTGAAAACCCTTTGTTCCAACAAATTGGTATCAAGGAGCTTAGTTGCGATTCAGAGAGAATCTAATGGAAAACGAAACAACAACGTCCGTGAATCTACCGGTTTTCAAAGGGAAAACTATCAAGCGGATGAAGGTCATTTCCAAATTTCAAGATGTTGTTGAAATCTTGAGTGGTGGTGTATCAGAGTTGGAAGCAAATGTGACGGAAAGAAAAAAGATGAAGCAAAGAACATTCTTATGTATTCGAGAAGATAATTAAGAAGAATCAAAGAATAAAAAAATTGAAATTGAAAAAAAACGAGAAAGCAATACGAAAACACATGCAAGATGATGAATCAATCTCTACATATTTCTCAAGGATTGTGCGAACCAAATAAAAGCATGTCGATCATTTGCATAAAATAGAAAATCTAGATTTAACTATATTGCGTTGACAATTGAAGAGCCAAGACTCTATCGAGATGAAGTTAGAAGAACAACTTCACCGGCTCGTGAGAGATTGAGCGGAGAAACTCGAAAGAAAAAGGTGGTGAACAAGCATTACAATCAAGATTCAACAAGAAAGTCAAGCATGTGATGAGAAGTCAAGCAAGAATGTTGATTCGAGCAAGAAAGGTGTGGGAAACAAGTACTATGGGAGGAAAGTCGACACGAAAGAGGTGCAATGTTACAATTGTCAAGGTTTTGGTCACTATGCTTAAGACTATCGAACAAAGAAAGAAGCAAGAGCGAAAAAAAGTGATGAAGCCCAATATGCACATGCAAGAGACAATGACTCAGATGATGTGCTGATGATGGTAAAATCTTAGTCGAACATTAAGAAAACCAACATGTGGTATCTGGATTCATGATGTAGCAACCATATGTGGCAATAAAGATAGGTTCACCAAATTAGATGAGTCAGTGAAAAAGGTGATAAAGTTTGCTGATGGAAGACACCTCAATTCTGGAGGAAAATGAGACATCTTGATTGTCAGAAAGGATGGTGGAAAAGCTACTATCACTGAGGTATTGTATGTACCCTCTAAGACAAGTAATTTGATAAGTGTAGGTCAATTACTTGCAAAAGGCTTCAAAATGAAGCTTGAAAGGAATCGATGAAAGTCTATATGATGGGAGACTAATCATGAAAGCAACATTGGCAAAACGCAAATTCAATTCAAACTCAATACAATCATATACACACGGCTATGGCACCACAGGTATGGACATCTAAACTTCAGGAGTTTATGCATGCTCAATCAGAAGAGGATGGTGTTTGGTTTGCCTTATGTGAAGGAACCAAAGCAAGTATGTGAGGAATGTTGTAAAGCTAAGCAGACAAGAAAGGCATTCAAACATGACTTGCCCATGAAATCCAAGCGCAAGTTGGAACTAGTTCACTCTGCTGTGTGTGGGCCATTTAAAGTGAATTCAAATGGAGGCAACATGTACTTCCTTACTTTTGTTGATGAATTCACCAGACATATATGGATTTATATCATTGAAAGGAATAGTTAAGTATTCACACAGTTCAAGAAATTCAAGTTGCATGCTGAAAAACAAAGTGGTTGCAAATTGAAGAAGTTAAGAACTAATGGTGGTGGTGAATATACGTCTGCTGAATTTGCCAAATTTTGTAATGAGGAAGGTATAGAGCATGAGATTATTGCACCCTATACACCTCATCACAATGGCATACCTGAAAGGAAAAATAGAAGTATGTTGAAAGCTAAAGTTATGCCTAAGAGATTTTGGGCTGAAGCAACTTCGACAACAGTATACATTCTAAACAGGTGTCCCACAAAGAATATAGTAGGAAGAACACCTTATGATGCTTGGACAGGGTCGAAGCCAAGTGTGAGTCATTTTAGAGTTTTTGGATCAATGTGCTTCAGGCATGTACTTGAACAATTGATAAGGAAACTGGATGATCGAAGTGAAGCAATGGTTCTCATAGGGTATCATTCGACTGGTGCATACAAGTTGTATTCGCCAATTGAAGATAAACTAGTAATCATCAGAGATGTTCGTGTCGACGAAAGCAAAGGTTGGGACTGGAGTCAAAGTTCAACACAAGAATCAGACACAATTATAATTGTGTTCGAAGAAGATCCACATGATGAGCCCTCAAATAGTCGAAGCGAACAAGGCAACACTTCAACTAGTGGAAATGAAGAACCACCTGAACAAAATGAAAAGGTCCAAGAACAAAAACAAAAATCAACAAAGATTTGATCAAGAAATTGATGATGATGGTGATTTAGAGATGATGGTGATTTAGTCGAAAAATCGATGAATGAAGCCATCGATTTGAATGAAGCCATGGAACTTGTGAGCCAAGAAAAAGACAAGGAATAAAGACGAAAAAACAATAATGTAAAGTGGATATACAAAGTGAAACGAAGGACAAATGGCGAGATATCGAAGTATAAATCAATATTGGTGGCTAGAGGCTTTCTGCAAAAGCTTGGTATAGACTTTGACGAAGTATATGCACCGGTTGCTAGGCTGGAAAAAATTCGAATAGTTGTTTCGAAAGTAACATACATGGGACGGAAGATGCATCAGCTGGATGTAAAGTCAGCATTCCTGAATGGTCTATCGAAAGAAGAAGTCTATGTTACTTAACCACCGGGATTCGACGTCAAAGGGCAGGATTCAAAGGTGTACAGATTAAGGAAGGCTCTCTATGGTTTGTAGCAAGCTCCTCGAGCTTGGAATAAGAGAATAGATAGCTTCCTGATCGAAGCAGGTTTCACAAAGTGTGTCTCTGAACACAGAGTGTATGTAAAGGATGTCGACAATGTCATTCAAATCATTTTATGCCTCTATGTTGATGACTTACTCATTACCGGAGCCGACGAAGCTGAGATAATGAAAGTCAAGTTGAAGCTAATGCAAGAATTCGAAATGTCCGTCTTAGGAAATCTCTCGTATTTCTTAGGGATGGAATTCAAAAATACTGAAGAAGGGGTATTCTTGCATCAGACTAAGTATGCTCAAGATATTCTAAAGAGATTCAACATGAGCAATTGTAATGAAGAAGTCACACCGTTAGAGACAGGAGCAAAGCTGAAGAAGGAATCGAATGATGAGTTTGTAATTTCGACATTGTACAAACAAATCATTGGATCCATGAGATATCTTTGCAATACAAGACCAGATATTTACCAAAGTGTAGGATTATTGAGCAGATTTATGGAGAAACATCAAGAATGTCATCTCATCGCAGTAAAGAGGGTGCTTAGACACATCAAGGGAATTGTCGACCATGGCGTGTTGTTGTCCAGGAAATCGAAGAACAACACAAGCGTCGAAGTTCATGGATATAGTGGTTCAGATTTTAGTGGAGATCAAGACGAAAAGAAAAGCACTGCAAGCTACATTTTCATGATCGAAGGTGCTCCAATCTCATGGAGTTCGAAGAAACAAAGCATTGTGGCATTGTCATCGTGCGAAGTAGAATATATAGCTGCATCTTATGCTGCATGCCAAGCAACGTGGATCGATATGTTACTTGATGAACTCAAGATAATGGAACCTAAGAAGATAAAGCTATTTGTTGGCAACAAATCTACAATTAACCTGGCAAATCATCCTGTGTGTCATGGTCGAAGTAAACACATAGAAATAAGGTATCATTTTTAGAAAGAAGGTATCATTTGTATGTTTTGGGCCTTAGCTTAGCCTACATTCTTGGGCATGCGAAATGTGTCTATATAAGGAGCATTTCTTTGTAATCTCAACAACAATTAATAATAATTTTCATACAGTTTTAGATAATCATTTTCTCGCTTAATTTCATCATTCTTCTTCTTCACAAAACTATCTTTCTTGAAAACCCTTTGTTCCAACAACATTTTAGATCATATTTTTCAAAATGTGGCTATTGGTATTATATATTTGAAAATGTGACATTTAGATAAAAAAACTCACATTTTCTTTGAGGGCTAATCGACCAGGAGGCGAGATTTTCAATTTTTTTTGGCTATTTTAGGAGGATTTATCTTGCCATCCCCTTTTATTTAACCTGCCACCTCCAAGGGTATGATTTTACCATCATACCCTCGTGGAAAATCAGTTTTTTTTAAAATTGTTTTTACCGGAAATTTAGGGGTATACAGGAAATTTCAGTCAAAATACTGGAAATTTCGAATATCATACCTGAAATTTTCTGTAAATTTGATTTTTTTTTTTAAAAATACCGATTTTTTTTGGATTTTTCGATATTTTTTCAGAATTTTCAAATTTTTCTTTTTCAAAAGAAAACCCAAAAATTTAGAGGTGTACTGGAAATTTCAGTCAAATATCGAGAATTCCTGAATTTTCAGGTAAAAAAATAGAATTTTTTCAAATTTTTTTTTTTTGGATACGGTGTATTTGAAATTTCTGGTATATATAGGAAATTTGAAATTTCCCGTATCTCAATTTTTTTAAAAAATTTTGTGTTTTTTAAATTTTCGGTACTGTATTTGAAATTTTCGGTATATCAGAAATTTCAAATTTTCGGTAGTGTATTTGAAATTTTCGGTATTGAAAAAATATTCTTTTTTTAAAATTTTTTGTGGGATACCGAAAATTTCAACACGGATAAAATTGGAATAAAAATGTTTGGGAGGTGCCAAGTGCAAGTGAGGGAGTAGCAAGAAAAATCTTGTATTTTAGGTCGCAATGAGTTTACGGCCTGAATTGCTTTTGAGACCTACCTCTTTCTAGTTTATGACTTCCCTTTTGTTACAAAATTCATCTTCGGCATATAGTTAGCGAAAAAAAAATAGGTGATAAATTAGCACATGTTAGAAAATAACCACAATTTTCTGAGTTTATTTCTATGTGGCTTACCTTTTATTACCAACTGTAAATAAAGCAAACTCTCTTTTGTTTCTTTTGAAGCTATCTAAATCATTTGATACAAGAGACAACTATGAATTCTATTACCTTCTTACTGAGATTTATTTTGAAGATTTCTAAATTGGAATATGGGCATGAAATTTTTGGATACATGTTCTGGACAATCTTTTATGATTTTACAATTAGCCTTTAGCGCTGCAAAGCATTCATACAAAAAGAAAAGTAAGTAAAGTAAGTTTTCGCTTTTGTCACCCAAATCTTTTCGATTCTTTTGTGTTAGTGGATTGCAATTTGCCACTAGATTTCCAACTAGAATTACGATTACTAGAATAAGATGAAACAAACATATTTCTCATTTTACTTACACGATATTCTATAGAAATGAGATGGAGAATATACATTGTTACTTTCATGGCCTTTTGTAATAGAATAGAGTAATGCAACATGACCATTTTTATTGTAATAATTATATTTAAGCACATTAAATTTGAAGAACTTATTCATATTGCAGATATTATTAAAACTCTTAGCATTGTTCTTAAGCTTATAACTTAAAATGACTTTACTATATGTGGCTCTCTTACTAGATAGACTCATATCAATATCATCTCTATTCCGGGGCGGATGCACCTTAAGGAATAGTGTGAGTAAAGACACATTAATTTTTTCTTTTAAGATAATTAGTTTTTGTACTTTCACTTTCTTACGTTTTTCTTCTTTTAAGACATATTGGTCAAATCATTGGATCATTGATCGAATCACATAACTAAATTGAATTAAATCGAATAATTAAATTGAATAAACTGATCTATATAACAAAATCATATAATTATTAAATCGGTCGAACCAAATGCTCGATCTCTAAAAATATTAACAACATCTACTAAATTTTAAAATTTCAAAATATCGTAATTTTAGAAGTTGATTATTTAAATTCAAATTATAAGCATAATCTTTACACACAACAAAATAGTACAAAGTATAAATTCAAATAAATTTTGAACAAAGACTAATTGCAAAATAAAATAAATAACAAATATTTGTAATGTCTACAAAATTTAGTTTCAAAGAGAGAAAGTTGTTCTAAATGTTTTAAATAAAGTTTGCTTATATTTTAATTTTATATTTTTAAATAAATTATCAAAACGAAGTTATTTTGTCTTGTATGAGAAAAAAACCAAGCATTTCACCCGTCGATTTTTTAAAATCGTTGATTCACCGATTTTTACTAGTTTTGAATAGTTCTTACTAACTTTCACTAGTTCAATAGCTTATCCAATCCAACAATTAAATCAGATTGATGACCCCTTCGATTCCTAATGCGACCAACATATTCGTTCTAATTTTATGTCAAACTAATGTGCATATCTACCATACAAGTTTCAATAATATCATTCTTGAATCAATTCTCCTATTTATATTAAGGCTCTTTAAAATATCAAGAATATCACTCTTTAAAAATTTAAAATCAAAAATATTTTTTTAAAATAAATTAATAATTTCAATTTCTAATGCATTGAATATAAATATTGTAAAAAAAAAATTTAAAATCAATTAGTTCAATGTTAATACATTGAATACAAGTATTTCTAAAAAAAACATACTTTTTAAAAATCTTACGAGTGTCCTTTATAGCGGCAAGACGCTCGTTTACATTTCCCTTATATTAATTAATGCGGTCAAGAGACATTTTCTTTATACTCCATTGTTGTACCCCAATTTTTGCCCCTAAGATTCTCTTTTTTATTTTATTACAAGATTCTCAAATACTTCATACCATTGCATTGCTCAAAGATCACAAATTGGCTCTCTCTCTTTCCTATCTTTGGGTTTGCTCTTGGGAGATCACCAAGCACCTTTGAATGTGTGTGATAATTGATACTTAGCTAACAATGATATGTGCAAACTTTGCTCTCCAAATGTTGTAGGTGAAGGGTGCACAAGTTTCTCGTTCAAAAAGCCAATAGGTTCATGTGTTTATTTCCATGCCTTCTATCCTCTATTCCCAAGATTTTGGAAGTATTGTCTCTCATTGAAGACTTCTCTTGTCATCTACCATGGTTTCTCGTCTTGGGTGTATGATTAATGTGTGAAGAAGATCATCAAATTTGAATAATTCTCCATGCCATGGTCATCTATCTTGAAATTAGGGTTTTGGGCTTCTGAGGACCACATCTTGGTGTTTGTGTGAAGTTTGTGGAGGATTTCAAATTCATTTGACTCTTAGAAGAACTTCTAATATTAATATTATTTGATCCAAGGTTTTTAATTGAAGAGACGATTATTTTGGAGATCTATGACTGCAAACTCTCTAGGTTGATACTTCATCTATCTTGTACGACTTCAAAGGATCACAACTTGGCCATCCCTTGTCTCCTTGAGCTCATTATTCTTTCACAATGTACCTAAGGATGTATAATATAACTTATTTCAATTGGTAGGAAGAGAAAATTCTTGGAAATTTGCCTAAGAAGTCAAAAGATTACAAGTCCTAGATGAATTTCTCAATTTTTGACCAATCAACTTCAAGAGATCATAACTTGATCATTATTCATCATCTTGATGTCATTATTTTTGCACAACAATCTTGAAGATATGGAATTTATCTCCATTTAAGTTTTAAGGATTGAAAGTATTTGGAAGTTTCTTGAAGAATTCAAAAGATTACAAGTCATTTCACAAATTTCCATCAACTTCACAAGATCATAACTTTCTCAATTTTTGGAGTTTTTGGATGATTCTTTTTGCAAAATGTTCCTTGGGAGGTCTACTTCATATCATCTTTTAAAGTAAAGAGAAATTTGAGTGGAAGACCAATGTTTGAAGAAAAGACATTATAGGTCATTTTTAGAAAGTTGGCATGCTTGACCAAGGCCTGGCCTGAAAAATCAATGGTTTTTCACAAATCCTAAAGGAAATATCTCTCAGCTCAAGCATCCATTGAGATTGATTCTTTTTGCATTGTGTTCTACTCTTTGAATACTTCATTTGACTCAAGGAAAATTGGAAAATGCACGAGGGAATTTGATTTGGCCCCAGTTCAAAGTTTGTGCCAAAATCGGTTTTGAGCTCACCATCAGTTTGTGCATTTGCACGTGTAGATCACTTTTAAGCCAAAATTAAGCTTTATTTTCGTGACTAATCATGTTTAGAAGTTGCCCAGAGTTAATTAGCACCTTGAAACGCAAGTTTTGGTTGATTTTTGATGCACATGAGGTCACACTTCTTTCGTGCACACACCTTGCACGATTTCTCCCCAAATCTCACAATTCCTTCTCATTTTCATCACCATTCACTCTCCTATAAATAGAGGATCATTCCTCACTCATTTTCTCAAGCTTTGAGAGCCAGAAAATTGCTGCCAAACTCACTCTAAACCTCACATTTTTGCAACTTTTTTTCACTCTTAAATCCATTCCAATTTGAAATTAACCACTCATTTTTCTTCCATGAACCTCACTGAAGCTAATAGAACAAGAATCGTGCCTTGAAACTCCCTGAGTCTTGCTAACCAAGTAAAGTTTCAGAGCTCTGAAAGTGAACTTCATTCAAGTAGGAATCATCATCAAATCGTTTCAAATAAAGCATCATTGCATTCTCCTCATCTCCCCAATCCTTGTGATCTTCACCGTTTGCATTTTCATTGAGAATTAACTCTGAATTTCTAAAAACAAAAGCTCGCTATTATTCTGGTTTTCTTCAATTTTCTCTTCACTAAGTGTAAATAAATTTTTCGTGAGCATGTGGTTGAGATCGTCTTGAAGAGACGAATCCAAGGACACCGCTCATGTATATTGATTTTACAGTTTGAGGAACTCAAGTTTGAGAGGGCTGGAGGTTGAAGATGACCTACGTGTCTGTCTTCAACCAGTGATAGGCAGCTAGCCATGTAATATTTTTAAACTCGATCAGGTGATAACGTCTTACCATACACACATCCCCGGAGCCCTTGGATCTGATTAATTTTGTGAGTCAGACTCGATCCAACGCATGACATTATTTCTGATTTTATTTTTTAAAACTTAATTTAAATTGTGATCTGGTGTGAAAACCAAGGAGATCCATATCAAGCACAACGCATCTGATCCATTGGATTAGCTTACTAACGCGTTTTGACTGTGATCTAATGGTCCATATTTTTTTACTTTTATTTTTATTTTCTGATTTTATATTTTAATGTTTTAAACTTCAAAAAATCATAGAAAATCCATTTTTGACTAAAAAATTATGAAAAAAATTCACAAAAATATTTTGAAATATTATCTTTTTGATTTTTATTTTTTCATAATTTTATTTTCAGATTTGGTATTTTTTTTAATGATTTTTCTCTTTTATTTTTTGTTTTTAAATGTTCTAAAATACTTTTTGAAATCTAAAAATTCTAAAAAAATTATGGAAGGATCCAATAGTCATTTGACAAATATTGGTGACCTCATTTTATTTTTATTTCTGATTTTGCAATTTTTTGCTCATTTCCCCTTTTATTTTATTTTTAAAAAAAAAATGTTTTCTGACTTTAAAAAATTCTGAAAACTTATGTCAATACTTGTTGACCTTTGTTTGACCTTAGATAATTTTCTTGGAATTTTATTTTGATATATGAATACTATTTATGTATTTCGTCAATAAAGTCCAATTAAATAATATAATTTTAAATTATATTTCATTTTTTAATTTTATTTCTTTCTTTACTTTGCTGATTTTGGACTTATTTGGAGTCACAGGTTTCCTCAACATCAACGGAACTTGGATGTTGATAGGCCTTTGGGCCAAATCCACCAAGATAGTTGGTTGATTTTGACGAAGTTAGACCGAATAAATTCATCTGATGCAATGTAAGTTTGGAACTTGTTTCTTCTTCTCCATCTTATTTTTCTTTTGTCCCGATTCAGAAAGATGATCAATTGGTGACATGAACTTTAATGTTCAGACAAAATCCTCAAAAGATAACTTGAGCTTTGATCTTGGTTCAACATATGTGACGCTTGTCCTGTGGTCGCTATGATTTCTTAATCAAGCTTCTGGCAAGTTTAACTAACCTTGTCCATTTGAAATTCTCAATAATCTTTGATCAAGTGGTGATTGTTCCAAAAACGGTGATATAGTTGACAAGTTTCAACATGGTCACCTTGCTAACCTTAGTAACAACTGACAATTCGATGATATACTTGACAAGTTTCAAGATGGTCATCTTGCTAACCTTTATTAATTTCCTTTTATTTTTTGCTCTTTACTTTTCGCCTTTATTTGTATGCTCTTTACTTTACGCACTTTACTTTTGGCATTACATTTCATGTCATTTTTCTTTGCTCACTTGAACATTTTATTTTCATGTCATTTTTTCTTTGCTCACTTGAACATTTTTATTTTCTTGTCATTTTGAATTTGCTCACTTGAGCTTTATTTTCTTTTTCCAAAATACCTAATAATTCAACTTAAACATTAAAAATTTTAATCGGACTTGGTTACTATACTTATGCTAGAAGTTTGACCTTTCGACTTAGGATTAGGACCCATACCTCAGCTCAGAGATTTATGTGTCCTTGGTGTTATTCTGTCTTGGTTGGTTATTATCTTTGTATACAGGTTATTCTGTTTATACTAAATTAAGAGTGAATTTCCTCCAAATACATCCGTTACTCTGCCCGTTTTTCTTGAGACAAGAGTTCATCTGAGGCATTGATTTATATAAAGTTTATTTTTTTGTCTAGTTATTGGTTGCTTGTGTTGTAATCCAAAGGATGAGATATGATATTGGCTCTTGATGTCAGTTGTAACACCCCAATATTTCGATTATTAAATAATTTAAATTTGGATTATTTATTTAATTAAAAAATTAAATTATTAGTATTTTTGGAATTTTGGAATTGGTTAAGTAAAGTGAAAAGTTGGACTGTGGTGTAAAAAGTATAGTGGGGGTGTGGGTAGTAAAAGGCTATAATCCCATTATTTGTTATTATTATTATTTTAGAATAATAAGGAACAAAAAGAAAGGAAAAGAAAGTGAGAAGGCAATTGGGATTTTCATCGTACGTGAGAAGTGCAAAGAGCAAGGGAAGAAAGGACCAAGAACTCTCAAGGTCAAGAATTTCTCACAGGTAAAGGGTGATTTCTCTTGGTTATTATGCTTTATAGGTTTTGGGATCAATAGAATTGATTGAATATGTTAGGAATCCCAATTTAGGATTTTTTAGATTGGTAGAATTTGGCCCTAAACTGTCTAATTGCATGGAATTGAACCAACCCCATGATATAGAATTATTAGGTGTTGTTGGAATGTGTGATTTTGCATCATAATGTTGATCGTTGGATGATTTTGGTGTTGTTTTGTGTTTTGATTCGTGTTGAAATGATAAGAATTAGTTTGGGAACCAACATGCTATCAAAAATTGAGTTTCTGCTACTGCAGGTCACAGGAACCGGTTCCTGTGTGGGAGGAACCGGGTTCCTGGTATAATTTCCAAAGAGGAGGAAAATTCTGGGTCTGAGGAACCGGTTACTCATGGGGAGGAACCGGGTTTCCAGTGTAAAATTTGCAAAGAAAACAGATTTTAATGCAGGAACCGGTTACTCTGGGGAGGAACCGGGTTCCCCATACAAAATTCTAGAGAGCGTGTTTTCATATAGTGTGGGAACCGGGTTCTCCTTGGGAGGAACCTGTTACCACTGTAACTTTTGAAAAATACTAAAATTTAAAAATTCATAACTTTCTAACCGTAAGTCCCTTTTAGTCGCCGTTTTGGACGTTGTTTCTTAAATTAAATACTCTATTTTATAAAATGAAGGAAATGAGTGTAACTTGGGTTTATTTTGAAAATGCGTTGATTTTCCGATTATGCGGTTTGTGATTATGTGCATACTTGGTGTATATGTAACGGTGTCTCCATGATAATTGATTGTATCAGGATTTTGGTGGATAAAGTGCATGTTTATGCTATTTGATGTGTGCATGGTAACTGACGATATCGTGTTTTGGTTTGATGATGGTTTATGATGTCTGATGTGATCATAACCTGTATTGAATGTTGCATGCTTTATGATGTGCAAGCATATACATTCTGGTGGTAGCTAATTCCCATTGTGTGGAATTAGTGAGTATTGCCAATAACCGTTCCCGGGTGATTATGGATGGTGAGCCTGGATTCATGTCCGGGTGATTATGGATGAATCGATGTGTGTGACTTAGTTAACTTTTTGGTACCACATGCATAGAGTCTTGCATCGCATTTTGTTTGAATTATAACATGATAGGATGGTTTCCTGTGTTATAATTTGTTTGCTATGTTTGGCATTTGGTTAAGAATTGAAATGGTAAAAATTGACTTATCTGATTATACTAAAAAGGGTGGATTAATAACTTGAGATATTTTATTGTTTTGAGAAACTTATAATGCATTTTAATTATGATGAAGTCTCACCCTTACTTTGATGATTTCAAATTGAGGTAGCGGCTCAGGAGTCAGTGAGGATGGCTTACAGAGCTGTGCATATTACTTTGTTGCGCGTCGTGTCATGCTCTGATTGTAATACCGGGGAACGCGTGTTTTAGAGTCATTGATGAACTCCATTTTATTTTGATAGTTATTTGGATAGTCGTTGGTTTTTGAACTTATCATAGTTTGAAATTATTCCGCTATGTAGAACATGTATACATTATGATTATTTGAGTTATGTTCTTTAGTAAAAGCATGACATCTGTTTGAATTTTATTTTTAATGAATTGTGACGCACTTTATTTACATGTTAACTCTGAATTTATTATATATTCGCGGGATATTTTAGAAGGGTGTTACATCAAGTACTAGTTTTCTCACCCGGTTAGGTCTTTCTTTATCCTTACCTTTTACTTTATGCACTTAGGTTACCCTCTTAATCTCCTCCCATATTCTTTAATTTTCAAAATCTTCCCTCTTTTTCAAAGGATTCTTGTTTTCAAAACTCGAACTGCTTTCATAAAATTTTTGGACTTAGGTCCATGTATTTTCAAACTTCTTTTCTTAATAAACTTCCAATTCATTTAATAATACTTTGATTTCTTTATGTTAAGACTAAAAAACACCTAACCTCATTCAAACTTTTTGAGCCCTTTGTGGCTTTTTTCTTAAAAAAACATTTTCTTAAAATCAACCAATGCACAACTTTAGTCTTTTATACCCGAACTACATTGGGTTTTGATTTCAATATTGCACATTGTTGGTATGTAGGCCTGGAACTCAATGGAAGATCCATCAAAACAAAAATTGTAAAGAATACTTCTTTTCTCCCCCACCATCCATTTTGTACATATACCCTTTTTTAGCACACATATAAAAAATTTCAAAAAAGGTTCCTCCGGAGTACCGTAGATGCTTTGGGTGCGTAACACCTCCCCTTTGCATAACTAACTCCCAGTCTCAGATCTCTGATATTTTTTGAAGGATTTTATTCTCTCTTTTTCCTAGTCCTTTGGTAAAATACAAGGGCGATGGCGACTCTGTTTTTTTTTTTTTGAGTTAAGTCACTTCAATGGCATACACTCATAGTTTTTGCCACTACATCCATATGTTCAACAATGAGTGATTTAGTAGACCATTTCACATTTATTAAAATAAGTGTATAAAAGTAAGAGAGAATAATATTTTTACTATATTATCATTTTTATCATGTATTGGAAATGATGCAATTCTTCTTCAATAAAAGATAGAATTGAAAAAATTTATGCAAAATTGAAATAAGATATTTATTTTAAAATGTTATTTTATTCTAAATAAGTCATTTATTGTTGAACATAGAGAATATTAATTAACGTGGTTGTGTGTAGGAGTGGTAAAACGAATCTCCTGTTCCATCCCACGCTTTCTTAAACCCACTAAAAAAAGAGTCGTCAGACAACTCCGCAAAGTGGAAATAGACATAAAAATTTAACCGTCCCGCCAAAGTGGCAGATTGGCAGACGACGGGCTTGCCAGTGTATATATATATATATATATATATATATATATATATATATATATATATATATATATTCTTTCTTTTTTTAATAGACAAATATATATTTTTTTACAATTTTAACTAGATTTTCACTTTTTTTTTTAATTTTTTAATTTTATAATGCATCTTTTCAATAAATTTTGCTTAAAATATTTTGCATATATTCAAAAATAAAAATATCAAAAATTAGAATTAATAGAACTAATTAAAAAAAGTGGACTTAAGGAGGGATGAACTAAACAAGTAGACATAACGGGTTTTGACGGACGACAGGTTTTGGCAAAGGGACCTTTAGCATACAACATGTTTTGATGGGTGGAAGAACCAAAATCAAAACCCACTCCATAATTATTTGTCGGGTGTGCAGACCGGTATGACGGATCATGTTCTGTTTTGCCACCCTAATTATGTGTGACACTCAGCCTCTTCATCCTTGTTAGAATATATGAGTATATTCACCAATATATAATTAGTGTGGTAAACTTGTATTAATCTGTTTTAGTTGTGTAACTAGATTTGCCAACTGTAATTATGCTACTGGAAGTTAGGATTAAGCAATTGTTTGGGCATAATACATAAAGCCTCTTGTACACCGTGGAAAAGTTAAGATTTGAATGAAAAATTTATTCTTCACAATACTCTTTCCCTTACTATCTCACTGTTCATTCTTCACTTTGTAAGAGATGAAGCTTCTTGTTCATCTTCAACATGGTATCAATCGCTCGTTCTGGTCCTCTGCGCTTCTCTGCTCAGTAAACACTGTCGTCGTTGTTACCCGCATCCTTGGAATCTTATGCAAACTTTAGTCACAAGGATCCACCTCTATTGCATTCGATTGTCGTTATGTGCTCGTCACAGAATCCACACAACAACTTCAGACTTAAGCTCTCAATCAAGCTTCAAGAAAATAACTATCTGATGTGGAATCAACAGGTTGAAGGAATAATCTTGGCACAAAAGATGCACAAGATCGTTGTTAATCCACAAATCCCGCCGAAGTTTTCTACGCCACAAGATCATCTCGAAGGTACGATCTCTGATGAATATGAATCTTGGATCGCTCAAGATCAAGTGGTGTTTATCTGGCTCTTATCCATAATTTTTGAATATGTTCTTGCTCACGTTCTTGCTTGCAAGCATGCCTATGAAATCTAGGACAAAATCCACAATACTTTCATGCGCATACGAAGGCTCATCTGCGTCAATTTCTCATTGAGCTCAAATCCAACAAGAAAGGTAACAAATCTGTCATTGAGTTTGTTCTGCAAATCAAAGCTATTGCAAAGTTTCTCTTATCTGTTGGTGACTCGATAGCTAAACAAGATCAAAGCTATTGCAAATGTTTGGGTGCCTTGAGCCTCCCCCTGTAACATCCCGATCTTATTAGATATTTTATTTATTTATTTATTTAATTATTAGGTGGCATGCTAATTATTTAATTATTTGATTGTGTGACTATGTGTTAATTATGCTATTTATGTTATTTGAGTAAAATAATGATAAAAATAAACTATTCAGCCTAATGATTAGAAATAGATGTAATAAGGAGGTATGGGTCCTTAAGCCCACTAAGAGAATACTATGGTAAGGGTTATGAGAAAACATAAGTTAGAGCTCTCTTTTAGGGAAAAGAAGAGAAGAGAAGAGGAGAAAAAGGGGAAAAAAGGAAAAGAAGAAGAAGAATGAATCTATAACTTGAATCTTCAAGAGGTAAGGAGGAGAATCCTTGTTATTATGGGTATGCATGGTATGCAATGAGTAGTAACATGATACATTTTGCCGTTGATTTCAATTTCTAGATCTAAGAGTCTCATATGTTAGGGTTTGTGTAAAAATCCATGAAATTGGTAGAAATTGATGTGTTCAATGGAATATAATGAGTATTATCATGTTAGGATGATAGGTTGTGGTTAAAATTTATAGAAATAATTAGTGGTAATGAAATAGGGTATTTAATTAAAGAAAATCCGTGTTGTTATAAGGAAAAAATGTAGAAAAACATTGTTTGCGTGAGTTGCGTCGACGCAAGAATAAGGGTGGGTTGACACGTAACGACCAACAAGGCTGGGAAGGGCTATTCAGAAAGTTTATGTCGACTCATGTGGGGCTTGCATCGACTCAGGCTTGCGTCAACTCATGAATGCCTTGCGTCGACTCATGGACATCAATTTTTGACAAATTTTGTAACAGACATAACATTTTAACCGTAACTCCATTTTGGGTGCCGTTCGAACCGTTGGAAAGCTAATGAAATAACCTATAACATAGAACTAGGTTTGTTGGCATTTGATGGTTGGATAATTATGTGATTTGTGTATAATAACATGTGTATATGTATATGTATGTCATGAAATTGGTGAAATATGAATAACATGAGTTAGTATCGTTGCTAAATGCGATTTGTGATTTTGTGATGATGGAGATGCTATATGTTATTTGTAATGTGTTTGATGAAGCTGAAACTATGTGTATTATTTTTTTGTCGGTGATACCAAGGTGTTGAATGATTGTAATTGCACATGCATACATGGGGAGATTGTACTCCGGGAGTTGGATTTGATCCTTATGTGGAGACATAGGTGGTGAAACTTTGGGTTCACATATGGTGGCGTTGATCCTTAAGTGGAAACATAGGCGGTGAAACTATGGGTTCACATTTGGTGGCTTTGGTCTTGTCCGGATCTGGAGCGTGACTCTAATTTTAAGATAAATGAATTAGGAGCGAGGTGAGATTGATGTTCATGATGGTACCACATGCATGAGTCACATTAAATTGAATTGGAGTCTGTAATATGGTGGGAGAACTGACTTGGTTGTTTTGCGTTTTATCGCAAATATTGCGTTTTATCCAATAAGGAAAGGTGAAAAGAACAGGAAATACCTTTGATAGATTTTGAGTTCGGGGGTGAGTTATGAAAAGAGAAGGTGTTAGCATTCTTTTTATCCATAGTTATCTACAGGCTCTTAATTTCTTAGCTCACTTTATAAACTTTCTTTTGCGTGTGTGTGATTTATTTGAAAATATTTTGATTTAACTTCGTAAAATAATTCTTGTATCAGTCCTCAAGAATGCATACGAAGTGTTTGAAAATGTGAGGTGTGAAAAGTATTTGCTTTGAGCAATAAATTAAGAGTAATCTACCCACTCAAAGGTAATTCTTGTTATTTTCCTTCTCCTTTAGGATAGTGCTATCCATACCATTATTTGGTAGGTGGCCCTATCCATTGGATTTGAAGGGACAGACGTAGGGTCATCGTATGGTCATTGAAGGCAACATTGTAAGGATACCTCAGCAACTTCGTAGGGACTATCATCATTTTAACCGTAGGCAACATCGAGGGACAAGATCATATATTCGGAGGCAACATCGAGGGTCGTCGAGGGACTATGATCTATATATCGAAGGGACTATGATGATGTTATTTGTAGGCAACTTTGCTAAGATATCCCTACGTTCGAGGGACATAACCATTGTGTAAGGCAATAAGAGAGGATACCCTAAGGGTGCAAGTGTGCAATAATGATCCTATTAGCATACATCTAGACAATTTAATATATACATAAAATAAATGGTGCGGAAAATAAAAGTTCCTACGTTATTACATGGCTTCGGGACAATTACATAATAAGATGCGAAAAGCTAAAGCGGAAATTTAAACCTAGACTATTACATCCCATGGGAAGTTACATAGTTTAAAAATGCGAGGAAAATAAAAGCTACGCTATTACAAAAACAACAGTGCGACCTATTTTCTAGTATTTTAAAAGAAAAAGGCATAAAATTATAAAGAGAAAAATATTTTAATAAATGTAAAAATATCCTAAAACTCTAAGTAAAAAAAGAAATTTTTTTTTTTGTATTTTTGTGATTGATTTTAAAAAGGAAAACTAATTTAAAGTTAATTAAAGGTTAATTATGAAAATAATTTTAAATTAAATAAAAAATAAAATATTTTTGTGTCTAAAATTAATTAAACATTTTATTAACCTAAATCTGAAAAGAAAATATTTTTAAGGTTTTTAAAGTAGTTAAAATAATTTGTGAGAAGAAATTAAATAAAAAGAAATGTGAAAAGAAATAGAGAAAAAGAAAGGAAATTAGTGTTAAAAAATGAGGAATGACCCTAGAAGGTGTTGTACTCGTGTCCCTGAGATCACTAGTTCAAAATTTGACCACTGGGCCAGATGCCAATGGTCTCAATATGCTTGCCTTGGAAATAGATATGTGTTGCCCTGCAAAAATTAGAAAATATGAAAAAAATGGCAAAAGAAAGGTTCGAACCAACGACCTGATGGGTGAAGGGACTGCGCGCGCATGTTGAACCACTGGGGTGGTGATACATCCATTTATTTACTTAATTTTGTAAATATATATTAGAAAATTATTAGTTCTATGAATTGACAACAATTTTGGTAAAACATTCTGCTCAGAATATGCCATGAAAAATACTGAAGTAGCAGATGTCAAAACAGATGTCCTGACATGTGAAATTGACAGAAGTAATTCAAGTACAGATTTTTCAGGAAGTCAGTTTGTTTGTTATTTGTATGCTTCGACTAAGGAAGCTTGAGAACACCTTCAACAATATAATTGGAGATTTAATATCCTGCTTTCATGGAGAAAAGACAGGAGGCGTTGAAGACTTACAAGTAAAGCAACCCTAGTTAATGTTACTCTATTTAAAGGTTGCAAACCTTGTATTTCCGTTTGGCCGCTCCAGATTTAGAAGTCTAGATTTTAATTGTTGGTTGTTCATTATTTTGGTTGTTAATTATTCATTGTGAGCCTCTCTCGTATTTCTACTTGAGTAGGACGTTTTCTTTGAGTTATAAGTTGTCAATCACCATAAGCTTTGAAGCGAGTGTGATTGTGTGTCTTTGAAGAGTGTCTTCAGTTTTGATTTTGTTGAGTGTCACAATGTGTGACTTAGGGAGTGAGCAGAGGTTCTCATATCTAAGTGTGGTATCTTAGGTAGAAGGGTCATTGGGTATTCTAATTAATTAAGGAGTGTAAACATGAAAGGTTTCCCTCCGAATTAATACTGTTGATAGTGAACTTCATCCATGGCTTGGAAGCCCCCAGACGTAGGTTGGTTAAAATTTAACTGGGTTAACAATTCTCTGTGTTTTTATTGTATTCTGCACTCTTTAAACTCTGTTCTGTTTAGCCGTGTTCATAGCAGATATTAGTGTCGTGACATTATATTCGACATCTCATATATGATACCAGAATTTCAATTGGTATCAGAACAGGCATCCTGCTCTGTCTCTGGGTGAGATCTAGAGAATATACTTTTTGGTAACATGGACAAGGATGCAATAATTTTTAATAGACCACCCATTCTGGATGGTTCTAACTATGATCTTTGGAAGCCTTGCATGGAAGCTTATATAAAGTCCTTAGATAGCAGGGCTTGGAAGGCTATTCTGAAAGGATGGACACATCCTGTCATTATTTGAGCTGATAATCAACCTACTGGTGAGCTGAAGCTTCAAGAAAATTGCTCAAAGGATGATGATGAACTAGCTCTTGCAAATTCAAAGGCGTTGAATGCTATATTCGGTGGAGTTGACATAACCATCTTCAGATTGATCAATACATGTGAAGTTTCCAATGATGCTTGGGAAATTCTCAAGACTACTCATGAAGGCACCTCCATGGTTAAAATGTCAAAACTACAACTCCTCACATATAAGTTTGAGAACCTGAGAATGAAGGAAGAAGAAAGCATTCAAGAATTTCATAATGTTCTTGAAATAGCTGGTGCTTGCAGTGCCTTAGGTGAGAAGATACCAGAAGAGAAGCTGGTAAGAAAGATGCTAAGATCTCTACCTAAGAGATTTGATATGAAAGTAACATCTATTGAAGAAGCTCAGAAAATCAATAACATGAAAGTGGATGAACAAGTAGGTTCACTCCAAACATTTGAGCTGATTACTAATGAAAGGTCTGAGAAGAAGCCTAAAAGCATAACATTCAAGTCCAACACTGAAGAGAAATGTGAGGAATATGATCTGAACACTGAGGAAGGATTGTAAAACACCATAGTCATGATTGGAAGACAATTCAATAAAGTACTGAAAAGGATGGAAGGTAACTCAAGATCAAATGTCTGAAACATCCCATATGACATCAGTAGGACAAATAATTCTGGGAAGAAAGCAAAAGTTGGGGAAAGACCTACTTAGGGCAGAGAGTTAATGTGTTATGAATGTGGACGCTTTGACCACATCAAATGGGACTGTCCAACCTTTCTCAAAAGACAAGACAAAGGATTGAATACACTATGGTCAGATGAAGACTCTGATAGTGAGGCAGGCGAGGAATCAACCAAACATGTAATAACTCTGACTAGTACATATATTTTTGATGGAGACTCAAGTGATAAAGAATTGACTTTTGAAGACTCAAGTGATAGTCCACACACTTCTATAGAAACAACATCTATTAATAAAGTCCACACACTTCAAGTGATATTCCAAAATAATATGATTATACAAACATTTCAAGTATAACACAATCACATTTATCACAATTAGCATAATATCATCAATACAATCAATTCAATTATCCACATAATCAAATATCATAATCCAACATACAACAATTCATTAATCAATGACTCATGAGACAACAATGCAATAAGACTATTCACCAACCTCAATTATTCAAGCATATCACAATAATTCAACTCATGTGAACTATCCACCAATTGCATAACAACATGTTTCAACAATAGCAAGCATCACATGTAGCATTTACATATCACCAAATATCACAAATAACATATAGCATACGATTCCATTCATATTATTCACAACGTTTCACCAAAACAAGATTCATACATACTAAACTCAAGTATCAAACATACATTGAAATAGCATATGAAACCAATCCAAAACACATTTAATTATAATCGGATCCATTAATCACATACATGAAAATACTCCATAAAAGATAACCATATAAGATTTCATGTCAAAAGATCCTAAAATAACATTTTTGATTCTAGGTCACGCTAAGCCCGGCCTATTGCGCTAAGCGCCCTTTCCTGATTAAACAACCCCAACTTACATAACTTTTCGCTCTAAGCCCATTCATGATGGCGCTAAGCGCGGTCTGCGATAAAACACTTTTTCTGCTACAAACCAACTTCTTTCTCCCACGAAATTACCACACAAAACCCATTCCTATCAGCCAAATAACCTCATTAAAGGGTATCCTAACATGTTTCTAATCATGGGTCATTATTCTAAGTTGAAAAACACAATTTCTCTTCAAACCCTAACATTCAAAGATTCTAGAAATTGAAATTAAACATCCTAGTGTAACGCCCCGTTTTATTTAATATTATATTATATTAATATTTTCGAGTTACCGTTTGATGATTATTTTTGCGACAAGAATATCTATATTAATCGTTATATCTGTTAATATATTCGACGATGTTTCGTTCGGTTCGATTTTAATTCTGTTCGATTCGGTAAAATATTATTCGGACCGATATTTAATTTCCCGGAGTTATTTTAATTAATTGGGTTAATAATATTATTAGATATTATTAGTGTTATAATTAATAGTAAGATAAGTTGGAGGGTGTGATTACTAATTAGTGAGAATTGAGTGTACACCCTATGGCTTGTAGTAGAACCAACAAAACCACCATTTCCTCACTTTTTTTCATTACAACACCAAATCATACTTAAAAAGAAAACTAGAGAGTTTTGGAAGAAGAAGAAGAGTAAGAACACAAATCTAGGAGTTGGAGTTGGTTGGAGCATCTAAGATCATCCAAGCATTTAAGGTAAGGGGTTTGATTTTCCACTTCCTATAGTTAGGGTTTAATTGATATGTTGTGGATTGGGATAAAAATTGATGTTATGGTTTATGAGTTTTGTGTGTGATTGTTGGAATAAATTAGGAAAGTTGAGTTAGGAGTATTGATGTTGGTGATTTATTATGGCTTGTAGGAATTAGAAGTGTAGGAAATGGAAAAATGCAGAAACAGTAAAACCATAAAACTCTGTCTGCAATGGAACCGTGGAAGAAGAAGAAGATTGGAGGACATGAAGCAAGGGAGGCGCCCACCTCCCATGGAGGGAGACCGTCCCGCCACTCATGGCGCCCTCCCCTTTCCCTTTAAGCCTCTGGGATGTCCGTCCCCCTTATGCTGGAGGGTGCAACGAAAATCTGCCATTTGCTCGTTTACGATTTACGATAATTTACCTGCATAATTTGATTTTGCTTCTGTTTCTTTCCTTTTCCCTAATTTCACATACCAATAGTTTATATTAATAAAATATAATTATGACATAAGTTATCCGATTAAATTTGGAACCCAATTATGTTCTGATTTCTCGATTTCAGAAATTTCGGTGACGGAGCAAGTTGCTCCGAATTCAACGAAAATTGACGTACTAGCTAAATTCGACGTGTAGAACGTAGTGGTGAGGTTAGTTTTTCGAAATTTCGAGTTTTTACGAAATGACCCGAAATATGCCAAATTACGGTTAAATTGAATCGGGTTGCGTTTTAGTCAATTTAAGTCACGTATGGACAATCCGATTGCGATGTTAATGATTATGATTAATGTCGGTTATTAGGAATGACTTTTTTGACTATTTTTACGTATTTGGAATTTAGTGAATTAATTGATAATGATGTGGTGTGATTAAACATGATGTTTGTGACGGTTTATTTATAATGAATACCTGATGATATGCGATGCGATGATATGTTTATCTTGATGTGGATAAATATGGCGACGTGGACTTTATGTCAATTTTGATGAGCGATGATGATGTTTTTGTTGTGTCGTGTTTGCGATGTTGTATTGTCGAGTCACATACATTTCATTGGTGACGAGGGCTTTTATGCCAAGCGATGATGGGTTTTATGCCAAATGTCCCTAATTATGGACAAAGCGACGGGTACCACATGCATAACATAGTCGTGTCTCATGGAGTCGGTTATGTTTATGTTTGAGTCGTTTGGCGTTGGGTTTTAATTGTTGTCTTATGTTGAATTGCGATGTTATATGATACTTTGTTTTGATACGAGTATAATGATTATGTGACAAAATTAAAGTGTTAATCTAATACACTAAATGCTAATTTAAAGTATGTAAGATTTTGATATATGTTGACATACTCTTATTAACTTATATCATTTATAATTCAAAAACTATTTATATATTTTATCATGCCTTTAATTATATGTTTTGGAGTATCTCACCCTTTACTTGTTTCGTCGTTGCCTTTATATTGGTAACGTGCAAGTGATCCACGAGGATGATGAGGATTAACTCAAGTCTCTTTATTTTGAGTCGCTCTGCTCTGATCGTAGTAACACTCGGGTTTTGGGCGACGCTATTATTTTGGATAGGATAATTTATGTATACTATCTTATGATGTTATAACTTTATGTATCGATGATAACATGATGATATGTATATTTTGTGAACACATCCGTTGTGCTGTGAATAGTCATATATTTATATGATGATTTATGATATGAATCGGTATATCCGACTTTTGATTTTTGTGATGTGCATTATAATGCAAAGTGATGAAAACACGAATATGTGATACCTCAATTTATGTTGGATGAAATTTTGAAACTCTGATTTTATTATTAATTACGCGGGGTAGAATTGGGGTGTGTTCGCGTTAAAAAGTGACAGGTAAAGGAAATCGAATCGGAATTCGAATCTCTGGCTTGAAACGATTTACTCTTTTGATTTGTTTTTAAAGATGCTGCGAGCATCAAGCTTTATTGTTTACAAAACAAGAAAAATGAGATGAAAAAGGGGAAAGCTGCAATACCCTCAATAAATATGATATGCAATACGACTAGCATGAACTAGACGCAACGCATTGGGGAGATTTCGGGCAAGGGGGTTTGTTATATAAAGGGAATAAATGTGGAACCCTAAATATATATAGTTATCTATAGCCTTATATATGAATAGTTTGATATGTTTGTGTGTTTTAATTTTCTATTCTATTTTTGGGAAAGTTTCTCCTTTGGATTTTAAGAAGGGTAGATTATGTGGGATCCTAGGTTTTGTTATTTATTGTGCACGCAAAGATCATTGGGATCTTCTGCATACATATCCCTTAATGGGAATCAGAGCATTTGTAGCTCGGATCTAAGAGAGCTATGGTTTTGTTTGGTTTGAGGGAGAAAGAAGTATGTTCGCCAAGGATGAGACCTTGTGCCTACGTATTCTCAAAGGGAGGTTGAGAAAGTCAGAGCAATCGTAGTTCCCACTTATGCTAGTGGAAGCAATGGGTGTTATTTAAGAGACAAAGACAAATGTCATCTTAATGAAAAATGTATCTAATCTATTTCATCACATACATTTTGAAGGGTTGATTGATTGAATCTTTCATCGTAAGTTATAGGTGTTTTGCTTGAGTGTACAAGCGTTACCACTTACGAGTTTAAGAAAGATGTTTGAATCTTTAATTGTAAGTATTGGGTGTTTTGCTTGAGTGTACAAGCGTTACCACTTACAGTTAAAAGATGTTTTTGTTTGAAAAGAGTGTTTGAAAAGTGTTTGATTGTATGTGATGTGATAGATGAGATACTTCTTCCATAGAGATGATAAATGTCTAAATCTCTAGGAGAAATTGATTATGGATTAGGGGATGCTTTTAAGAAACCTGTGGGTCCTTGTATTGTAAGCCCAAGAGGAGGCATTCCGAGGGTCATCGAGGGTCCTTGTATTGTAAGCCCAAGAGAAGGCATTCCGAGGGTTATCGAGGGTCCTTGTATGAAGCTCAAGAGGAAGCTATAGGCTATGGCTGACTTTGGCTTTAAGAGTGGTTTCACCGGGAAACCATCCTCTTAGGATTTAAGAGTGATTTCACCGGAAAATCAGACTCTCAGGGTTCTATCCTAGCGCGGGTGATTCTTTGTATTGGAAGCCCAATAGGAGGCTGTTAAGAGATTTCCAGGTCTCTTTCTTGTTTGATGCCCAAGAGAAGGCTAAACTCAACGAGGGAGTTCTTTTGAACGAAGCCCAAGAGGAGGCTAACTCATCAGGGGAGTGTTGTCTTATATGAAGCCTAAGAGGAGGCTAAACTCAGTAAATGAGTTTTCTTATATGAAGCCTAAGAGGAGGCTAAACTCAGATGAATGAGTTATCTTATACGAAGCCTAAGAGGAGGCTAAAGGGAACCTAGTTGTTAGACTAGTTGTTATGTTATAACTGAACAGTTATATGAACAAGTGTGTGACGTGTATTCACAGGAGTTTATGAAGGAAGTATATAAACAAGTGTATAAAACGAGCAATTAAAGCAAGTGTAACTTGAATATATACAAGGTTTTGGGATTTACACCTTAAGGGAGGCCCATTAGTTTAAGAGCAGTTTCACCGGGAATAATGCTTCTCTTAATACCAATGGAATCAGTGTATAAACAAGCGGATGAAAACAAACGAACGAAATTTATTTATGCTTTAATATTTACAATGATGATTGAATGTGTACAAGGAAATGAATATGTACACGAAAGGGTGATTATGTACAAGGAAATGAATATGTACATAGGAGGGTTGGGACTTACACCGTGAGGGAGGCCCATGATCAATTAAGAAATTCAAGGAGAAACCTGGTTTGGTTTATCTTTAAGTCTAATTGATCATGGAAAAGGTGTGTAAGTTTGTTGAAAAGTTTTGAAAATGATTTTGAAAAGTGGAGGATATTCACAGAAGTTTTGAAAAGATTTAAGTTTGAAAGTTGGAAAAAACATTTTTGAAAAGCATTAAAATACTTAAAATGTCTCATTTTTAACTTAATAAAAATATAATCAAAAAGAAAATATTTTTGGATTTTTTTGACATAATCATAAAATAGGTATATTAAATGACAAGTGTACAAAAAATCATCTCAAAATGAGAAGTTTTAAATAGTTTTTGAAACTGTTGAAGTTTGTTAGAAACTTTGAGAAAATTAGTGATAAAAAGAGTTTTTGGTCCTAAGGAGGTTTGAACCTTAGACTTTTGGCTTAGAAGTAAAGAGTTTTTCCACTGAGCCAATGTGTTTGACTTGTCATTTAATTACCTTGCTTAGAAGGAGTTTTGAAAAAAATGAAGTTTTGAAAATGTTCAGAAGTTGGCTACTTCTGGAAGGGTCTGACTGCTTGAGAAGAGAAGGGCTTATGGAGAAACAAGCTTCAGAAGCTTGTGATTCCTTTTATTAAAAAAAAGGTTCCAAGGGGATTTGAACCCTGGACCTTGAGGCAAAGGAAACTTTTAAGGTGTGCTGGCTTACCATTGGGGTGGCTATACATCCATTATTTTTATTCAAACCACAAATATATATATATATATATATATATATATATATATATATATATATATATATATATATATATATATATATATATATATATATATATATATATATATATATATATATATATATATATATATATATATATATATAAACCAAGTTTAAAATTTGAATTTCCCACTTCATCTTCTTCGTGGAAACAACTTCAAACGTCCATGGCTTCAAATCTGAGCATCCTTGATTCTTCATCAATTTTGGAATTTCAAAATACATATTTGCCTAGAATTTCATCACGATTCTAACCAGATAATTTGTTAAAGCTAATAATCAAAGATAAACACGAAGTTTGATAATCGCAAATTAAACCCTAACTGATTAAATGAATAATTCTTTGAACTCAATTAATTTTAGTTTAAATTGAGAATCCTGATAGCTTTAGTGATATGATATCTACATCTTCCTTTTCAAATTTGAAGCTAAATATGCATGTACGGAGGTATCAAAGTTTCGAAAATTCACCTCTTGGTATGAAATACCAGATCGAGTATGGTAGCTTCCAGGTACAAAGTGATGATTGAAAAAGCTTCCCTGAACCTCACTGAGTATGTTTCTACTCTTAGATTGCTCTGAAAGTTACTGGAACTTTCTGACCAAGTCAAGTTGCAGGTTGTTAATTTGAAAATGGAAGATGATGATGGAGTTGTTCTAGAATTTATTTAAGTGTTTAGACAGTCTCTATATGTTGTTTAGAATGTGTCTGAAGTGTAAAATCAAGACAAGCACGAGTGGTTTTCAAGTTTGGAAGTTTTGGCTCAAACCTTGCACAAATGGAGTTTTATGGAGAAAATTGACTCTTGGCTTGTTTTTGGATGATTTAAATTTTCAAACAACTTCTAAATGATGTTTAGAAGATGTTGGAAGCTCAAGTTTTGCTCAGAATTTGCAAAGCTTGAAGATTGCAAAATTTCCCTCTTAGAACTTTGAAACTTGGAAATCAAGAAAGAAAGAAGGAAAGCTTGGATTATGATTGCTTTGGTGTAGTTTGAAATAAAGAAATGACCTATATTTATAGGCCAAAAAATCTGAATGACAAGGCAAGGTTATCATTGAGAGAGCTTGCAACTTGGCTTAAGTGGTAAGAAAGAATCTTTTGCATTTAATGCAAATAGTTAACTTTTTGACCATGGTTAAAATCTCTCCTTGATCCAATCCTCTCTCAATCATTCATAACTGATATTTATCATTTATAACTTATCTAAAACTGGTGACAAGGCTTCTAGAAAGAGAGGTTTGTGAAAAATGACTTAGAGTTCTTGAAAAATGACTTGTAATTCATGGTTATGGAGCTCTAAGTTTAATTTTCAAAACCTTAGCTACACAAAGTGTTTTTTCAAGTTCTTGGATATTTCGGAAAGCTTGTAACAAGACCTACAACTTTCATGTTTTGAGTTTTTCCTGAATCACAATGGATCTAGGTGAAAAATGTTCATGAAAGTGAGGAAAAACCATGTTTCTTAACACTTGAAATTTTTTCCAAGTGTTAGAAAAAATTCAAATCTTGACTTTTTGTTGACTTTTTCACATTTCTTGATTTTTATGATCATGATGGATTATTTGAAATGTTTTTATGATTGAAAAAGTTTAGTCTTGAAAAAGTTGACAAAAAGTCAAAGTTTGACTTTTTTGAGCAGATGAATTTTCATCAGATGATTCAAAATTTGTCTAATGAAGAAACATGGATTTTGCAATGTTTTGAATCAAGAAATTAGGTCAAGATGTTGCATTGAAGATGTTAAGATCAATATTCAAGAAAATAGGTCATTCATTGAGCAGAAAGTCAATGATTCACTATCTTCGATCAAAACCCTAATTGGTCGATTCAAAGTAGATCATGAGAAAAAGTTGGGAATTTGAAGATCAAATGTTGATGATTGATTAAGATAGATCAATTAAGGTGAGTGGAAACTCAAACCCTAATTAATTATATCTTGAACAGATGAAATTTTGAAGAAACCCTAACTTTGACTTCTAGAAGCCACGCATGATCTATTCTATTCTGAAAATGTTAGTGATGTAGTGATGCATATGTGGACAATGGAAGGTGGTATCTTAGGTCAAAAATTGGGGTATGACAGGGTGTTACATTAGTGATATCAGAGCATGTCGGTCTGTCCGGCCAAGTTGTTGAGTTTGTTGTTGTCTAACAATCAAGTATTGTTATTTGTTGATTCTAATCCTTGTTTTGTTGTGAGCAGAAGTTGTTATGGTTGGAAGGAACGCTGGTAGGAATGATGAGGCTCTTGCTGCTGCTATGTAGGCAATAGCTCAGGCTTTCCAACACCCGCCGAATGTTGACGAGAACGCTGGGTCTCGTAGTTTGGCAACCTTCCAGAGAGAGAATCCTCCTACTTTCCAAGGAAAGCATGATCCTGAAGGTGCTTTAGCGTGGCTGAAGGAGATTGAAAGAATCTTCCGTGTGATGGATTTCACTCCTGTGCAAAAGATCGTCATGGTACTCATAAATTAAGTGATGAGGCTGATGACTAGTGGGTTGACACCCGTCAGAGGCTTGAAGTTGCTGGTGAGGAAGTGACATGGGGGGTTTTCCATAGAGAATTCATGAGGAAGTATTACCCGGAGGATGTTCGGGGAAAGAAGGAGATAGAGTTCCTTGAATTGAAACAAGGGAATATGTCTATCACTGATTATGCTGCAAAGTTTACCGAGCTGGCTAAGTTCTATCCTCACTATGATGGAGAGAATGCCGAGTTTTCGAAGTGCATTAAATTTGAGAATGGCTTGCGTCCTAAGATAAAGAAAGCAATTGGATATCAGAAAATCCGTGTCTTTACGGATTTGATTGATAGTTGTAGAATCTTCGAGGAAGATAGTAATGCACACTATAAGATTATGTCTAATAAGAGAAACAAGGGTCAACAGAGCCATGGGAAACCGTATGATACTCCAGCTGGTAAAGGGAAACAGAAATTGTTTCAAGGGCGAAGGACTAGTGGGGGAGATGCTCTTGCTAGTATTGTTTGTTACAAGTGTGGGAAACCTGGCCACAAAAGTAATGTTTGCCAAAGCGATGCTAGAGCTAAAGAGAATGAGGTGAGATGTTTCCGATGTGGAGAAGTGAGTCATATGACTCGTGATTGCAAGCATAAGGATGTGGTTTGTTTTAATTGTGGCGAGGGAGGTCACATTAGTGCTCAATCTAAGAAGCCTAAGATAACTCAAGGAGCGGGAAAGATGTTTGCTTTGTCGGGTGCTCCGACGGTAAACAAATATGGTCTTGTTCGAGGTACTAGTTTCATTAATAGCATTCCTCTTATTACTATTATTGATACTGGTGCTACTCACTGTTTTATTGCTGCTGATTGTGTAAAGAGATTGGGTCTCACTTTGTCATCTCTAGATAGAGATATGGTGGTAGAAGTTCCGGCTAAAGGAACGGTTACTACTTCTTTTGTGTGTGCAAGTTGCCCTTTATCAATCTTTGATAGAGACTTTGTTGTGGATCTTGTTTTTTTACCGCTTGTCGGGTTGGACGTGGTTCTGGGTATGGATTGGTTGAGAGCTAATTATGTCCATATCAATTGCTATGACAACACTGTGAGGTTTTCTTCCTTAGTAGAAGAAGATCGAGCTATGTTGATGTCGACGAAATAATTGAAGGAGTTCATGAAAGATGAAGCGTTGGTTTTCTTGTTGATGGCGACTCTTTCTGTGGAGAGTCAATTGATTGCAAACGACTTTCCAAGTATTCCCTGATGAGATTCCTGGTGCACCTCCAGAAAGAGAAGTTGAATTTTCTGTGGATCTTGTCCCTGGTACTAGACCTATCTCTATGGCACCATACAGGATGTCTGCATCTAAATTAGCAGAATTGAAGAGCCAATTAGAAGATTTGCTCGAGAAGAAGTTTGTTAGACCAAGTGTGTCTCCGTGGGGAGCTCTTGTATTATTTGTGAAGAAGAAAGACGGTAGCATGAGACTTTGTATTGATTATCGTCAGTTGAATAAAGTAACTATCAAGAATAGGTATCCACTTCCTAGAATTGATGATTTGATTGACCGACTGGTTGGTGCTTGCATGTTTAGCAAGATTGAGTTGAGATCGGGTTACCATCAAATAAGGGTGAAAGAAGAAGATGTTCAGAAAACTGCTTTCAGAACGAGGTATGGACATTACGAGTATTCGGTGATGCCTTTCGGTGTCGCTAATGCACCGGGAGTATTCATGGAGTACATGAATCGTATTTCCATCCTTACTTGGATCGTTTCGTGGTTGTTTTCATTGATGATATTCTGGTTTATTCTAAATCGGAAGAAGAGCACGCATAACATTTGCGCATTGTGTTAGAAGTCCTAAAAGAGAAGAAGATTTATGCTAAGTTGATAAAGTGCGAGTTTTGGTTGAGTGAAGTGAGCTTTTTGGGGCATGTCATTTCTGGTGATGGCATTGCGGTTGATCCTTCTAAGGTTGATGCTATATTAAGATGGGAAACTCCTAAGTCTGTTACTGAAATTAGAAGTTTCTTAGGTTTGACTGGTTATGTAAAATGGCAAGGTGGTTGCTTATGCTTCTAGGAAATTGAAGATTCACAAGCAGAACTATCCTACTCACGATTTTGAACTTGCAGCGGTTGTTTTTGTGCTTAAGATTTGGAGGCATTATCTTTATGGTTCTAGATTTGAAGTATTTAGTGACCATAAAAGTTTGAAGTACTTGTTCGATCAGAAAGAGCTTAATATGAGTCAAAGGCGGTGGCTCGAATTGTTGAAAGATTATGATTTTGGATTAATTTACCATCCTGGTAAAGCTAATGTGGTGGTCGATGCTTTAAGTCGAAATACTTTGCATATGTCACTTTTGATGATGAAAGAGTTGGAAATGATTGAGAAATTTAGAGATATGAGTCTTGTGATAGAAGTGACGCCAAAGAGTGTTATCTTGGGAATGTTGAAGATTAATAATGATTTCCTTGATAACATTAGAGAAGCTTAGAAGCTTGATGTGAAACTTGTTGATTTGTTGGTTGGTATTGGACAAACTGAAAATGAAGATTTCAAGTTGGATGCTCAGGGTGTTTTGAGGTTCCGAGATAGGATTTGCATCCCCGAAGATGTGGATTTAAAGAGAATGATCTTGGAGGAAAGTCATAGAAGCAATTTGAGTATTCATCCCGGAGCGACCAAAATGTATCAAGATTTAAGGAAACTATTTTGGTGGTCGGGCATGAAAAGAGAGGTGGCCCAATTTGTTTATGCTTGTTTGACTTGTCAGAAGTCTAAAGTGGAGCATCAGAAACCTGCAGGGTTGATGTAACCGTTAGAGATCCCGAAATGGAAATGGGATAGCATTTCTATGGATTTCGTAACGGGGTTACCGAATACACCAAGAGGACACGATGCAATTTGGGTGATTATTGATAGGCTTACGAAGTCGACTCACTTTATTCCTATTAACATCACTTATCCCGTATCGAAGTTGGCGGAAATTTATACGCATGTGATTGTTAGATTACATGGTATTCCTTTGTGTATTGATCCGAGACTTCAAATTTGGAGAAGCTTGCAAGAGGCTTTGGGTTCAAAGTTGAGGTTGAGTTCGGCTTAGCATCCTCAAACTGATGGTCAGACGGAAAGGACGATTCAATCGTTGGAAGACTTGTTACGAGCATGTATTCTTGAACATAGTGGTTCATGGGATACATATCTTCCTTTGATCGAGTTTACTTATAACAACAGTTTTCATGCTAGTATTGGAATGGCGGCTTTTTGTATGGTCGGAGGTGTAGAACTCCTTGGCATGAGTCGGGTGAAAGTGTAGTGCTTGGACTGAATTGGTTAGAGAGACTCTGAGCGGTGAAGATGATTAGAGAAAGATGAGAATTTCTCAAAGTCGGCAAAAGAGTTATCATGATAAAAGGAGAAAAGACTTGGAATTTCAAGATGGTGATCATGTATTTTTGCGAGTTACTCCTACAACCGGCGTTGGGCGAGCATTGAAGTCGAAGAAGCTAACTCCTCACTTTATTGGTCCTTACCAAATTATTAGTAAAGTAAAAATAGAGTGGCGTTACCGCCAAATCTTTCTAATTTACACGATGTGTTCCATGTGTCGCAACTTCGGAAGTATGTTCCGGATCCTTCACATGTGATTGAGATGGATGATATTCAAGTTCGAGACAATCTTATGGTGGAAACGATGTCTTTAAGGATTGAAGATCGTGAGATAAAGTCTCTTCGTGGAAAAGAGATTTCCTTGGTCAAGGTTGTTTGGATAGGAGCAGATGGTGAAAGCGCGACGTGGGAGTTGGAGAGCAAGATGCATAATTCCTATCCCGAGCTTTTCGAGTCAGGTAATTTCGAGGACGAAACTTTTATAAGTGGGGGAGAGTTGTAACGCCCTGTTTTATTTAATATTATATTATATTAATATTTTCGAGTTACCGTTTGACGATTAATTTTGCGACGAGAATATCTATATTAATCGTTATATCTGTTAATATATTCGGCGACGTTTTGTTCGGTCCGATTTTTATTCCTTTTGGTTCGGTAAAATATTATTCGGACCGATATTTAATTTCTCGGAGTTATTTTAATTAATTGGGTTAATAATATTATTAGATATTATTAGTGTTATAATTAATAGTAAGATAAGTTGGAGGGTAAGAGTACTAATTAGTGAGAATTGGGTGTACACCCTATGGCTTGTAGTAGAACCAACAAAACCACCATTTCCTCACTTTTCCATTACAACACTGAATCATACTTAGAAAGAAAACTAGAGAGTTTTGGAAGAAGAAGAAGAGAAAGAACACAAAGCTAGGAGTTGGAGTTGGTTGGAGAATCTAAGATCATCCAAGCATTCAAGGTAAGGGGTTTGATTTTCCACTTCCTATAGTTAGGGTTTGATTGATATGTTGTGGATTGGGATAAAAATTGATGTTATGGTTTATGAGTTTTGTGTGTGATTGTTGGAATAAATTAGGAAAATTGAGTTAGGAGTATTGATGTTGGTGATTTATTATGGCTAGTAGGAATTAGAAGTGTAGGAAATAGAAAATGCAGAAACAGTAAAACCATAAAACTCTATCTGCAATGGAACCGTGGAAGAAGAAGAAGATTGGAGGACATGAAGCAAGGGAGGCGCCCACCTCCCGTGGAGGGCGACCGTCCCCCCACTCATGGCGCCCGCCCCTTTCCCTTAAGGCCTCTAGGACGTCCCCCCTTCTTTGGAGGGTGCAAAATCGCCATTTGCTCGTTTACGTATTTTCGCATAATTTTTCATTTGATTTTTACTTTCCTTTTCCCTAATTTCACATACCAATAGTTTATATTAATAAAATATAATTATGACATAAGTTAGCCGATTAAATTTGGAACCCGATTATGTTCTGATTTCTCGATTTCGGTAACGGTGACGGAGCCAGTTGCTCCGAATTCAACGAAAATTGACGTACTAGCTAAATTCGACGTGTAGAACGTAGTGGTGAGGTTAGTTTTTTGAAATTTCGAGTTTTTACGAAACGACTCGAAATAGGCGAAATTACGGTTAAATTGAATCGGGTTGCGTTTTAGTCAATTGGTCATAATCATTACACATAGTCGAATATCATGCTTTAAACCAAATCATGCATTTTACAGCGGATTATTTCATACAAACAAATACTATCAATGATTACATCTCATACTATAACCATTGAATGAAAAGCAATGAATCCTTAACATAAATGAGACATAAGAATTCATACATCGGCACCAAGGCCACGTCAAAATAGTATCTCAACATACAAATCCAAAATATACGATAAATACATAAAAAATATCTCATAAAAGCGGAAATTCAGATAATCCCCGTTTTACATGACCAGAGAATCGACTCACTACCTAGTGTAAGGAATAAATTAAGTAAACTCCTGAAACTAGTCCCGTGCGAAGCACCACTATCCTCGGAACCTGCATGTTACCCACATAGAGGAAACATCACAACAGAAGGGTGAGAGTTCACATCATTATCCAAATTTATATAATTGGAAGCAATATAGAAATATCATCTATTAACAAAATCCACACACTTCAAGTGATATTCCAAAATAATATGATTATACAAACATTTAAAGTATAACACAATCACATTTATCAGAATTAGCATAATGTCATCAATACAATCAATTAAATTATCCACATAATCAAATATCACAATCCATCATAAATAATTCATTAATTAATGACTCATGAGACAACAATGCAATGTGACTCGTGCATATGGTACCATTTGGGAACATTACGTGCTTTATTAATGGTACACCTTTGATTGTTATCATTGATACTGGTGCAACACATTCTTTTATTTCTTTGGATTGTGTTAAGAGATTGAATCTTGATTTGTCTGATATGCATGGAAATATGATTATTGATACTCCTGTTATGGGTTATGTGTGTACTTTTGTTGCATGTCTGAATTGTCAGTTAAGTATTTTTGGTAGAGATTTTTTGATTGATTTTGTTTGTCTTCTGTTAGATCAATTCCATGTAATTCTTGGCATGAATTGGTTGGAATACAATCATGTTTTTATCAACTGTTTTGACAAGATGGTTATCTTTCTTGATTATGCTATCGAGAGGGATTTGTTTTTGTCTGCTAAGCAAGTGGATGAGTCTTTGAAAGATGGTATTGAAATTCTGGTGAGGGCCAGACTCAGGATGTCGTGACATTTGATCCGACATTACAAAACAAAAAAGGTAGAACACACAATTAAAAGTTGGAAACAAAAATAACACAGAGAATTGATAACCCAGTTCGTTTCTGACTAACCTACGTCTGGGGGCTTCCGAGCCAGGGATGAAGTTCATTATCAACAGTACTAATTCGAAGGGAAACCTCCCTGTTTACACTCCTCACTTAATCATACTACCCAATGACCCCTTCACCTAAGATACCACACTTAAATATGAGAACCTTCGCTCACTCCCTCAGTATCACACACTGTGACACTAAAATAGTTTGAAGATACCACACTTCAAACACAATACAAAAACAGCCAACTTGTGACACAAACCAACTAAGACTAAAAGCAATATGCTTCTATCTTAGGACACACCTTGGAGTTACTTCACAGTTTTCTTCGAGGTGTACACACGGTGACCTTCCCACAATCCGGGAGGTTCATTCTACAGACTCAGCCCTAAAAACTACATTATATTTTATCACGGTTGGGGCCAAATATAGGTTATAAAGCTTCTATTTATAACCTATTAATCAAATGTATTTGAGCCTTCAAAACATAACAAACCGCTGCTAAAATTGCTCCACAATATTCTCCAAAATAGCTCCAACAAAATCTCCACAAATATCTCCATATTGTTATAACAACAAATAGAGAATAAAAAACTCTACAATAGATTCTCCTATAAAGTCTCCGTAATATATCTCCATAATTTAGGCTCCAAGTAACAACAAGTAAGTTATTACAATTCTACAAAAGATTCTCCTTAGGAATATTCTGCTTCATAACAGAATCCAATATGTCCGCTCAAACAAGATGTTGCGACATCTCCTTTGACATGTTGTTCCAGATGTTGAAACATTTCAGCACAACATGTTTCTTCATTAAATAGAACTTCAACCTGGTTTCTCCTTACAAGTTATAAATACTATTTAATCTATTGCTGCTAAATTAGTTTTACCAAACATAAAGCCAATACTAAAAATAGAGAATCAACAATGTTGTGTTGTTTGATTTGTTGGCAACATTGGATCTTGGTGAGAAATGAACTATGGGTGAGTTGCCTATTGTCTATGATTTTCCCGATGTGTTCCCTGAGGATGTAAGTGAGTTCCCGCCAGAACGTGAGGTGGAGTTTTCGATTGATTTAGTTCCTGGAACCAGTATTATTTCGATGGTTCCATATCGAATGTCTACTTCTAAGTTGAAAGAGTTGAAGATTTTCTTGAGAAGAGGTTTATTCTTCTGAGTGTGTCGTCATGGAGTGCACCTGTTTTGTTGGTTAATAATAAGGAAGGTTCCATGAGGTTGTGTGTTAATTATACACAACTAAACAAGGTGGCTATTAAGAACAAGTATCCACTTCCTATGATTGATGATTTGATGGATCAATTGGTTGGTGCTTGTGTGTTCAATAAGATTGATTTGAGGTTTGGGTATCATCAGATTCGTGTGAAAGCTGAGGATATTCAGAAAACTGCTTTTAGGACAAGGTATGGTCATTATGAGTATTCTGTAATACCGTTTAGTGTGACTAATGCTCCTGGTGTATTTATGGAATATATGAACGGGATTTTTCATGAGTATTTGGATCAATTTGTTGTTGTGTTCATTGATGATATTTTGATTTATTCCAAGAGTGAAAAAGATCATGCTGAGAATTTGAGGATTGTGTTATATGTGTTGAAGGAGAATAAGTTATATGCTAAGCTTTCTAAGTGTGAGTTTTTGTTGAAGTAAGTGAGTTTCCTTGGCCATGTAATTTCGAGTGGTGGTATTTCTGTGGATCCAATGAAGATTGAAGAGGCATCTCAATGGGAAGCTCTGAAATCTGTCTCTGAGATTAGAAGTTTTCTTGGTTTAGCTGGTTATTATCAGAAGTTCATTGAAGGTTTTTCTAAGATGGTGTTACCTTTGACACAATTGACAAGGAAAGGTCAATATTTTATTTGGACATCGCAGTGTGAGGCTAATTTTCAAGAGCTTAAGAGAAGGTTGACAACCGCTCCTATTTTGATTTTGCCTAATCCGGCAGAACCATTTGTGGTGTATTATGATGCTTCTTTGATGGGTTTGGGAGGTGTGTTGACGCAGAATGGACAAGTGGTAGCTTATGCTTCAAGGAAACTTAAAGTTCATGAGAGGAATTATCCGATGCATGATTTAGAGTTGGCCGCAGTTGTGTTTATTTTAATGATTTGGAGGCATTATTTGTTTGGTTCGAGATTTGATGTGTTTAGTGATTATAAGAGTTTTAAGTATATGTTTGATTAGAAAGAGTTGAATATGAGGCAGAGAAGATTGTTAGAATCATTGAAGGTTTATGATTTTGGTTTGAACTATCATACGGGTAAAGTGAATATTGTAGCTGATGCCTTGAGTAGAAAGTCTTTGCATATGTCGATATTGATGGTGTGAGAGTTGGATTTGCTTGAGAAATTTCGAGACTTGAGTTTGGTTTGTGAAGCGACTTCTTCGTGTGTTAAGCTTGGTATGTTGAAGCTTACTAGTGATATTTTGGATGAATTTCGAAAAGGACAGAAATATAATTTCGTTATGGTGGATAAATTGACGTTGATAAATCAAGGTCGAGGTGGTGATGTTATACCCCAAAAATTTCCCTCCTATTTTTTCAAGTCAATCCACATCTCCATACTCAAGAATTTCTCAAGGGTTGACCAGATGAACCCTCTCCTAAGCAATCAACCCACAACTAGGGTTTTGATTCTCTCAAGTCAAATATGAGTTCCATTGCCTCAAGTGGTAATCATACCTCCTCATATTTCTCAAGGTATCTCCATGTCAAGTTTCAAGCCTCACAACTCAAGTTTACTCAGTCAATTGCTTAGATGGTTGAAAATCAGTTGTATTGGAAAAAACGTCAACTGTGGTCAACATACAGTCAAACTTCATCATTTTTTGCCAACATCAATATTTTGAAGTCACATCCATCATTTGATCAAGGGTTGATCATGATTCATTAAGAAAACTCAAGATTTGATCAAAAGTCAAAGTTTCTAAATTAGGGTTTCTTGATAAAAAGTTAACAGAACTTTGACCAGGCATAACTTTCACATACTTTATCAAAAAATTTTCCACCAAAACTCATTTTGAAGAGAACTCAATTCTCTACAACTTTGTGTCTCACAAGCTTTGGCCAAAAATACTTCATTTGAGAGTTATGGATCAAGACATTATAGGTTCTTCTAAAAGTCAACAAAAAGTCATCCTTTTCAAAAGAAGTGTACATGAGCATGGAAACTTAAATGAAGATGAAACCAAAAGGAGTGTTTAGAGGACATATTAAGATTTCTAAAAAGTCCAAGAACACTTCAAAATGTTGAAAATTGAGCAAGATACAACTTAAACCCCAAATCAGAGCTTTAAACCCTTCGTTTATTTTATTTATTTTGGAATTTATTCACTTAAATCCAATTTTAATTAAAATAAAATACCAAAAATCAAATTAATAAATGCAAGGCTGGATATTTATCATTCTTGAGGTCCAAGCAAGCACAAATAGCTAGCCAATATTGTGCAAGGCTTGATTGAACAAGATTGAAGCAAATTTAGAAGCTTTTGATGCAAATTCGAAAGATTGGAAAATCAAATATTTTCTCATTGAATGCCATATATTTTCTCTACAAATCTTAACCTAATTCAGTCCTCTACATAAGCACAAGATATTCAAATTATAAGGACACAAACCCTTGCCTCCAAAAACCCTAAACAAAACTAAAAAATTTGTGCTCTTCAATCTACATAGTATACCATATTCCAGGCCAATTCAAGTCATTCCAAGCATTCCAATAGCTTCATTGGTGTTCTCAGAATCGTTCCAGACCCCTGCAAGCAAGAAAAACATCTAGAAATGTAAAATCACAGTTTCAATTTTCATTCATATTTTCAAAATCGATTTCATATATACATGCGTTTTAACATGAATTGGTCATATATTTGTGTTCCTGACATGATTTCGATGCTTTCTGTATAGCTTGATTTGAGTTTGAGTGCAGGTACACGATTCCACCATGGTTAGGGTTTAAAGCTCTGATTTGGGGTTTTTTGTTTTAGACAAAATTGGACCAAACTATGGACACCATCGTGCTCAAAATCAAATTTCCAATAGAACCATGATCCCACAATTAATTTATATTGCTTGTACTAAATTTTACCAATATACAAGTGTTATAGCTACAGACATGTCCGTAGGTAAAACCTTTACCCATGAAAAGGCTGTGGGTAAATTCCCAGGAAAATTTGAATTGGGGACGAAGTCCCTGCGCGCGTTTTTGGTTTTTAAATAATTTTATGGAAATATGTGTCTATCTATGTTTATTGTTTCATTGTTTAAACATCTAGCATGTCCAACACAGATGGCAAGGGAGAGGTGCATGTGAGTGAGGGGTCCTGGGTTCGATCCCTGGTGCCCCAAACAATTTTTTGCACTTTGTCTACTAACCCTATTTCCCATATTTTCTTTTTTTTTTTTTCAATTTTCTTCAATTATTTTAATTTCTTTTAAAATATTTTATAAAATGCTATAAAAATCACAAAAATATTTTTATTTTCAGAATTAGGTTAGAAAAATCCTTATTTAATTTTTGACACTAAAAATACTTTTTCTCTTTATTTAGATTAATTGTTTAATTAACCATGAAATTCACTTTTAATTTATTTTCTCAATTAAAACCATCCACAAAAAATCACAAAAAATATTTTTCTTTTAGAATTAGGTCTGAAAAAATATTTATTTAATTTTTAGCGTAAAAAATGTTTTACTTTGCTTTACATGTATTTAATTGTTAATTAACCATTAAATTAACTTTTAATTTGTTTTCTACATTAAAATCAACCTCAAAAATTCAAAAAAAATTTTTCTTTCTTTTAACTAGGTTCACTAACCCTAAAAACATTTTTACTAATCTTAAAACTTTTTATTACTAACATTTTCTCTTATTTATTCTATTATTTTGTATTTAAATATTACAAATCGATGTATAGCTCGCAAGGATATTTTTTGTAATAGCATAGATTTACTTTCTGCCTTTACTTTCTGCACCTCTATTATGTAACTATCCCAAATCCTTTTAATACCGTAGGTTTATTTTCTTCCTTTACTTTCTGCACTCATAAACTGTCTATAAATTATTTAGATGAATGCTAATAGGATTTCCTGGCAAGATGTAAAAACAACTTAGAAAACCCTAATTCAAGATTAACATATCTGAAATTAATACACTTTGCACACTCACACCCTTAGGGTATCATCTCTTGTTGCCTTCCGAATAAATAATGGTCATGTCTCTCGAACGTAGGGGTACCATTAGGAAAGGCGCTTACGAATAACATCATCATAGTCCCTTCGATACAAAGATCATAGTTCCTCGATGACCTTCGATGTTGCCTATGAATATATGATCTCGTCCCTCGGTTGTTGCCTACAAATAAGTGATGACCGTCCCTACGAAATTGCTAAGGTATCCTTACAATGTTGCCTTCAATGACCATACGATGACCCTACGATTGTCCCTTTACATCTAACGGATAAAGTTACCTACCAACTAATGATATGGATAGCCTTATCCTAAAGGAGAAGGAAAATAACAAGAAACGACCTTTCTGAGTAGGTAATAAGACTCTATTGCTTGCTCCAATGAAACAAAATCACTTTTCACACCTCACACTCTTTTCAAAATACTTTTCAAATCACACAAACACAGAATCTAACAAAGGACTTTCTTGTTCTTTTCACCTTTACTTTATTGGATAAAAGAAAAGTCAGTGGTGACTCTTGCTAACTGCAACATTTGCGATAAAATGCAAAACAAATAAGTCAGTTCTCCCACCGTGTTACAGAATTGGCGACTCTGCTGGGGAAACACCCAAAGAGAGGTTACCTTAGGGATTTAGATCATTTTTAAATTGCTTTCTCTTTGCTTTGTATGCTTTACTTTTAAGGGTTGTTTGGGTATTATATCTGTGGGGGATACTACACCCGGATCCAAGTTTCCTTAGGTAAGTAGCAATAGATCATCGCGTCTGTCCGACGTAGACTGAAATAGTTAAAATGATGGCTACGGTTAGTGTGACACTTTAGATGTCCTTATGTTCCTCATGTTTAGTTGAGCAAATATTTGGCATCTGTGTGGTATCGTCAAGCACTAACTAAACTTTTAGAACCCTAATTGACCCATCTTAACCATTAGAAGGTAGTGAGATAGTCGGCTTCAGTGTAGACTGAGGTTGGTTGATACTCGATGCTACGCTCATTGAGATTCGATTAATTTGAATTTGTATTATCTTAAGTTGCAAGACTAGAATTTATAGTGTATCACCCATTAATTATTAAAACAAACCAAGGCACTTAGTAGTAGGTATTAGTGTGTGTGGTTTTGGTTAATTTGGTTTTGTGAATTATATTAAGTGGTATATCTTATACCAAACACAAAATATAATAAAACAAGTACATGTGGTAGGTACTGTGTTAGTTGTTTTATATAATAAGAGGGTAAGGAAAAAAGAGAGATAGAAACCTAGAGAGAAAGAGAGAAAAGAGGAGGGGTTTTGGAGAGAAGGAAGAAAAAGAACAAGAGCAAATAGGGCTAGAGTTGTGGCTTGAAGAGGAAAAAATAGAGGAACCCATAACAAAAGCTTGCTAGAATCAAGAGTTAGAGGTAAGGGTTTGGTAATTTTCTATCCTATAAATAGATTAATGATAGATTTTATTTGAGTTAGGGTTATGAGGATTTGAGTGGTTCTTAAAAATTTCTTGGTTTAATTTGGTGTTTAGATTGTGATAATGAAAATATATTAGGTGGTGTTGTGCATCTTCCTCATTTGTGTTGTTTCTATCACTTTGAGAGTTTAGCAGAAAAATGAGAAAAAAAGTGATGAGCCGACTCATGCAGGAGGACCAGAAGGTGTGCGCCTTCCCGAGCGTGTGAGGGGAGAGTTTTTTAGGCATGAGCCGATGCATCACCTCATGAGTCGACTTATGCCTTGTTAAAAACAGGGTATGAGCCGACGCATTGCTTTTATGAGTTGACGCATTGCTTTTATGAGTCGAAGCATTGCTCTTATGCCTTTGTTCTCACATTTTTACCTCCGATGTTTGGTAAATAAAATAACGAGGGCTTGTGCCATTTTGATGATTATGACGATGTTGATGTCTTGTTATGTGTATGTGTTGTCTTTTGTTGAGTTGTATAAATTGCATAAATGAAGAGGGATTTTGCCAAAATGACGAGGGCTTTTTCCAAAATTACAAGGGATTTTGCCAAAATGACGAGGGCTTTAGCCAATGTTCCTAATTACGAACAAAATGTGTTGGCACCATATACATACATAGTCGAGGCACATTGTGTCGGTTATGTTTGTTTGAGTTCATTGGTTATGTGTTGTTTTATGATGATTTATGACGATTGTGATGAATTGCGATGATTTATGTGGTGATGATAAAAGTGTGTGAGATTGGAATATATGTTGAATATTACTTATTATCGATATCTCTTTATAATTCCAAAACTATATATTAATTATCATCTCTTTATTTATATGATTTGAATTATCTCACCCTTTACTTGTTTCGCTGTTACCTTTACATTGATAACATGCAGGTGATCCACGTTGATGAGGTGGATTAGCTCGAGTCATAACTTTTTGAGTCGCCTTGCTCTGATAGTGTAACACTCGGGATGAGCGCTTTTGTTGTTTTGATTAGGATAGTATACTTGTATATCCTGATAACTATATGGATTATGTTTATATCATAACATGATTATTTTGTTGATGTATATGTTTTTATATGGCATAGATGGTGATGTATCCACTGTCGTGTGCATAATTATATGCTTATTTGATGTATGATAACATGATCGGTATACCTGACTTTTGACTATTCGGATGATGCATTTTATTGCAAAGTGGAAACCATGGATATGTGATGCCTCAATTTATTTATGAAATTTTATTATTTTGAATTTTATTATTCTGATTTTTATTATTAATTTCGACAGGTAGAATTGGGGTGTTACATTTTGGTATCAGACCAGGTCGGTCTGTCCGGCCAAGTTGTTGAGTCCTTGGTTGTTTAACAATCAAGTATTGTTATTTGTTGATTCTAATCCTTGTTTTGTTGTGAGCAGAAATTGTGATGGCTAGAAGGAATACTGGTAGGAACGATGATGCCCTTGCTGCCGCTATGCATGCAATGGCTCAGGCGTTTCAAAATTCGCCAAATACTGACAAGAACATGGGGTCTCGTAGTTTGGAAACCTTCCAGAGGGAGAACCCTCATACCTTCCAAGGTAAGTACGATCCTGAGGGAGCTATAGCGTGGCTGAAGGAGATTGAAAGAATCTTCAGAGTGATGGATTGCACTCTTGTGCAAAAGATCCGCTATGGTGAAGAGGTGACGTGGGAAGTGTTCCGAAGGGAGCTCTTGAGAAAGTATTACCCTGAAGACGTGAGGGGAAAGAAAAAAATCGAGTTCCATGAGTTAAAGCAAGGGAATATGTCTATCACTGATTATGCAGCCAAGTTCACTGAGTTGGCTAAGTTCTATCCGTACTATGATGGACCAACTACTGAGTTCTCTAAATGCATAAAGTTTGAAAATGGCTTACGTCCTGAAATTAAGAAAGTAGTGGGTTATCAGAAAATTCGTGCCTTTGCGGATTTGATTAATAGCTGTAGGATCTTTGAAGAGGATAACAATGCCCACTACAAAATCATTTCTGATAGGAGGAACAAAGGTCAACAAAGCCGTGGGAAACCATATGATGTTCCGGTTGGAAAAGGGAAGCAAAAAGTGATTCAAGGGCGAAGAATTAGTGGGGGACATGCTCTTGCTAGCATTGTTTGCTTCAAGTGTGGAAAACCTGGCCACAAAAGTAATGCCTATAGAGTTGGAGAGGTGTGGTGTTTCTGATGTGGGCAGTTAGGCCACACAACTCATGATTGCACTCGTAAGGATGTGGTTTGTTTCAACTGTGGCGAGGGAGGACACATCAACACTCAATGTAAGAATCCAAAGAAGGTGCAAGGTGTGGGTAAAGTGTTTGCTTTGTTGGGAAATCAGACGGCAAATGAACATGGTCTCATTCGAGGTACTAGTTTCATTAATATCATTCCTCTCATTACTATTATTGATACTGGTGCTACTCATTACTTTATTGTCGCCGATTGTGTTAAGAGATTGGGTCTTACTTTATCTTCCTTGAATAGAGACATAATTGTAGAGGTTCTAGCTAAGGGCATGGTTAGTACTTCTTTTGTATGTGCAAGTTGTCCTTTATCAATCTTTGATAGAGATTTTGTTGTGGATCTTATTTGTTTTCCGCTTGTCGGGTTAGACGTGGTCTTAGGTATGGACTGGTTGAAAGCCAATTATGTTCATATCAATTGCTACGAAAACACTGTGATATTTTCTTCTTTCGAAGAAGAAGAACAAGCCATTTTGGTATCGATGAAACAGTTGAATGAATTCATTAAGGAATATACGTTGGTGTTTTTGTTGATGGCGACTCTATCTGTTGAGAGTCAGGATGTGATTGCAAACTTTCCAGTGGTGTGCGACTTTCCCGAAGTATTCCCTGATGAGATTCCTAGTGCACCGCCAGAAAGAGAAGTTGAATTTTCCGTGGATCTTGTACCTGGTACCATACCTATCTCTATGGCACCATACATGATGTTCGCGTCCGAGTTGTCAGAATTGAAGAGCCAATTAGAAGACCTGCTCAAGAAAAAGTTTGTGAAACCTAGTGTGTCACCTTGGGGAGCTCCGATTTTGTTGGTAAAGAAAAATGATGGTAGCATGAGACTTTACATCAATTACAGTCAATTAAACAAAGTGAAAATCAAGAATAGATATCCGCTTCCAAGGATCGATGATTTGATGGACCAATTGGTTGGTGCTCGCATGTTTAGTAAGATTGATTTGAGATCGGGTTACCATCAAATAAGGGTGAAAGACGAAGATATTCAAAAAATAGCATTCCGAACTAGATATGGGCATTACGAGTATTCAGTGACGCCTTTCAGTGTCACTAACGCACCAGGGGTATTCATGGAATACATGAATCGTATTTTCCATCCTTACTTGGATCGCTTCGTGGTAGTTTTCATTGATGATATTATGATTTATTCTAAATCGGAAGAAGAACACGTAAAGCATTTGTGTATTGTGTTAGAAGTGTTAAAAGAGAAGAAGCTTTATGATAAGTTATCAAAGTGCGAGTTTTGGCTAAGTGAAGTTAGTTTCTGAGGCCATGTCATTTCCGATAATGGCATTGTGGTAGATCCTTTGAAAGTTGATGCGGTGTTGAGATGAAGATTAGAAGTTTCTTAGGCTTGGCTGGTTAATATAGGAGGTTTATCGAAGGCTTTTCAAAGTTGGCACTTCCTTTGACGAAGTTAACTTGTAAAGGAGCTGCATTTGTGTGGGATGTCAAGTGTGAAGAAAGTTTCATGGAATTGAAGAAAAGGTTAACAACGGCTCCAATTTTGATCTTGCCTAATTCGGAGGAACCGTTTGTGGTTTATTGCGATGCTTCCAAGATGGGTCTAGGTGGTGTACTTATGCAAAATGGCAAAGTGGTTGTTTATGCTTCTTGGAAATTGAAGATTCATGAGAAGAACTATCTTACACACGACTTGGAACTTGCGGCGGTTGTTTTTGTACTTCATATTTGGAGGCACTATCTTTATGGTTCTAGATTCGAGGTGTTTAGTGATCATAAAAGTTTAAAGTACTTGTTTGATCAAAAGGAACTTAACATGAGACAAAGACGGTGGCTAGAGTTGTTAAAGGACTATGATTTTGGATTGAATTACCATCCGGGTAAAGCTAATATGGTGGTCGATTCCTTAAGTCGAAAAACCTTGCACATGTCACTTTTGATGGTGAAAGAGTTGGAAATGATTGAACAATTTAGAGATATGAGTCTTGTGATCGAGGTGACTCCGAAGAGTGTTATCTTGGGAATATTAAAGATCAATAATGATTTCCTTGATAGCATTAGAGAAGCTCAGAAGCTTGATGTGAAGCTTGTTGACTTGTTGGTTGGTATTGGACAAACTGAGAATGAGGATTTCAAATTGGATGCTCAAGGTGTGTTGAGGTTCCGAGATAAGATTTGTATTCCCGACGATGTGGACTTGAAAAGAATGATCTTAGAAGAAAGTCACCGAAGCACTTTGAGTATTCATCCTGGACCCATGAGTCGGCTCATGCAGGCTATTTTGAGAAATTTGCTTATTTTTGATGTTCCTCACTTGCACCAATTTGAAGCATGATATATTTGCATAGATAGGTTTTTGACAAGCATTAAAACACTGTACTTTCACCTTTGTTCTTACATTTTTACCTCTGATGTTTGGTAAATAAAATGACGAGGGCTTATGCCATTTTGATGATTATGACGATGTTGATGTGTTGTTGTGTGTATGTGTTGTCTTTTGTCGAGTCGCATACATTGCATAAATGACGAGGGCTTTTGCCAAAATGATGAGGTCTTTAGCCAATGTTCCTAATTACGAACAAAATGTGTTGGTATCACATACATACATAGTCGAGTCACATTTTGTTGGTTATGTTTGTTTGAGTTTATTGGTTATGTGTTGTTTTATGATGATTTATGACGATTGTGATGAATTGCGATGATTTATTTGGTGATGATAAAAGTGTGTGAGATTGGAATATATGTTAAATATTACTTATTATCGGTATCTCTTTATAATTCTGAAACTATATATTAATTATCATCTCTTTATTTATATGATTTGAATTATCTCACTCTTTACTTGTTTCATCGTTACCTTTACATTGGTAACGTGCAGGTGATCCGGGTTGATGAGGTGGATTAACTTGAGTCATTACTTTTTGAGTCGCCTTGCTCTGATAGCGTAACATTCGGGATGGGTGATTTTGTTGTTTTGATTAGGATAGTATACTTTTATATCCTTATAACTATGTGGATTATGTTTATATCATAACTTGATTATTTTGTTGATGTATATGTTTTTATATGGCATAAATGGTGATGTATCTACTGCCGTGTGCATATTTATATGCTTATTTGATGTATGATAACATGATCAGTATATCTGACTTTTGACTATTCTGATGATGCATTTTATTGCAAAGTGGAAACCATGGATATGTGATGCCTCAATTTATTTATGAAATTTTATTTCTCTGATTTTTATTATTAATTCCGAAGGGTAGAATTGGGGTGTTACAATAAACACCTATACCTCATGCAAGCCTTAAACCTAGGGTTATTGTGTGAGTTGCTTGCGTGTGCTATTTAAACATGACATCATGACATCATAACATCATGTCATTTCTAACCATTTCAAGGACCTAGGGATTTATCTTTGATCTTTGTTGTAGGGTTATGGCTTCCAGGAAGGCTATCCGAATCAACTTTGTGGGCATACCTTCTCAGCTCAAGGATTTAGTCTCGCAAGTTCATGGTTATCACTCTCTTCTCATAAATACTAGGAGACTTATTCTCTTTACTCGACTTGGTTTATTTTACCTTGCACCTTCCTGAAGATGAAGAATAAACAAGGTCTGAAGTGGTCTCAAAGGTTGATGTCACTCTCTCATTCGTATATCCATTGGTGTCTCTACTCTCAAAAAGACTTCACTTTCATTGAGCGCTGTGGAGAATTCCCTAATGTACCGCTACTTGGCATAAAGGGAGGTATCACTTATAACCCTTCTCTAGCGTTACGACAGTTTGGTTAAAGTTCCTCGGTTAGATGTACACGCGAAATAACGCGGTATTATCGTTAAACCATCATCGAAACTAAACAAATAAATACTAATTACCACTTTAATTGAAATAAAAATGATAATAACACAAAACGCGGTGTCCCAACATGTTTCTCGGTTAGATTTACACGCGATAACATGGTATTATCATTAAACCGTCATTGAAACTATTCTCGAATATTATTCAAACACAAACTACAATCGAAATAAAAATGAAAACAAGATGATATCCTAATGGTTTCTCGGTTAGTTTCTATGCGAATAAACGCGAAAGCAACTTCACCTTCATTGAAACTACAATATAATCCTTATCATATATTCAATCAAAACAAAGTAACACCTTAAGATGGTGTTCATGCCAAACAAATTAAAACAACTTCAATATTAAGCAACAGAATGCAATCGAAACAGAAATTCACGGCTAAATGAAGATAAAGAATCAAAAGCTCTAATTCAAATTACCAAACTACTTGCACTAAATTCATATAAAGAAACTACTCATTTCAGAATAAAACTGAACACCAACAAATTGATACAAACACTTTGTCACACCCTTACACAAATTATAACACATTCTGTCAACATAAATTTTTTACAACATTGTCAACAACTCAACTAGTTCTTTCAATAGAAATTCCATGGCATCTTTACTGCATAACAATTAATTTCAACATAATTTTATCAATCAAAATTGCAGCATCATTTAACACAAATAACATCACAGATTTCATAAACATAACACAATCATGCTCATAATCCAGAATTTAACTAAGAGTGGTGATTTCGAAACTTACTGAAAATGTCAAAGCTGCTGTTGAAGTCAAAAGATAAGTTGCGAGGCAGTGACGGAGGGGTATGGTGGAATACGGTGGGGGTGGTGTTTGGGAAAAAGGTAGGAGATAAAGTGGGAAAGATGGTTTGTGAGTTACAGAGGGAGTGTTACGTGTGAGAGGCTAGGGAAGCGTAAAAGTTCTGGGTGTTTGAGAATGATGAAAAGCCATTTTATTTTGTGGATATCTTTTTCATTTTCCTTATGCCTCCTCCATTTTTTTCGTGGCCTCCCTTACTGTAGGTTAGTAACATACATATATACAAAAAAAATTAGGTTTTTCAACATTTTTTCAAATGGCAAAAATGCCATTTTGACAAAAATGGGTCACAAAGCCCAAAAGATTAAAAAATAATCTACCCAGAAACATTTTTGTTTTGATTTTTTGAGATAAAAATTGGACACTTAAAATTGTCAAAAATGATATAAAATCGAACACTAAATTATCCGAAAAATAACATGAGTACATTAAAATAAACTACGGGTCTCATAGATTAAAGAAAAATTATTGAAAAGTTTAAAATCGAAATAAAATGATAACAAAGAATACCCGGCTTTAAAATGCTTACGGTTAAAACGAGACTTCGAAACGTATCGAAAAATTAGGGAGAGCACATTTTTATGATTTACGCGACACGTAAATTTATAAAACAGTGAGTAAAAGATGAAAACTTGAAATATTTTTTCCGCTAATTTTTGCACAATATTGAATCGCTTTTAACAGTCTGTTTATAAAACCGAAATATCGATATCATCGACATATAAATAATTTAAAACGATGCAATAAATAGGCAGAGAGGTAAAAATAAATGAAGTAAAATAACAGATATTTTACAATTATAAAACGATGCAAATATCGATTTAAACTGACTTTTGGTCAATTTAAATACGACTTATGATGTAAATGCAATGAGTGAATGATTGTTTTTTTTATATAAAGAAAAAGCGAGTAGAAAAATATCAGGGTAAAATTTGGGGTGCAACAGTGGTATAGCAGGCAAGCAAATAGTTGGTGTTATGTTTTACCGGGTGATATATACCGGTTAGGTTATATTGTATCGTGTCCATAGAGATTGGTTATTGATTCTTCGTTCGACAATTCTACCGTTAATGAGTTTGGGAACAAATGAGTTGAAAATAAAAGACAAAAAGTAAATGAACAAAAAGTATAAAGGATAGACAACTTGTCCGGAACGAATGCACACTACCCGTCACAGACTTAAATCTACTATCCAATTATACTCGGCAAACGATACTCGTTTGTGTTATCACATACCTCTCACAACCTAAGTTATTTCTAACCCAAATCGAGAATCCTCCCGAATCACCTCGATAGCCATGTCTGGCCTATCTCAACAACCAGAAGTCAACTGTGTCACCTCCATACCCATCTCTGGCATACTTCACCAATGCAGAGGCATTAAGATCAGATACACTAAATGAATGTCAGCTCTAAACCCATTTCTAGCATTCAGAAACTAACAAATAATCATCCTAGGTAAGAATCTAAGCAATCTATCTCTAGCAAAGCTCAAATCCCTAACATAGAGTAAAAACCTAAGACAATTACCAACACAGATTCATAAAGCAAACTTTATACAACGCTAAGGGCGAAAATTATACATGAGTTCAAGGTACATATACATACATAACCAACAAAATAGAGAAATACAAAGAGAAGAGACAAGATACACTACTCATTTACACCATTTTGTCAGAGCCTATCGAAGAGAAATCCACCTCCAGTCAACCATGAGCAAGACCCTAGTGTTGTTTTCTAAGCTAATCTATCAAAAACTATATGAGTGGTGGAATTGGGAGAGAAAAATCACAACCCAAAAACATACTACCAAAAATGAAATGAAAAGGAAAGATAAAGAAAATTTGTTCCGCAAGAATCGTCCGGCGAAATAAAGCATCACTCGACGAACCTTCTTATAAACTTGGCCCAAATTAAGCCACGTCCTCAACCTGACCAAAATATCTACCGTCGTCCGACAACGGTCAGCTTCGCCCAACGACTCTTTTTTTCCTCGCCCAACGACCAGCAGCGAAGCAAGGCAGGGAAAAATCCCAAAATTGAACCTTCCTCTCCCCCCCCCCGTCGCCCGACAATGCAGAAGCGATGACCTTCGCCTGGTCATCGCCCGACGAACCTTCTCAATCCAGAAACTTTTGTTGCTTTTCCTGCATAACTTCAATGGCTTCCATCTATTTGCCTTATTCCTTTATTGATCAACTTGCATCTTGGAGATCCATTTGGACTTTATTCTCAATGCTCCAATAATGCAACAAATACCTACAATATATATACAAAACTAATCAAACGGTACAATATGTACACAAAATGCAATAAAACATATTTACAACAAAAAGCGGGGTTATTTAACGATATTAACAACAAAAGAATAGATAAGTGCCACAAAACATATACAAAATAACTACATTTTGGAACTTATCACCATGACAGGACACAAGTATGTGTTTGGAGACTCTACTTCTCCTGCTATTGCTGCCAGCAATCCTGGCCCCTCTCATAGTTGTCAAAATTCTCAAAATGTTCCTAGGTCTAGTAAAGGCCTTGGTTTGTATCATTATCCAAAGGATAATACCGATACCACAAATTCCAGTCCACTGGACAATAATAATCTCAGTTCTCCTTTATCTGCCTCACAAGATAAGTCTTTATCTCTCTCTCTCACTCTTCCTCTCTCTCTCTCTCAGTCCAACACTTTTGGGAGCTTCATATAATTTTCTGCTTCTTCTTCATCTCCCTCAATTACACGAAGTATCATCCCCACGTCTCTTGTTCAAAATCAACACCTTATGCTCACTAGAGCAAAGATTGGAAACTCTAAACCAAAAATCTTCATAACCACCATTGAATATGAACCAACAAGCACAAAACAAGCTCTCACAAAACTTAAATGGGTTCAGGCCATACAAATAGAGTATGATGCTCTCATAGCCAACCAAACCTAGACTCTCACATCTTTTCCTCCTTATAAAAAAATTGTTGGATACATGTGGGTTTTCAAAATCAAAGAAAATGTTTATGGTACTATTCAGAAGTACAAAGTTAGACTTGTTGCCAAGGGCTTTCATCAACAACAAGGTTTTGATTTTACTGAAACCCTCTCACTTATTATGAAGCCTACTACCATTAGACTCATCTTGACACTTGCTTTGACTTACAAGTGAGACATTCAACATATTGATGTCAATAATGCTTTCTTAAATGGTGAGCTCCATGAAGAATTTTACATGATTCAACCTACTGGGTTTGTAAATGCTGATAAGACTCTTGTGTGAAAATTGCACAAAGTTATCTATGGGTTAAAACAGGCCCTCAGGGCCTGGTATGAAAAACTTGCCAAGGCTCTCATCTAGTTTGGTTTCATTCATTCCAAGTGTGATCACTCCTTGTTCACATATCAACATCAAGGCATTTACATGTATATTCTAGTATATGTAGACGACATTTCGATTACAGTTTCAAGTTCCAAGCTCGTTCATGATCTCATCACTAAATTGCACTTTGAGTTTGCTTGAAGAAATTGGGCAGGACTGCTTACTTCTTAGGTATTGAAGTTAAATTTCAGCCTAATAGATCTCTCATGCTCTTACAATCCAAATATATCAAAGATATCTTATCAAGAGTTAACATGGAGAATGCACATGATGTGCCTACACCTATCTTGAGTACTTCCAAGTTGAGTAGGCATATCACAGATCTATTCTCTAATCCACAGAAGTACATGTCTATTGTTGGAGCGTTGCAATATGTTACCTTGACAAGACTTGACATAGCTTTTAGTGTTAACAAAGCTTATCAGTTTAAGGCATCCCCCATTGGCACCCACTGGCAGTTGTGCGTCGTATTTTGAGGTATCTCAGCGGCACAATTTAATATGGTATGATGTTATCTCCCTCTCCTGCAAGTCAGAAATTCTCTCTTCGTGTATATAGCGATTCTGACTGGGATAGTGACCTAGATGACAGGCGATCAACCTCTGGTTCATGCATATTTTTTGGTCCGAACCTTGTGTCATGGAGCTCGAAGAAGCAATCCCTAGTGGCTCGTTCCAGCAAAGAGGTAGAGTATCATGCACTTGCTCACTCCACTCCAGAACTTTTATGGATAAAATCTTTGTTGGCTGAACTTAAAGTCCCTTTGTATACTCCCACACTATTATGAGACAATCTAAGTGTTGCTCGTCTGTCTCACAGTCCTGTTCTTCATGCTCAAACAAAGCTATCGAACTTGATATCCACTTTGTGAGGGAGAGAGTTATGTCTATTAAGCTGCTACTTCAACATGTGACGGCTTCAGCTCAGATTGCTGATACTCTAACCAAACCTTTGGGCACTGCAGCTTTCCAGGATTTGCAATCCAAACTCAAGGTTCACTAAGTTCTTCACTCCCCTTGAGTTTGAAGGGGGCTGTTAAGTATATTCACTAATATATAATTAGTGTGGTAAACTTGTATTAAACTGTTTTAGTTGTGTACTAGATTTGCTAGCTATAATTCTATTACAGAAAGTTAAGATTAAGCAATTGTTTGGACTGAATATATAAAGTCTCTTATACATCGTAGAAAGGTTGAGATTTGAATGAAAAACTTATTCTTCACAATACTTTTCTCTTTTTCTCTTACAATCACATTGTTCATTCTTCACTTTGTAATTGATGAAACTTTTCGTTCATCTTCAACAATCCTTATGCCCCCCTTTAATTAACAGAATCTGTCACATTCATTTCAACACACTCTTCACCAGGGGAATGAATGTGCAAATTGTCTTTGCTAAACATGGTATGTCCTCTAATGAGGTGGTTCCAACATAAGAACAAACATACCATAAAGTATTTCTTTCTTTTTCTCCCTCTTTTTTATATACAAAAATAAACATCTTTTCTTTATGAGTTTAATAGTTAAACTCACACTAACACATTAAATGTAACCAAAAAGAAATATTACAAGTTTACACCTGCTCTCTACCGTATCTTATGTGGTTTCAATTTTTTATAATTTAGAATGTACCTAAATCTATTTACCTCTAAAATAGCATCTATTACCAGTTTGTCCTCTACTGATTTTTGTTCTCTCACTACCTCTACCTATTAAATTATATCATATTCATAAGGTATACTTTGTAACAAATCCATTTAAATGTTCTAAAATGTAAGACAGATCAGTATCTATTGCGTGTAAGAAAGAATGCAGCTGGTTCCGTTGAAAATGAGCTTAAATCAAATTCTCACAACGTGCCCTCCATCTCTAATTTGGCTGGTTATTGACTTATTAATTATGCATGCTCCATGCTCCTCAGGCCAGCAATAATCAATTAAGATAAAATATTGCTCCAGGGTTGATGGATCAGTTTACAAAGGCTTGAGCCTTAAAAGTGTGATCGTCTCAATATCTTATGTTCATTTTTATGTTAAATGAGTTTATACAAAATCTTACTCTGTTTTTAAATGAACTCTCGTTAATAACCAGTGTAATTAGTCTTCTTGAATTTATCAGTTGAAAGGCCAAATACCAAATTTTAAAGAACATAAGTTACAATATTAAGAAATTACAAAACAATCAAAATAAAGTGACACTATCTCGAATTAGAGAATCCTACAATTAGATTTGTTAAAAAATGATCCGACTCATTCTACAGACGCGTGAGTTCATATTCTGTTATCGACGTAAACACACATTGGTATATATTTTTCCATGGGCTTCGAGTTTTATTCTCACCATAACTTCATAAAGGTATAATCCAAATGATAATTTCACAAAACAAAAATCACAAATTAAAATAAAAGAATTTCAACTATGTATTGATAGTTTTTTTGTTCATGTAAGAGTAGCAGAGAATGAAGACATAGAAAAACTACCAGGACTACCCTCAAGAAAAGACAAAGCTCTTTCCAAATTAGCAACAATATCAACCATATTAGGCCTTTCTCTACCCTCCAAATTCACACAATGCATAGCAGTATAAGCCATAATCTCAACAGATTCAACTTCATTCACTTCAGGCATTCCAACTCTATCATCCAACAAACTCCACATCTCTCCTGAACCTATCTTTGCTCCTGCATACTCCACCACACCAATAGGACTCGAACCACCTTCGGTTTTAAACACTGCTCTTTTACCTGTCAAAAGCTCCAACATCACAACACCTAAACCATAAACATCACTTTTTGTTGTTAAAACATTCAATACATAGTACTCTGGATCTATGTAACCAACCGTTCCAACCGCTTTCATATCAGACATCAGTTCTAGTTCGGTTTCTTGCCAGATCAACGATAATCCAAAATCGGAAACTCTAGCGTTCCATTTTGAATCGAGAAGTATGTTCGAAGATTTAATATCTCTATGAATAATCGGTGGAACCGCGTAATTATGAATGTACTCGATTCCTCTCGCAGCGTCTAATGCAACTTTGATTCTCATTTTCCATGAATTCATAATGCTGCCGTTTTTCTCTACATTGTTCTTATCATGCAAGTGATCATGAAGTGATCCGTTGCTCATGTACTCGTAAACAAGAAGCCTCTCGTCGTTCTCTTCGCAGAAACCAATTAGTCTCACCAAATGCTTGTGGTGAAGCCTTGATAACAATGTTATCTCAGAATCAAAAGATGTCTCTTTCTCTTGGAATTTCTTCTTCTTCGCGTTATTTGCGCACGTTGTATCGCCTCTTTTAATCGCGACTTCGCGGCCGTCTAGTAACCTCCCTTTGTAAACACATCCAAAACTACCGGCACCAATTTTGTTTTCAACTGAGAAATTGTCACTAGCTGAAACTAATTCCCAAAACGTGAAACTCTCGGTTCGGTCTAGTTGCTTCGACGATGAACCACTTCTTAACCTACTCGAGCTTTGTCGTTTGCTCGAAAAAGATCTTAATGTTGTTGTTGTTCCATTGTTATGCACTGGAGCTATATCAACATAAGCATCATCAGATTCACTACTTGTAGGTTGAACAGAATTATCGATTTTCGCCTTTAACAACTTTCTTGCACCAATCATAAGAAAATAAAGAATGGTACATAATCCTGCAAAAGCACCAACTGATCCAATAATCAGAAACATCAACAATTTCCAACCCGTTAAGCCTTTTTCACCTTTTTCGCCTTTTTCATCATCAATAGAAGATTGATTCTTAGGCGAAGATATCGGCGGTGGTAAATGCACGGCGAACGGAAACTCCCTTCGACATTGATAACAAATAGTCCCAAATCCATGACAAAGAAAATCAGAATTTGGATACACACCACAAGAGCTACAAGAATCACTTACAACACATGGACTAGGAAGAATCATTCCTAATGGAACATAAACATCACTAATCAAATGAGGCTTAGAATACCAATTAGGGTTACCCCAACAAATTAGAGACAAATTCCTAGTTGTTAAACCACAAACAAAATCCAAACCAGCAACAACTGTCTCAAAAGAAACACCTTTCATCACATCATTATTCACATCATCATCGCTATCGATATCGAAATCGAAATCATCACCCCAACATTGAACAAACCCATTTTTGATTCTAATGCCACAAGTGAAGTTTTCACCTAAAGCAAGACCTGAAAAAACATAACCAGAATTCAAAGGAACATTGAACTTACCAGAATCATTGTTCTTGTTCTTTCCTTTACAAACCAAAACTCCATCAAGAGTTGTTAGACCACAAACATGAGAAACACCAGAAACCAATGTTGACATTGATACATTCTCAAACTGTTTCTGAATCAAATTCTCCACCCCCTTTTCTCCATTTACACCCCAACAAAAAACTCTATAACCCACCTTCAATATTCCACAACAAAAACCATAACCACAAGTAACACTTCGAAACCGAAAACTTTCATCAGGAGAAGGAAACTCAACTCCACGATAGCCTCTCCAACACTTCACCACACCAGAGTGCAACACTCTAGCACAAACATGATCATCACCAACAGCTACATCACTCAACTGAACATCTTCACTGTGATACAATCTTTTTGGTTTGAGAAAAGACGTTAGAGTCGTTGTATCCCAACAATGGAGGCTGAGGCCATTCGAACGGAGGCCGCAGAAGAAGCTCCGGCCACCTGAGATAGACTGAAACGAAACGTTGGGGAGGAATATTGGAATGAGTTTCCCGTTTTGGTAGCATTGGATGTATTGGTGAGGCTTTCCGGCGACTATGCCGCAGATGGTGGATGTGTTGGAGATGATGGCGGTTGTGGAGGCGGTGCCGAGGGTGTTGACGGTGGTTATGGTGAAACAAACGGCGAAGATGAAAAGGAGAGAAAATGGTGTCATTGGGAAGGTGAAGGGTTGTTGTTTTTCTTCATTGATGAGATTTTGAGAGAGAAAAATGGTTGAAAAGTTGAATGAAGAAAGAGTGTTGTGAGAAAATTGGCATAAACTTGAACATGCTATTGTATATTTTTTATGAACATGACATAGCTACTACTATTATTATGCACAAAAATAAACCTTCCACTTTTTTAAATAAAATAATGGTGTATTATTATTATTTTTATATTTTTTAGAATTTGAATTTGAATTTTGAATAAAATAATGATTAGAATATTAAGTATGAGGATTCTTTTTGAAAATTGGAGAATTAGACAAAAATGATGATAAATTGATGTGCTTGAAAATTGGAATTGCATAGTTATGATAGTAATGAATGGTAGTCAACCTTGGTTATTTTTGGAATATCAATGGAATTTATTTGGTTGAAATGAGGAGGATAAATGAGACTTAAAGATGAAAGAGGAAAATAATACATTCATGGTTCATGTTTGAATTACAAACATGATTGTTAATTTTTTTTTTAAATGTCTTGACTAGTCAAACAAGAGTGAAGTAGAGAGGTTTTATGTTTTGAGATTAATGACTATATATTGAGAATATCAATCCTCTTCTCATATTTATATACCTACTCTTCTAACCAGTACTTTCATCTGATTAGCACTTTCATCTCGTGCATCGCACGAGACAAATTATAGATAAATATTATATGTTATAAGGATTTTTGTTGATTGAATAGTTGAAATACATAGAAATGAGTAGTTGGGTTTTAATATTAATTAATTAATATATTTATTGAAAAGAGAAAAGAAAATAATGTGCTTAAAAATTGTTTAGGCGGAATTTTACTCAAAATTTAGTGCTTAAGTGTGTATTATATTTTAATATATTAAAGATTACTATTATAAAAAATAATAATTTTATATACATTTAAAAAGTATAAATTAAAAAAATTATAATTAAGTACAATTAGTTTTTAAAATTCTATATAAAATACAATTTAAAAATACTAAAATAATAGTTAATATTTAATGTTATCATTGTAAAATCAAAATTAAGATTTTGAATTTCATTAAATCGGTGATCTTCAATGATGTTTAATGGAATCTTTGATGATGTCTGTCAAAAATATTTTTGATGATGGTATTTATCAAAAGAAGGTTTATCAAACTTCATCATTTAGAAAAAGTCAAGTCTTATATGAATTAAATAAAGAATCTTGAAGCTTTAAAGATTGTGAAAGAGACGAAGTCTGAAAGCTCGACGGTTCTATATATGAGTGATCATAATATTGTAGAAATATTAGAATAATTTTTAAATTACTAAGTCAATGCACACATTCATCTTATAGTGTTTTAAATATCACTAAATTTGCTAAAACATGCACATAATCGATTAAGGCCCTTAATCAATCAATTAGAACAAGGCATAAAACTTCTTAATAGATCAACAACACTCCTAATTGATTAAGACACTAGTCATTATAGGTTTTCCTATTTTAGAATTAGAGTTGTCTTACTTTGAAACTCGTAATTGATCAACCATATGGTATAGTTGATTATGAAATTTAAAGTCCCAAGGATTCTTTTTCTTTTTGAGCAAAAAAGTTCAACTATAAATAAAGGACTTCTCTTCACTTTCAAACTATACGAGAAAACATATTTTTACATATTTTCTCACATTCTAATTCTCTCTATTTTATTTATTTCTTTTTAACTAAATTTCCTTATTTCTTTGACAGTGAAAAACATCTAGCGAGGATTTTTGTTTATTCTGGTGTTAGGATTAACATTGTAATTTACATAGGAGAAGTTTATCTCTTGTGCAATATTTCTTGATAGAAGATGTTATTTGGTTAGTTAGCTAAACCAACAAACCCTCTCATTTGGTTCATAAGATTTCCAGTCAAAATATTTGTTTGATTTGTGAGCTTAGCCCGATGTAAAATCTCTTTTTTTGGTTCGTGATATTGTCCATCAAATTTTTGTTTGGTTCATAAATTTATCCCGGTGTAAAAGCTCTCGCTTCATTTAGGGATTCGTAACACCCTGATATTCATTGAATTAAGTCTTATAATTAATTATGTGATGTTATGGTTTTAGATTTATTGGCGAGTCTTTTTATGTGTAGGGATACCTTGTTGAAGGGTAGTTACCTGAGAAAATGTATGAAATAAGGTAGAGGGGTGTATGACCAAAAGAGTACAGAAATATGGGTGAAGGAAGAATGTTATTTAAATATTCTTATATTATTATATTAGTATAATAATGTTAGTTATAATAAATAAATAAATAATTATTTGACGCATGAACTTGGGTTCAAAGGTATTATGTTGTGCTGCTATGTGGAATCCTGCAAATGTTTTGGAATTTGTTTGCTATATCGATGTGTGGTTATCACTGTATGTTTTGATAGGAAAGTGATGCAATGTTACCTACAGGGGTGAAGTGCATCAACCATGGTAAATGTTGATGTGCATATTATTGATGTTGTATGATTTTGTACATATTGTTGTACCCTAAAAATTTTCCTCCCATTCTTAAGGTCAATTGGTTCAAGATACCTCCTCATGCCCAAGACTACTCAAGGAATGACCACTCAAGTCCTCCTCCTAAGCAATCCATCCACAATTAGGGTTTTGTTTATCTCAAAGAAAAAGTGATTTCTAATGTCTCAAGTGGTCTTCATGCTTCCTCATATGTCTTAAAGTATCCACATGTCAAGTTTCAAGCCTCACAACACAAATTTACTCAGTCAATTGCCTAGATAGTTGAAAATCAGTTGTATTTGACAAAAAGTCAATTGTGGTCAACATATAGTCAAACCTCATAACTTTTTTGTCAACATCAAGATTTTTAAGTCACATTCATCATTTGATCAAGGTTTGATCATGATTCACCAAGAAAACTCAAGATTTTACCAAAAGTCAAAAGTTGCTAAATTAGGGTTTCTTATGGAGAAGTCAACAGAATTTTGATCAAGCATAACTTTTCACATACTTTATCAGAAAATCCTCCACAAAAGCTCAAGTCTAAGGAAATTCAATTCTTTACAACTTTGTCTCTCATAGGCTATTCCCAAAAAATACTTCATTTGAGAGATATGAGCCAAGACATTATAGGTCCTTTCAAAAGTCAACAAAAAGTCATCATTTCTCAAAGAAGTGTACATGAACATGGAAGCTTAAATGAAGATGAAACTAAGGAGAGATTTTATAGGACATCCTAAGATTTCTAAAAATTCCAAGATTACCTCCAAATATTTAAGATTGGGCAGAATATGATTTGTGCGAGTTTGGTAATTTTGAGATAGTGCATGAAGAGAATATTGAGCAATCTTGGAATTTCGCCAAATGGGCCTATATTTTCATGTCTGAGACATGTTTCTAACATTGTCAAGAAGCCCTAAGCCCATCCATGTGTAACACCCCAAATAATTCAATATTTAAAATAATTAGAATTTTTAATTATTAATTTAATTAAGAGTTTAATTATTAATGTTTGGAATTATTGGAATTAATTAATTAATTAAGGAAGGAAGGTTGGTGGTGTAAGGAGTAATTAGAGGGTGTGAGGAGTAAAATACTCTACCCATACTAGTTATTATTTTATTTTATTTATTGGAATAATAAAAGGAATGATAAAAGGAAAAGAAGGAAAAGGGAAAAAGAAAAGGAATTGAGGTTTTCACTCTACGTACATGGGAGAAGAGAAGACAAAGAGGGAAAAAGCCAAACGCCGAGAATTCGAAGAATCATCGCGAGGTAAGGGGTGATTTCATTCAATTATAATGCCTTATGGGTTTTAGGATGCAATTGGATCATTAGTATGTTAGGAATCATGAAAATTTGATAATTTGGGTTTTATAGGATTATCCCTAAATGTGTCAAATTATAGGAATTTGAAACCGTAGTAATGTTATGAAATGTTTGAGAATAAATGAATTGAGCCATGTAGTATAATACTGATGGTTGTTGGATGAAAATTAGTGTTTTTGATGTTTGGATCCGTATGGGAATGCTATGGGATAAGTTGGAAACATTTTGCTGTCAAAACTAGTGTTTTCTGCCACTGTGGGTCGTGGGAACCGGTTTCCATGTGGGAGAACCCGGGTTCCCAGTGTTTTGATCACTAAAAATGGCATTTTTGAACGCAGGAACCGGTTCCCCATATGGAGGAACCGGGTTCCACTGTTTCTTTTTGAAAAATACTAAACTTTAAAAATTCATAACTTTCAAACCGTAAGTCCGTTTTGAGCGCCGTTTTGGACGTTGTTTCTTAAATTTAATACTCTATTTTATGAAATGAAGGGATTTCCTGTAACTTGAAATTATTTTGAAAATGTGTCGAAATTCCGATTTGAGCGGTTGTTATTCAATGCATACTTGGTGTATATGCAGTAGTGTATCTGTGGTATTTAATTGTATCAGGATTGTGTGAATGGAAGGCATGTTTATGCTGCTGATTTTGTGCATGATCGTTGAGGATATCATGTTTTGGTTTTGAATTCAGTTTATGATAATTTGGTGTATTCATGGATTGATTGAATGTTGCATCTGGTCAGGCGTGCATATGCATTCTGGTGAAGTTAATTCCCATTGTGTGGAGTTTGACTTGTATTTGCCAATAACCGTGCCCGGGTGATGATGGGTGGTTAGGCTGGATTCGTGTCCGGGTGATTATGGACGAATCGATGATGACTGTATCCGGTGATGATGGATCGGTGTGACTTGTTCACGTTTGGTACCACATGCATAGAGTCTGCATTGCATATGGAATTGTAACATGCTAGGATGGTTTTCAGTGTTATAATTTCATTGATTGTTATATTGAATAATGTTTGGTGTGAGATGTATTTGTGGATTGTACTATGATTACATTAATGATAGTGAACTAATATATTGAATTGATCCGTTGTGTTTAAAGAACGTATAATGCATTCTATATTGAATAGAGATCTCACTCTTACTTTAATGATTTCAGATTAAAGTTAGCAGCTCAGGAGTCAGTGAGGATGGCTTATAGAGCTATGTCGTATATTGTCCGCGGGTGTCAGTGTCATGCTCTGATAGTTGTAACACTAGGGGAAACGTTCGAATGATGAGTTTTATTTTATACTCCATTGTTTTTAATTCATGTTGGGAATATTTACGAATTGAAGTTATTCCGGTTTTGAGATATTTTCCGCTGTGTAGAACATGACGTTGATTTTGAGTATTCTATTTTAATAAATTCCTTCAGTTAAGCATGATTACTGTTTGGTTATGAGATTTTATATTTAATTTGAATTGTGACATCCCTTATTGCATGTTACTCTGATTTAATTAATATATTCGCGGGTTATTTTAGAAGGGGTGTTACACCATGCACCATTTTAATATTTATTCTATTTATTTTTGATTTTATTCATTTAAAGTCAAAATAAACTAAAATAAAATACAAGATGGTATATGATGTGTGCAAGGCCATGGATTTAAGTGTCTCGAGGACCAAGCAATTCCAAGATGGCTGGAAAAAACGCACAAGGAATGATTTGAATGAGATTTGGCCAAAAATGGAAGTTTGTCATTTAATTTTCCAATCAAATATTCTTACATTCAATGTAATGTATTCCTTCATATTTGTTGGCCTAGTTCTTCTCCTTTATGTATACTACATAGCCAGATACCAAGAGACACGGTTTTCTGCTCAAAAAAGCCCTACACAAAATCTTCAAAATTTACAAAGTTTAGGGCAAATTCGAATTCTCCAGCCACTTTCAATCGATTCCAAACATCCATTCACTCTCCTGAGGTTCCCAGGAGTCGATCCAAGAATTCACACGATCCCAAGGCATCCCAGAATCATCCTCCCAAGTTGCACCAATTTGGTAGTTTTCTTCAACTTCAAATTTTCTATTCATGTAATATAAATTGTTTTTGTGCATTCATACATGATCATAATGTCATTTAGAGTCGATTGAGGCATTGGTTTTGAGGTTTGACGCAGGAATAAGAAAACACCATGGTTAGGGAGTAACGGATTGAAAGCTTCGAATCTCATGATACAGTGACTTTCAGGCCAAACGGACACCAATTGATTTGCGGCCCTCGAATTAGGGGGTAGGGTTCTCTTTTTGCCTTTATGTTTGTTATTTTGTAGGTTTAAAATTGATGATGGCCGGAGAAGACAACTAGTGCTTGGTGTCATACCCCAAATTTTGACCTAATATACCACCTTACATTTGCATTATTGCACAACTAACAGTTCAAACAGCATTAATCGGGTATAGCACTCACAGGTCAAAACTAGGGTTTCATCAGATTTTCATCTGATTCAAGAGCTAACCAATTATGGTTTGAGATTTTCTCACTCCATTTGATCTATCTTGATCAAATCATCAGCTTTCAATCCTCAGATATCCATTTTCTTCACTGATCAATCGAAGCTCGACCAATTAGGGTTTTGATCGAGCATGAGAATTCTCTGACTTTTTGAACAAGAAATAACTTTTTTGGATAGAGATTGGTCATTATATCTTAGATACAACATCTTGACCTAATTTCTGGATTCAAAACATCACAGAGGTTCACAGAATTCATCAATCAATTTCAGAAACGTCTGATGAAATTTCATCTGCACAGAAAAGTCAAACTTTGACTTTTGGTCAAATTTTTCAAAACAAAACTTTTTCCATCATCAAAATACTTCAAATGATCCATCATGATCATAAAAAACCAAAGAATTTGAAAAAGTCAACAAAAAGTCAAAATTTCTATACTTAGAAAAATTTCTAAGTGTTGAAATTTCACATTTTTTCCAAACTTCAAGCCATTTTTTCACCTAGTTCCAATTGGAATTTGAAAAAACTCAAAACATGAAAGTTGTAGGTTGTGGAAAGATATTTCCAAAATGTCCAAGAACTCTCAAATCCATGGAGTATAGCTATGCTTTTGAAATTGAAACATAAGGCTCCATGAAACTTGTTTTTCAAAGATCAAAACATCAAATTATAGGTCATTTTGTGTTTTTCTCATTTAGACCACTTGCAACCATGCCAAATGAGTCATCAAACTGATAAATATCAGCTTAGAGTAATAATTGAGAAGATTGGATCAAATTGTGAAAATTGCACATGGTAAAAAAGAGGAAGCTTCCTTTTCAAAAGCCAAAAGACATTCTTGCCCTCTAAGCAATCCATGATTCATCCATTTGCCATGTCCTTGTTGCCTAACATTTTCAGAACTCTTGCCTATAAATAGCTCACCAATTCAAGCCTAAATGGACACCAAAAGCAATGCAAAAATCCATGCTTTCATTCTTTTTGAAAATCAAGTAACATAGAGCAAAATTGATAAACTTGCATTTTTTAAAATTCAGTTAAAAACATGGTAAATTTTGGTGTCAAACATGTTTCAATATCAACATAAAACTTGATTAGAACTTAAGATCATAAGGATAGCAAGCAAAAATCAGAAATCACATGCCATGGCTTCAAGTTTCCAAACCTGCCTTAGGAATCGAATTTCAAGTTTGGTATGAGAATTTGTTGTTCTAATGATTCAAACACCTTCCATAAACATCATAGGAGTGATCCAAGACAAGAACTACTAATCTAACCCAAAAATCGAAGCTTCATTTTCATCCTGCGGTGGACTTGGTTGGAAAGTTGGGCATTCGAGCAAGCGTGGTGATCATACATCATCCTAGAGGGCCGGTGCTTAATCAATCGCAAACAAAGAATCGAAACACGTTTGCATCGTTTTCGATTTTCACTTTTCCAGGTATAAACACGAACTTGGTTCTCATAATCCTTTGAATCTTTTGACAAAAGCTCTTGGCCAATTGTTTTCTGCACTAATAACGAATGATAACCCTCAAAAAAATCAAAGAATCATCAAACATTCATCATTTAATTTGAGTTTTTCAGATTAGGGTTCATGAGTGTTCTTCGAAACCAAAACGTTCTGGGCTTAATATAAATGAAATTAACATGCATAATCATATTCGTGGTACAAAACCGAGCAACTTTGATGTTTACATCATTGGATTTCATTGAGAAACAAAGATTTTAGGTTGAATTCATCAAACTGAAAATCAAACCATGAACCCAGAATACGCGCGTGTTCTTGGTGTTCTTCATTTTTAAGTTTTCAAACTTTCCAATATCATGTCTACACGTGTGATAATCCACTAACACTCAGCGCGTTTGGCTCAGTTGGTTGCTTGCTTGCTCTTAAGGCTCTGTGACACGCGTCCACCTCATGGTCATGGGTTCCAAAACCCAGCAAGACCATTCTTTTTACAAACTTCTCATATTTTCATGTTTTTTTTTTAACAATTTTTTAACCAATCAAAACTTCTCATTTTGAGATGATTTTTGCACACTTGTCATTTAATATATATATTTTATGATTATGTCAAAAATCCAAAAATATTTTCATCGATTAATTTTTAATCGAGCCGAAAACGACGTTCCGAACACTTTTCAAACCTCCTTAAAAGGTGAATTTTTCAAGTTTTCGACTTCCGATTTTATTTCAAAACTTCTCATAAATGAACTTAACATTTCAAAACATTCTCAAAACCATTCTTCAAAACATTTCATCAAACTTGCATCTTTTTACCATGATTAATCCGATTTAAAACAATAAAACAAATTTGTTCTTTCTCGAATTTCTCGATCGATCATGGGCCACCCTTATGGTGTAAGTCCCAATCCTTTATGTACATATTTAGTTTTACTTGTACATACTCAAATCATCATTGTTAATCTTCAAACATAAACAAATTTCTTTCGTTTGTTTTCATTCGTTTGTCTATACGCTGAATCCATTGGTTCTAAAGAAAGGTTTCTCCTGAGCAAAATTTCTTTTTGACCAATGGGCCTCCATCACGGTGTAAGTCCCATAACATTCTTTTATGTACATAATATTTCTTGGTACATATCAAAAACTTTCCAAACACATACAAATTTTTATCTATACATAATACAGATACTTTTTTCTCAAGTAGAAAACTTGATCGTTTGTTTTCACTTCACTTGTATACACCAACCAAACATTCTTTATGTACATACACAATCTTTTCCTTGTACATATCAAACTTTTTATCTGTACATAATACAAATACTTTTTACAGATAAACTTTGATCAATCATTTCTGTTTCATCTGTATATTTTACACTGAATACCATTGGTATTGAAAGGAGCATTATTCCCTGAAACGCTTTCAAATCAATGGGCCTTTACGGTGTAAGTCCCACCCTCCTATGTACATCCATCTTTGTTGTACATAAAAACTCGTTCGTTTACATTCATTTTAATAATAAAGTTACGCTTTTAAATTCGTACACTTGTTTATATTCCATAAATCGTAAATAAACATCATACATTGTTTATATTTCCTTCATAAACTCCTATGAATACATATCACACACACTGTTTATACAAACTGCCTAATAATAACATAACAATTAGACTAATCAATAGGTTTCCCGAGTTTAGCCTCCGCTGGGCTTCATACAAGACAACTCATCACCTTTAGTTTAGCCTGGGCTTCATGCAAGACAACTCATCACCAATGAGTATAGCTTCCTCTTGAGCTTCATACAAGATAACTTATCCTCAGCATGGGTCACCTTCTCTTTTTATACAAAGAAACTCTCCCACGAGTTAGCCTCCGCTTAGGCTTCATATAAGACAACACTGCTGAGCCTCCTCTTGGGCTTCGCTCAAAAGAACTCCTCATTGAGTTTAGCCTCTTGGGCATCATACAATGAGACAGAAATCTCTTGACCTCCTATTGGGCTTCCAATACAAAGAATCACCCGCGCTAAGATAGAACCCTGAAAGGATGGTTTCCCGGTGAAATCACTTTCAAATTCCCCAATGAGTAAAATTTCCCGGTGAAATTGCTCTTATTCAGAAAAGGATGATTTCTCGGTGAAATCCTTTTCAAGCCAAAACCAGCCATACCCTATAGCTTCCTCTTGAGCTTCATACAAGGACCCTCGATGACCCTCGATGACCCTCGGAATGCCTCCTCTTGGGCTTACAATACAAGGACCCACGGGCTTCTTAAAAGCATCCCTTTAATCCAATCCATTTCTCCTTGAGATTTAGACATCTATCATCTCTATGGAAGAAGTATCTCATCTATCACATCACATACAGTCAAAAACTTTTCAAACTTTTCAAATTTCTTTTCAAACAAAAACATCTCTGAACAGTAAGTGGTAACGCTTGTACACTCAAGCAAAACACCCAATACTTACAGTTAAAAGATTTAATCATCCTTTTTCAAACATCTTTCTAAAACATGTAAGTGGTAACGCTTGTACACTCAAGCAAAACACCTAATACTTACGATGAAAGATTTCAAACAATCAAACTTTTCAAAAATGTATGTGATGAAATAGATTAGATACATTTTTCATTAAGATGACATTTGTCTGTCTTTTAAACTAACATCCCGTTGCTTTCCACTAGCATAAGTGGGAACTACGATTGCTCTGACTTTCTCAACATCCTTTTGAGAATACGTAGGCACAAGGTCTCATCCTTGAGCAAATTTCTATCTCTCTCGCACCAAACAAACCATAGAACCTTGTAGATCCGAGCCACAAATGCTCGATTCCCACTAGGGATATGTATGCGTAAGATCCACGATCTTTGCGAGCACAATAATAACAAAACCTAGAATCCCACATAATCATCGTTTAAAATCCAAAGGAGAAACTTTCCCAATCATAGAAATAGCAATTAAAACATACAAACATATCAAACGTATTCATATATAAAGTTGTAGATAACTACATATATTTAGGGTGCTCCATCTATTCCCTTTATATACCAATCCCCTTACTCGAATCTCCCAATGCGTTATGTCTAGTTTGCGCTTAGTCACACGCATACCAATATCAATTGAGGGTATTTCATTTTCCCTTTTCATAATCATTAAATCATCTTTCTTGTGTTGAAAATAATAAAGCTTGATGCTCAGCATCTTTATAAACAAATCAAAAGATTTAAATCGTTGCAAAAAGATCCGAACTCACGTCAGATCCTCAGCGCCACCTTTAACGCGATCAGAAAATGGCGACTACTGGGAGTTTGAAACTTTGATTTTTCAAAAAGAAAACGCTACATTCGTCGAGAGCACCAAGCTTTTTTTTGTTTTCAAAAAGAAAAGAAAGGGGATAAGCTTTTCATATTTTGCATATATCTGTTTTTTTTTATTGTGTGTTTCGCGATTTCACTTGATGGAAAGAAATCCTAACCCGGATTTAAGAAACATTTTAAGATCTAGGTGGAGGTATTAATACGTGAGCAGTTCAATGCTTTCGAAGTTAATATTTCCCGCGCAGTGGAGGTTGTCTTGAGGGTATTGTGTTTAAGCAAGTGATTGCGAAAACACTGTATTTTCGAGGGAACTTAAGAAGCTGAGTGGACTGTAGAACACATAAACCATCCTGGCCATTAGGATGTAGTGTAGATTATTCGTGTAAGCCTAGAGTAATTGTCATGCGATACTACGATCAAAGTAGTTTCTCTTGAAAATATTATGGACCATCGAGTATTCACCAAATCCAATAATGTTTTGAAGGGAGTGTTGAGCTCAGATATCGTAGAACCCGCTTCACGTATGAATAAGCCCTTAGAACTTAACCCGTTGATTCTTATCGTTGGCTTCATGCTCGTGACTTCAACGCTGCCGTGTGTATAACTACTAACCATGTTTGCTGCATTCATGCATTCATTCATTCATTCAAAACAAAAAACTTCATTTCTCTTCCCATTTCCAAAGAATTTAGAGATTTTTCTTTGTAAAATACTTTAGGTTAGAGTGATGGACGCCGAGGAAGATTCACCAAAAGATACAGCTTTTAGAATTCTGATGTAGGAAAGTTAAAGAGTTAGCATCCTTGGTAGAAGATCCCTGATTTCGTAAAACGCTATGGAACTCTTTTAACTCTTCCGAACGCTAACGTTGATGAAGGACTTCTCAAACCTTCGCTCAATTCTACGATCCATCTATCATCGTTTCACTTTCCCGATTATCATTGATGCCTACTTTGGAAGAGTATGCGATATCCTAGGTATCTCAAGACGACAAAGTGCCTTTCAATGGTTTGGAAGCCATTCCTAAGTCACAAGTCATTGCAACAATGACTCATTTAAAGAAATCGAGATAGACAAAACCCGACTACCGAGGAAAACTCTTAGGACTAACTTCGAGTTCCTAATGGAGAAGGCTCAAGTTCTCAGCCGGTAGTATGGTAGCCTTTGAAGCTATTTTAGCTTTACTCCTCTATGGATTGGTGTTGTTTCCTCAACGTCCCAAATTTCGTTGATATCAACGCCATAAGGATCTTTCTCGATTGGAAATCCCGCTCCCACTCGCTTGGTGACACGACGCCTCTATTCATCATAGGAATCGCCAAGGAGACGGAACTATCGTGTTGTGTACTGCTTTTCAAATGGATTGTCTCACACCTGCCTAAATCTCCTATCTTCCGCGAAAACAAAGACGAGTGGCATTGGTCCGTAAGACTCATGTCTCTTACAAACGATTTATATCCATTGGTATACCTTGGCAAACAATGAGATGGAAATCATTGAGAGTGGAGAATTTGCCAACGTACTCTCATTGGTACGAAATGAGGAATCAACTACAACCCATTCCTAGCAAAACGTCACTCGGATAATTCGTAAACCTCCGCTTTACAAGAGAAAGCTACTTCTATCGTGAAGGAGAGGATTCCCAAGGATCAAGGCTAGATGATCAAAGCTTGGCATCACATCCGAAAGAAAGGAAAAGGTAAGGCAAAGAATTGTGTAGCGATGGAAACCTACACTTCTTGGATAAAGAAGAGAGCGAAGGAATTCCGAATGCCTTACGCTTATGAGGATCCCATGTTCTCAGTCGCTTCGAAATCAACAAATTTTCCCGTTGAAGCTGTGGGAGAATACCAAGAAGCCTTGACCAAAATAAGGTTTGAGAAAGAAACTTTGGAAAGCAAGTTCCTTAAGACTAACCTTGAGAATGAGAAGCTCAAGAAGCAAGTCAAAGATCATGAAAAGACGCTCTACTTCCAGGATGAATGGCTCATGGAGAAAGATGAGGAGATTCGCCAGAAGCATGACGCAATCAAGAAATTCATCAAAGAGAGAAAAGGATCGCCTAAAGAGTTGATGAATAACAATCTTACTCCCAACGAATGGAAAAGAGTCGTCAGCAAGCTAAAGGCCGAGAAAGCCGAACTAAAAGCTCGCTATGGAAAGGAAATCCTGAAGAGGAAGCTGCATCAAGCCTTTGGATCGTCATCCGACGAAGATGTTTAATTAGTTTAATTTAGTTTGTAATTTTATCATTTATTTTATCATTTGTGTGAGCAATGCTCCACAACAAAAAAAAACAAACAATTGTTGTAATCTTCCTTCATTAATCAATAAAATTCGTGTTTTCCATCCAAATATTTGCCAGAAATATCTCGTTTAGTGTAAATTCTTTGGAAATTTCTTTTCTTTACAATCATATTCATGCATCATACTTTGCATTTAAGTCTACCATCTAGAGTCTAATCATTCACAGTATTAAACTGTCATTTTCCGATAGAAAATTGTCAAGTCGGCCTTAGAGTTTCTCGATCGTCCGCACCAACTCGAACGTACGATACCAGATCAAAAAGAAGAAAAGTAATGGAGAATTTTGAGCAAGAAAATGTTGAACTCCGTAGTACGGTAACTACGCTACAAGAAGAAGTGGAGAGACTCACATCTTTGGTCAACTCGCTTGCCACACAAGAAAGTCAACAAGCAAGATCGAAATCAAAACCAAGCAAAGAATCTCGAGGATACTACTACTCCAAACAACAAGAGTTCACCTTTCAAAGATGCCGAGGGCTATCCATGGGGAATGCCTTTTAACTTCGGCATTGGAGTTCGCCAACCGACTTCTCAAACAACCTCGCTTGAAATACCTACTTTGCAGCAAAACGCTACGTTCACTCCACAACGAGGAATAACTTTTCCACAAGTAACAATGTCGGTTTCTCAACCAATCATGTTGAACTCAGCTTCCGTAGTGCATGCTACCACAGACGAAGAAGTTCATCACATTCCAGGAAATAGCACGAACGCTCGTGGTTCAATGGAAAATCTCCAGGAACAACCTCAAAATGCAGCTTGAGATAAAAACGATTCAAGGGAAAGAATTGTTTGGGAAAACGCCAGATCTCTCGCTAGTCCCGTGTAAAATACTGAAATTCAAAATTCCGGATTTTGAAAAGTACAAAGGGAATTCTTGTCCTCAGAGTCATCTTACAATGTATGCTAGGAAAATGTCTACGTACAATGAGGATCATCAGCTGTTAATTCATTACTTCCAAGATAGTCTCACCGGTGCCGCACTGAAGTGGTACATGGGTTTAGACATCACGAATATCCAAACATTCAACGACTTAGGTAAAGCCTTCAGAGAATACAAATTCAACTTGGATATGGCTCCTGATAGGGATCAACTCCGCTCCATGTCTCAAAAGGAAAGAGAGACATTCAAGGAATATGCGCAACGATGGAGGGAAATTGCTGCCCAAGTCAACCCGCCCTTGGAAGAGAAAGAGATGACTAAGGTATTCTTGAATACTCTAAACTCATTCTATTATGAGCGAATGATCGCTAGCGCTCCCGGAGACTTCAATGAAATGGTAAGCATGGGAATGCGACTAGAAGAAGGGGTTCGGACAGGACGTCTAACCAAGGAAGTAGGATCTTCTAGTAATACCAAGAAAGTTGGAACCATTCCCAAGGAAAAAGAACATGAGGAATGGTATCCCGAGGAAACCACGAAGATTGTCATCCAACAACGATGTAGCCGCCATAGCACTCTCGTCAACACCACTCCGTGAATTGCTCCAATTTCAACAAAATCAACAAACTCAACAGCCTCGCCAATGTGCTCGCAGCCACAACCAAACCGACGCCTGGGTCACCGCCGACCCAATTCCCATGACGCACAGAACTTTACGCTACCGATAGAAAGGAATCTAATATGCATAAGGTTACCACCTCCGTCCCCGAAAAATTACCATGGTGGTACAAAGTCGACATGTCTTGCCCTTTTCACCAAGGGCACCAGCCATGACCTTGAGCATTGCATAGCATCAAGGCGTATACGAGATTAGTGAAGACTAATCTTCTTTCCTTCAAACACAAGTCCGAATGTGCAAGCCAATCTACTTCCTACCATAGTGGACACTCATGAATCTAATGCTAAGGAATACGACATGTACCTTGTCACGATGTAAACTTAGTCAAAGGAAACTTGGTGCATCTTCATGAAGCATACAGTACCATGAGCACCTTCACTAAGCATGATTATGCATTGCTATATCTGCTCCAAGAATATCCATGGATGTCCCACCATAAGAGCAGATATTCAACATTTGTTAGACATCGGTGATTTACAAATCTACGTAAACCGAGATGACCATGACGTAAATACAATAGGCATTTTCTCGCATGAGCTTTTAGTCTCGATATCAACTCGAAAACTCAAGTAAACGCTGTGATCCCTTGTTTCAACATACCCGAGCATGTGGAGATAGTATACGTGGTTCCAACATTCCAACATCTCCTTTGGTGATTTGCCCACCGGTCCTGTCCGCATGCCTACCGAGAAATTCTTACCAAGACAATGCAACCTTGATAGAGGATGGAAGGAGAAACCCATGCCTACACTTCCAGCTAATGTCAATATAATGTAAATCGGACGAGTAACGGTGGACGAGTACACGCCCATTGCCACCAAAATCGCCTTCACTCGTTGTTAAACAAAACCAAGTTAACATATCCTTTGAGAATCCGCAACGATTCCCATTGTTAACCCAAGAACAAACATTGGTTCTATCGATGGAACCAACATCAACTCGACTTTGACGAGATATCGAAACTAATCAAGAAGAGGGAATATCGAGTCATAGACCAATCGATGCGCATCTTCAAAAATTTCAATACTGTCTTTACTCCTTAACTCAAGCTCACCGAGAAGCTTTGATGAGAGTACTAGACCAGCTTATGTGGATCACGATGTGACTACTGCACCAATTTGGAGGATCGCTCCAACATAAACCGCAATAATCGAGTTTTAGTGACTAAGAACTTCCTAAGAAGGGAAAGATCACAACTTGCCTTGCATATCTCGATGATTTGCCATGATTCCCTATCCAATGTATTGGTGGATACAGTTCGTCTTTAAATGTAATGCCAAAATGACGCCGCTCGCTTAGCTTACAAAGGAACGCCAATGAAGTTCAACGACATCATAGTAAGAGCTTCGATGGATCGAGAAAGTCGCTATTGGGAAGTTGATCTCCCAATGACAATTGGTCCTCACACTTTCAAAATTACGCTCCAAGTCATGGACGCACCGCGATAGTTGCTTGCTAGGAAGACCTTGGATCCACGATGCAGGCGAACTACTCTCCATCGAAATTAAAATTCACAAGAAATGGAAAGTTGGTGACCATCACGGTGAACAAGCTTTACTTGTAAGTCATCTATCTAGTTTCTCCTTCATCACGCCAATGACATTGAAGCGCACCGATCTAAAACCGCTAGAAGATGAATCTACTAAAACAGATCATGTATCTCTTCATATAAAGAAGCGGCACAAATGGTGAAAGATGGCAATACTGAGGATGGGGACAAGTTATCAAACCCGTCAAGAATGAACGAAGTTGACTCGGGTTCACACCGTATCCTCCAAAGAAAAAGAAAGATGAAACACTTTCCCGATCAAGGAAGTATTTCATAGTGGAGGTTTCTTAAACCCTGCTCCGCAAGGGTTAATGTTGTAACCATTGAAGAGGATGAAGATGATCCATCCGACCGAGGAATGGAGCACTTATCCGAATAGCTCAATATGTGTCTCAGAGGAATCATATGCACCGATCGATCAATTCAAAGACATGTCCCCAAAGAACATGAAAATCCGCCATCCTCGCCGAAATTTGGGATACCTTGGGAGAACCAAGTGGAAAATACGACTACATGGTGAAATACTGCCGTAAAGCTCAAAAATCCGGATCGAAGATATCCAACCCACGGATGGGGTGATGACTTTGACTACCCTAGTCAATCGAAGAGGAATACTGCCTTCTCAAACTAATCAACAGATCGAGGTCCCAAATGGAGATCTCTGCTTCAACACGTCTCAGATTTCACCAAGCCGATCCTCGTTACCACTACATCAACATGATCAAGATCAAGAGTATGATTCAGATACGATGCGGAAAGTGTCACGACAACGAGTCTCTTCACCAAGACCGGAAGGAACATCCCAAGATTCAACACAAAGATCAACAGAAGTACAAAGGCTATCTCTCATACTTCCCGATCTGTTAATCAAGAAGATTGCTTTAGCAGCACCAAAAGAATCCCCGACCAATTGCTGCCATTTTTCCTGTTCGCGTTAAAAGGTGACGCGCCTGAGGATGCGAACGTGAGTTCGGATTCTCTGGTACGCAACGATTTAAATATTTTGATTTGTTTATAAAGATGCCGCGAGCATCAAGCTTTATTATTTTCAACACAAGAAAGATGATTTAATGATTATGAAAAAGGGGAAAGTCAAATACCCTCAATTGATATTGGTATGTGAACACTAGCGCAAACTAGACATAACGCATCGGGGAGATTCTGAGTAAGGGGATTGGTATATAAAGGGAATAGATGGAGCACCCTAAATATATGTAGTTATCTACACTTTATATATGAATACTTGATATGTTTGTATGTTTTAATTGCTATTTCTATGATTGGGAAAGTTTCTCCTTTGGATTTTAAGAAACAGTAGATTATGTGGGATTCTAGGTTTTGTTATTATTGTGCTCGAAAAGATCTATGGATCTTCTGCATACATATCCCCTAGTGGGAATCAGAGCATTTGTAGCTCGGATCTACAGGGTTCTATGGTTTGTTTGGTCTGAGAGAGATAGAAATTTGCTCGGCAAGGATGAGACCTGGCTCACGTATTCTCAAAAGGATGTTGAGAAAGTCACAGAATCGTAGTTCCCACTTATGCTAGTGGAAAGCAACGGATGTTAGTTTAAGAGATGATAAATGTCATCTTAATGAAAAATGTATCTAATCTATTTCATCACATACATTATTGAAAAGTTTGATTGTTTGAAATCTTTCATCGTAAGTATTAGGTGTTTTGCTTGAGTGTACAAGCGTTACCACTTACATGTTTAAGAAAGATGTTTGAAAAAGGATGATTAAATCTTTTGTAAGTATTGGGTGTTTTTTGAGTGTCGCTACCACTTACAATTAAGAGATGTTTTTTGTTTGAAAACAGTTTGAAAAGTTTGAAAAGTTTTGAAAAGTTTTGATTGTATGTGATGTGATAGATGAGATACTTCTTCCATAGAGATGATAGATGTCTAAATCTCAAGGAGAAATGGATTGGATTAAAGGGATGCTTTTAAGAAGCCCGTGGGTCCTTGTATTGTAAGCCCAAGAGGAGGCATTCCGAGGGTCATCGAGGGTCATCGAGGGTCCTTGTATGAAGCTCAAGAGGAAGCTATAGGGTATGGCTGGTTTTGGCTTGAAAGGGATTTCACCGAGAAATCATCCTTTTCTGAATAAGAGCAATTGCACCGGGAAATTTTACTCATTGGGGAATTTGAAAGTGATTTCACCGGGAAACCATCCTTTCAGGGTTCTATCTTAGCGCGGGTGATTCTTTGTATTGGAAGCCCAATAGGAGGCTGCTAAGAGATTTCATGTCTCTTTCATTGTATGATGCCCAAGAGAAGGCTAAACTCAATGAGGAGTTCTTTTGAACGATGCCCAAGAGGAGGATGACTCAACAGGGGAGTGTTTGTCTTATATGAAGCCTAAGCGGAGGCTAACTCTGTGGGGAGAGTTTCTTTGTACGAAGCCCAAGAGAAGGTTGACCCATGCTGGGGATAAGTTATCTTGTATGAAGCTCAAGAGGAAGCTATACTCAACTAGTGATGAGTTGTCTTGTATGAAGCCCAAGCGGAGGCTAAAATCTGGGAAACCTATTGATTAGTCTAATTGTTATGTTATTATTAGACAGTTTGTATAAACAGGTGTGTGTGTGATATGTATTCACAGGAGTTTATGAAGGAAATATAAACAATGCATGATGTTTATTTACAGCAGTTTATGGAATATAAACAAGTGTCTGTGAAACGAACGTTTAAAACGAGCGTAACTTGATTATTCACAAGTTTGAACTGTGTACAAGGAAATGAATATGTACACGAACGAGTTTTTATGTACAGACAAAGATGGATGTACATAGGAGAGTTGGGACTTACACCGTAAGGGAGGCCCATTGATTTGAAAGCGCTTCACAGGAATAATGCTCCTTTCAATACCAATGGTATTCAGTGTAAAATATACAGATGAAACAGAAATGATTGATCAAAGTTTATCTGTAAAAAGTATTTGTATTATGTACAGATAAAAAGTTTGATATGTACAAGGAAAAGATTGTGTATGTACATAAAGAATGTTTGGTTGGTGTATACACAAGTGAAGTGAAAACAAACGATCGAAGTTTGTCTGTACTTGAGTATGAAAAGAAGTATCTGTATTATGTATAAAAATTTGTATGTGTTTGAAAGTTTTTGATATGTACAAAGAAATATTATGTACATAAAAGAATGTTATGGGACTTACACCGTGATGGAGGCCCATTGGTCAAAAAGAAATTTTGCTCAGGAGAAACCTTTCTTTAGAACCAATGGATTCAGCGTATAGACAAACGAATGAAAACAAACGAAAGAAATTTGTTTATGTTTGAATATTAACAATGATGATTTGAGTATGTACAAGTAAAACTAAATATGTACATAAAGGATTGGGACTTACACCATAAGGGTGGCCCATGATCGATCGAGAAATTCGAGAAAGAACGAATTTGTTTTATCGTTTTAAATCGGATTGATCATGGTAAAAGATGCAAGTTTGATGAAATGTTTTGAAAAATGATTTGAAAATGTTTTGAAATGTTAAGTTCATTTATGAGAAGTTTTGAAAAAATCGAAGTCGAAAACTTGAAAAATTCACCTTTTAAGGAGGTTTGAAAAGTGTTCGAACGCGCTTTGCCGATTAAAAATTAATCGATGAAAATATTTTGGATTTTTTGACATAATCATAAAATATATATATTAAATGACAAGTGTGCAAAAAATCATCTCAAAATGAGAAGTTTTGATTGGTTAAAAAAATTGTTGAAGTTTGATAAAAAAAACATGAAAATATGACAAGTTTGTAAAAAATTTGGTCTTGCTGGGTTTTGAACCCATGACCTTAAGGTGGGGCACGTGGCAGAAAGAACTAAGAGGCAAGCATACAACCACTAGGCCAAACGCGTTTCTATGTTGAGTGGATTAAAACACGCGTTGGTATAAGATTGGTTAATTTGAAAATTTAAAATGAAGAACAATGAAGAACACGCGCGTATTCTGGGCTTCTGTTTTGATTTTCAGATTACCAATTTCAACCTAAAATCTTCGTTTCTTAATGAAATCCAATGATGTAAACATCAAAGTTGGTCGATTTTGCACCACGAATATGATTATGGTTGTTAATTTCATTTATTTCAAGCCTAGAATGATTTTGGTTCGAAGAACACTTATGAACCCTAATCTGAAAAACTTAAATTAAATGATGTATTGTTCATGATTGTTTGATTTTATTGAGGGCTAATGGTCGCTGCGTAAAGAGAATGGCCAAGAGCTTTTGTCAAAAGATTGAAAGAATTATGAGAACCAAGTTCGTGTTCATACCTAGAAAAATGAAAATCGAAAACGATGCTAGAGTGTTTCCAGTTGCTGTTTGGCGATTGATTAAGCACCAATGCCTCGGATGATGTATGATCACCCCTCGCTTCGAATGCCCTGAAATTTCCAACCAAGTCCACCGCATGATGAAAATGAAGCTCGATTTTGGGTTAGAGTGTTACAGCTTAGTAGTTCTTGATCCGGATCATGTACATGAGGTATGGTGATGGTGTTCAAAGGATTAGAACTCGTTACTCACACCAAACTCAAAATCCGATGGCTATGGCGCTTGGAAGTTTGAAAATGTGAAAATGAAAACTGATTTTTAGTTTAGTTCATGTTGATTTTAAGTTTGCAACAAGTTCCATAGTGATTATGCAACATGTTGGACACCAAAATTTATCATCTTTTCAATTGATTTTCTAAAATGCTATGTTTGGCAAAATAACATGAATTGCTTGATTTTCAAGAAAGTAGAAAGAAAGCTTGTATTTGTGGAGCTTTGGTGTCCATTTCTCTTGAATTGGTCATCCTTTTATAGGCAAGAGATTCGGAATTGTTAGGCACAAGGACATGGCAATTGGATAAATCATGGATTGCTTAAGGGGCAAGAAAGGCTTTTTACCAAAAAAGGAAACTTCCTTTTTTCACCATGTGCTATATTTTCACAATTTGATCCAATCCTCAATTATATCTTCCAAGCTGATATTTATCAGTTTGATGACTCATTTTGGCAAGGTGGCAAGTGGTCTAAATGAGAAAAACACAAAATGACCTATAATTTGATGTTTTGAACTTTGAAAATCAAGTGTCATGGAGCCTTATGTTTCAATTTCAAAAGTGTATCTAGACTCCATGGATTTGAGAGTTCTTGGACATTTTGGAAAGATCTTTCCACAAGCTACAACTTTCATGTTTTGAGTTTTTTCAAATTCCAATTGGAACTAGGTGAAAAAATGGCTTGAAGTTTGGAAAAGTAAGAAATTTCAACACTTAGAAAATTTCTAAGTATAAAAACTTTGACTTTTGTTGACTTTTCCAAATTCTTGATTTTTATGATCATGATGGATCATGTGAAGTATTTTGATGATGGAAAAGTTTTGTTTTGAAAATTTGACCAAAAGTCAAAGTTTGACTTTTCTGCAGATGAAATTTCATCGACGCTTCAAATCGATCGATGAATTCGTGAACCTCGTGATGTTTTGAATCCGTAAATTAGGTCAAGATGTTGTATCTAAGATATAATGACCAATCTCTATCCAAAAAGTTATTTCTTGTTCAAAAAGTCAGAGAATTCTCATGCTCGATCAAAACCCTAATTGGTCGATCCTCGATTGATCAATGAAGAAAATGGATATCTGAGGATTGAAAGCTGATGATTTGATCAAGATAGATCAAATGGAGTGATAAAATCTCAAACCATAATTGGTTAGCTCTTGAATCGATGAAAATGATGAAACCCTAGTTTTGACCGTGAGTGCTATACCCGACACGCGCTGAATCGTTAACAGGCAATAATGCAAATGTGGTGGTATATTAGGTCAAATTTGGGACAGATGCCCTATTTAAGTTTCTTTAACTCGAGATATGAAGATGAATATCTTCGCTTTGATAGGTGTAAAGAGACTTAAATATCGTAATATGCAAAATTTGGACCTAAGATACCAAAAATGCGATGATGCAAAATGATTGCAAAAAGTTTCACCCAAAGGATATCAAAGAAATGACATGTTGAATGGAAATTTGTGAATACGCCTCATTGGGAAAGAATGATTCATGTATGTGAATATCTGCTTGGGAAACAAAGAGATTACCTTCCGCCTTTGGACAATGTTTAAGGCAATGGAAATGGTATTACCAATTATCACCTTGGATATAGTATGGTAATGGGTTTTGAAGATATTACCAATTATCAAAGTGATAACTATAACAAGGTAAATCTTGAGAAATGAGTTGTTGTATTCACTTTGTGAATAATATGTTGTTCTATCCAGAATGAACCGGAAAGAAGTTAATCAAGACATTGTTCCCAACGAGGATAATCTCACCGGAGAATATGATAGAGAAGAAAATGCATCTGTTTGGGACTTTGGGAAAAAGGAAGACATATCCTTGTTGGGGAATTGGGGAAAAAGAAAAAGTATCTTTTCTGTTTGAGATATTCTATCGAATGACTTGTACTGTATGAGTAGCATGATTTATACCGTTGATTTGGAAGCAAACATTTTGAAAGATGCAAAAATGCAATAAATGATGCTATTATGTATGAATGTCATGAATGTTATATGCATGCTAACAATACTTGACAAAGACACTAAAGGGATATTTGGGAAAAGGACCGCATCACGCTCGAATAAATATGGGTGAAAATTGCAACAATGGTGCAGATATTCACTAATGAAGAATTTGAGTTGCATGTTTTATACTTTCCGAGAAAGGTATTTTATTGGCAACTTGATCGGGATTCTTTTGGATAAGAATACCGCCCTTGATGATTTCTCGATGAGGAGAAGATCAGTAGCAGCTGGCGACTAATCGGGATCAAACACTCTTGGAGAAACGGTTGAAGTTATTTCCGTGTTCATAGTTTCAAAGGAGAATTTTGCTTTTGTTTCAAAATTTTGAAGTAAAAATTCATTTAAAACATTTTAGTTTCAAAAAGTGATTTTCACAATAAAAGCGTTATTTTGCAAAATGTAATAAAGTAGAATTGCAAACAAACGGCACAAGGCTCAAATTTATTGAATAGAATGGTAATCACCAAAGGCGTGATTCCATGAACTATTTACAAAAGTTGGAAATGATAATTTATTGGGAAAAGGCTACATTGAAAGCAAATAACCTCTACTATCCCTAACAACTTTGAATTCCAACCGTGTTTGTTGCCGTAAGAGTTGATTAAGATCCGCTGATGGAAGATTCTTCATATGGACAAAATACGATCGACCGCAGCATTTTGTCGCTTTGTATCCTTGTTTTTCCTAGATCGCCTTTTCGTGTTTTCGATCTATCGTGATAATTTCGCTTTATTGTCTCTAATTTTGCCCGATCGCCTTTTTCGTGTTTTCAATCCACCGAGATGCTCTTTTGCCTAAGCCGCCTTTTCGGTTTTCGACTTACCGAGCTATTCTTTTGTTTTATTAGACAAAGTATTTTTGACCGCATCAAGATTCACTGTGATGCGGGAGTTCATCACCGCCCATGGTTGTGAGAGTCATAGCACCGCCAGAAGCTTCTTTGACGATGTACGGGCTCGTAATTAGGAGTCCATTTGCCCTAGAATGCTTTGAAAAGACAGTAATCTTTTAAGCACGAGGTCGCCTTCCTAATTCACGAGGTCGGACCTTTTGTCGAAAGCTTTCTTCATTCTTCTTGATACAGTTGTCCGTGACACAGAGGTCAGCGCTTTTCTTCAATTAAGTTCAATTGGTCGATTCGCTTTGACACCATTCGCCTCGATAGCTTAGTTTCCATGAGAACTCATTGACGGATCTCAACTTCTACGGGAGCACCGCCCATGCCGATACTAGAGAAAATGAGTTGCCCCTGAAGTGCGATCAAGCACGATACCCATGCAGAGCAAATGGCGATTTCGCGCCGCCTTTGTAAGTGATGACCATTTTCCGATGATCTTTTGATGTTCTTGTTAGCGCTTCAACGGCGCCTGCTCATCTTTGGCCGGTAAGGAGACGAGTCATGATGCTCAATCTTGAAATCCTCACACGCTCTTTCATCATTTTGTTGTTCAAGTTTGATCCATTGTCAAGAATGATCTTACTTGGAATTCCATATCGCAAATGAGGTTGTTCTTGATGAACCTCACAACCACTTGTCTTGTGACGCTGGCGATGCCGCCTCGACCCATTTGGTGAAGTAATCAATAGCCACTAGAATGAAGCGATGTTCGCTGGACGCTTTTGGTTCAATCATTCCAATCATGTCAATGCCCCACATGGAGAAAGGCCACGAGAGAGAGAACGTTGAGTAGAGCTCGAGGCACATGGATCTTATCTCGTAGATCCGCACTTGTGACATCTTTTAACGTGTTTGCAGCAATCAGATTCCATCGTTATCCAATAGTATCCTGCTCTTAAGATCTTTCTGGACATTGCATGCCCATTTGAATGGGTTCCAAAGGATCCTTCATGCATTTCATGGATGATTGTATCCGCTTCTTGTCTGTCGACGCATCTGAGCAGAACCATGTCGAAGTTTCTTTTGTATAGAACATCTTCATTGAGGAAGAAATTCCTAGAAAGCCTCCTCAGAGTTTTCTTATCCTTGTACGATGCCCCGAGTGGGTACTCTCGTGTTTTAGCAGTCTAGAAATTTCATCCGGGATCTCTTCTTCAACTTCTTCTTCAGCGAATTCACAGGGAATTTCAAAGTTGAAAAAGAGCGTAGAGTTACTGCATTCAATGGATTTGTCCATTTGTTTAATCTGCATTTTTGATTTATGTTTGATTAAAAAAAATTTTATCATCATTTTTTTTTAAAGTTAATGTGAAAGTGTTGCAGATTAATTTTTCATTATGATTTTTTTTTTTTTGAAAATTTTTTTTTATGTTGTTTTTTTTTATTATCATTTCCGAAAAAGGGTAAAAATGAAAATAAACACAGAGTGTGGAAACAAAACAACGCATTTTATTTATGTTTCACAATATGAACAGGGCCCTAAAATACAAACTCATTTGTCTTGGGCAAGACAAAGAGAAATTATTTAAAAGCTAAACCCTATAAACATCTCTTCGCTAAGCGAGAGTTCAAAACAAAAGCAAAGATAAACTACTTAGAGCTATGAACATTAGTCCTAACTTCAATGTGTTTCCAATAGTGACGAACTCCTTGAAGTCAAGGTACTCTGCAATTTTCCGCTTGGTTTAACCTCGAGTAAACTTTGATTGGTCGGTCGAAAGGTGCTTGAAGACTCGGACGATGGCCTTGCTTTGGTGTCGCTAAAGCAATCTTCTTGATTAATGATCGGAAGTATGAGAGATAGCCTTTGTACTTCCGCTGATCTTGTGTTGAATACTGGGATGTTCCTTCCCTTGGAGTGAAGAGACTCTGTCACGACACTTTCCGCATCGTATCCCGAATCATACTTTGATCTTCAAAGGATCATGTTGATGTAGTGGTAACCGTGATCCGCTTGGGAAATCCACGACGTGTCGAAACAAAGATCTCCATTTGGGACCTCGATCCGTTGATTAGTTTGAGAAGACGTATTCCTCTTCCGATCGACTAGGGTAGTCAAAGTCATCACCCCATCCCCTGGGTCGATATCTTCGATCCCGATTTTTGAGTCAAGCAGTATTTCACCATGTAGTCGATTTGCCACTGGTTCTCCCAAGGTATCCCAAATTTTCAGGATCGCCGATTTTCATGTCATAGGACATGTCTTTGAATCGATCACGATGCATATGATTCTCCCGAGACACATATTCGTAGCTATTCGTATAAGTGCTCCATTCCCGATTCGATGGATCATCTTCATCCTCTTCAATGGCTACAACATTAACTCTTCATGTAATGTGGTTTAAGAAACCTCCACTATGAAATACTTGATCGGGAAAGTGTTTCATCTTTTCGCTTCTTTGAGGATACGGGTGAACCCGAGTCCGCCGCTTCATTCTTGATGTGTTTGATAACTTGTCCCCATCCTCGAGTATTGCCATCTTTCACAATTAGTGCCGCTTCTTTATATGAAGAGATAGATGATCCGCTTTTAGTAGATTCATCTTCTAACGGATTTTTGGGAGATGCGCGCTCAATGTCATTGGCGTGATGAAGGAGAAACCGATAGATGACTTACAAGTAAAGCTTGTTCACCACGATGGTCACCAACTTTCCATTTATCGTGAATTTTAATTTCGATGGAGAGTGGTTACGCCTCGCATCGTGGATCCAAGGTCTTCCTAGCAAGCAATCAGACGCACCGGTACGCCCATGACTTGAACGTAATTTTGAAAGTGTGAGGGCCAATTGTCATGGGAGATCAACTTCCAATAACCGACTTTCTCGATCCATCGAAAGCTCTTACTATGATGTCGCTGAACTTCATCATGCCTTTGTAAGCTAAACGAGCGAGCCGCTTTTGGCATTACATTTAAAGACGAACCCGTATCCACCAATACATTGGATGGAATCTGACCGCAAATCATCGATGTGCAAGGCCAAGTTGTGATCTTTCCTTCTTCCTAAGTTTTTCGTCACTAAAACTCGATTGTCAGTCATATGTGGAGGCGATCCTCCAAATTGGTCTCGAGTCACATCGTGATCCACATAAGCCCGGTCTAGTACTCTCATCAAAGCTTCGGTGAGCTTCGTGAGTTAAGGAGTAAAGACAGATTGAAATTTTGAAGGAGTCTCAGATCAATTGGTCTCACGAGATATTTCGCTTCTTGATTAGTTTTAGGATCTCGCCAAAGTCCGAGTTGATGTTGGTTCTATCAAGAGAATCAATATTTGTGCTTGTTAGCAATGGAATCGCAGTGATTCTCGCAGATATGCTAATCGGGTTATGTTTAACAATGTGAATTGCAAGCGGTTTTGGTGGTAATGAGTATGAACTCGCCCACTTTCGTTACTCGTCCAATTTCGTTATATTGACATTAGCCGGAAGTAGGTACGGGTTTCTCCTTCCCATCCTCTATCAAGGTTGCATTGTATCGTAAGGAATTGCTCTAGTAGAACCGCATTTTAACAGACTGTGTGGGCAAATCACCAAAGGAGATGTTGGAATGTTGGAACCATCAGATACTATCTCCACATGCTCGTATGTTGAAACAAGGTGTTCAAGAAAGGTGACGCTATGAGGATGCGAACGTGAGTTCGGATCTTCCGCACGCAACGATTTAAATCTTTTGATTTGTTTATAAAGATGTCGCGAGCATCAAGCTTTATTATTTTCAACACAAGAAAGATGATTTAATGATTATGAAAAGGGAAAGTCAAATACCCTCAATTGATATTGATATGCGAACGACTAGCGCAAACTAGACATAACGCATCGGGAGATTCTAGTAAGGGGATTGGTATATAAAGGAATAGATGGAGCACCCTAAATATATGTAGTTATCTACAGTTTTATATATGAATATGTTTGATATGTCAGGTGTTTTTAATTGCTATTTCTATGATTGGGAAAGTTTCTCCTTGGATTTTAAGAAACATTGATTATGTGGGATTCTAGGTTTGTTTTATTGTGCTCGCAAAGATCTCGTGGATCTTCCGCATACATATCCCTTAGTGGGAATCGCAGCATTTGAGCTCGGATCTGTGGTTCTATGGTTTGTTTGGTCCGAGGGAGATAGAAATTTGCTCGGCAAGGATGAGACCTCAGGCTCACGATTCTCAAAAGGATGTCGAGAAAGTCGAGCAATCGTAGTTCCCACTTATGCTAGTGGAAGCAACGGATGTTAGTAAGAGATGCATAAATGTCATCTTAATGAAAATGTATCTAATCTATTTCATCACATACATTTTTGAAAAGTTTGATTGATTAAAATCTTTCGTCGTAGTATTAGGTGTTTTGCTTGAGTGTACAAGCGCTACCACTTACATGTTTAAGAAAGATGTTTGAAAAAGATGATTGAATCTTTTAACTGTAAGTATTGGGTGTTTTGTTGAGTGTACAAGCTGCTACTACTCATCGTTAAGAGATGTTTTGTTTGAAAACAGCTTGAAAAAGTTTGAAAAGTTTTTGACAGATGTGATGTAATGGATGAGATACTTCTTCCATAGAGATGATAGATGTCTAAATCTCAAGGAGAAATTGATCGATTAAAGGGATGCTTTAAGAAGCCCATGGGTCCTTGTATTGTAAGCCCAAGAGGAGGCATTCCGAGGGTCATCGAGGGTCATCGAGGGTCCTTGTATGAAGCTCAAGAGGAAGCTATGGGTATGGTCGTTTTGGCTTGAAGGGATTTCACCGAGAAATCATCCTTTTTCGAATAAGAGCAATTTCACCGGAAATTTTACTCTATGGGAATTTGAAAGTGATTTCACCGGAAACCATCCTTTCGTGTGTTCTATCTTAGCTGGTGATTCTTTTGTATTGGAAGCCCAAGAGGAAGTCGTTAAGAGATTTCCTATCTCTTTCATTGTATGATGCCCAAGAGAAGGCTAAACTCAATGAGGAGTTCTTTTGAACGAAGCCCAAGAGGAGGCCGACTCAACAGGGAGTGTTGTCTTATACGAAGCCTAAGCGAGGCTAACTCGGGAGAGTTTTGTACAAAGCCCAAGAGAAGGCTGAACTCAATGAGGAGTTCTTTGAACGAAGCCCAAGAGGAGGCCGACTCAACAGTGTTGTCTTATACTAAGCCTAAGCGAGGCTAACTCGGGAGAGTTTTTTGTACAAAGCCCAAGAGAAGGTCACCCATGCCGATAAGTTATCTTGTATGAAGCCCAAGCGGAGGCTAAACTCAATTGGTGATGAGTTGTCTTGTATGAAGCCCAAGCGAGGCTATACGGGGAACCTATTGATTAGTCTAATTGTTATGTTATTATTAGACAGCTGTAAACAGGTGTGTGTGATATGTATTCATGTGAGTTTATGAAGGAAATATAAACAATGCATGATGTTTATTTACAGCAGTTTATGAAATATAAACAAGTGTTTTGTGAACTAACGCTTGAAACGAGCGAACTTGATTATTTACAAGTTTGAACTGTACAAGGAAATAAATATGTACACGAACGAGTTTTTATGTACGCATAAAGATGGATGTACATAGGAGGGTGGGACTTACATCAGAAGAGAGGCCCATTGATTTTGAAAGCAGCTTCACAGGAATAATGCTCCTTTCAATACCAATGGTATTTAGTGTAAAATGTACGATGAAACAGAAATGATTGATCAACGCTTATCTCAGAAAAGTATTTTCAAAGAAAGAGTATCAGATATGTACAGAAAAAGATTTTGAAAAGAAGTATCTGTTATGTATGATAAAAAGTTTGTTTAAAAAATGTTTGACAAAAGTTTGATATGTACAAGGAAATATTATGTACATAAAAGAATGTTATGGGACTTACACCGTGATGGAGGCCCATTGGTTTAAAAGAAATCTTGCTCAGAGAAACCTTCCTTAGAACCAATGGTTTCAAAGATAGACAAACGAATGAAAACAAATGAAAGAAATTTGTTTATGTTTGAATATTGACGAAGATGTTTTGAATATGTACAAATAAAGCTAAGTATGTACATAAAGGGTGGACTTACACTATAGGGAGGCCCATGATCGATCGAGAAATTCGAGAAGAAACGAGTTCGCTTTTATCGCTTTGAATTGATCGATTATGGTAAAAGATGCAAGTTTGATGAAATGTTTTGAAAATGATTTGAAAATGTTTTGAAATGTGAAGTTGATTTGTGAAAGGTTTTGAAAAAATCGAAGTCGAAAACTTGAAAAATTCACCTTTAAGGAGGTTTGAAAACAGCTGTAACGCTGCTTTCGCCCGATTAAAATTTAATCGATGAAAATATTTTGGATTTTTTGACATAATCATAAAATATATATATTAAATGACAAGTGTGCAAAAATCATCTCAAAATGAGAAGTTTTGATTGGTTAAAAATTATTGAAGTTTTTGTGAAAACATGAAAAATTGAAAGTTTGTAAAAAGAATGGTCTTGGAGGATCGAACCCATGACCATTGGGTGGCACGTAGTAGAACCTAAGAGCAAGCCAGGACCAACTGAGCCATGCTTTGAAATGTTAGTGACCAGCACACGTGTTGATATGGTATTGGAAAGTTTTGAAGAAAACATGAAAATTGAAAACTTTGTAAAAGAATGGTCTTACTGGTTTCAACCCATGACCACGAGGTGATACGCTGTCACAAAGCCTTAAAGGCAAACCATGAACCACCGAGCCAAACACGCTTGAGTTGTTAGTGGATTAAAACACGCTAATATTATATTGGTTAATTTGAAAATTTAAAATCAAGAACATCAAGAACACGCGAATTTCTCGGCTTGTGTTTTGATTTTAGTTTCACAATTCGAGCTATCCTTCGCTTCTCAACCAAATGGCACGATGTAAAACCAAACTTGATCGATTTTATACCACGAATGATGAAGAGATGTTAATTTCATTTATTTTAAACCCGAATGATTTTGATTCGAGGAACACGATGAACCCTAAAACGATTTTTTCAAATTAAATGATTCATGGTTCATGATTGTTTGATTTTTCGAGGGTTAAGGATCGTTGTTGAGTAGAAACAAATGGCCAAGAGCTTTCTTAATTGATGCAAAGAATATGGAGAACCGCCTGTTCATACCGAAAAGTGAAGATCGAAACCGCTTCTAGAGCACTTCAGCTTGTTGTTTCTGATCCAGAGCACCAAACCATGCGAGGATGCTTAGAGATGGCCTACTTGCTCTAAACTTGCTTGAATCGAGCTGCACAAGTCAACCTGCATACACTCAAAATTGAAACCGAAAACGAGGTTAAAAAGCTATGTTGTTGTTCTTGTTTTGAATCATCTCCATGATGCATATGGATCAGGTTAGATGCTCACAACTCAAAGGAAACAAGCCTAAGTCCAAATTGATTGCTTATGGCGCTTTTACAAAGTTTGAAAAATGAAAATGATTTCGAGTTTTAGCTTAGTACATGTTGATTTTAAGCTTTGAATGAGTTTGTTAATGATTATGGAACATGTTGACACCAATTTTCATCATGTTTCCATTGATTTTCAAAATGCTATGTTTGGCAATTTGACATGAATTGCTTGATTTTCAAGAAAACTTGTATTTGTGGAATTTTTGGTGTTCATTGAACTTGAAATGCCATCCTTTATAGGCAAGAGGTCTGAAATGTTAGGCAAGGAAGCATGCCATTTGGTGAATCAAAGTTTGCTTAAGGGTAAGAATGGTATTTGTCACAAAAGGAAGTTTCCTTTTTCACCATGTGCTCAATTTTACTTTGATCCTATCTCATTCCAATTATTACTTCCAAGCTGATGTTTATCAGTTCAATCAATCCATTTGGCAAGGTTGCAAGTGGTTTAAGTGAAAACACAAATGACCTATAATTTGAAGTTGTGAACTTTGAAATTTAAGTTTCATGGAACCTTTGGTTTCAATTTCAAAACATAGCTAGCCTCCATGGATTTTGAAGTTCTTGGACATTTTGGAAAGATTCTTCCATGATCTACAACTTTCATGTTTTGAGTTTTTCAAATTCCAATTGGAACTAGGTGAAAAATGGCTTGAAGTTTGAAAATGTGAAATTTCAACACTTAGAAATTTTTCTAAGTTATAGAAATTTTGACTTTTGTTGACTTTTCCAAATTCTTTGATTTTTGATGATCATGATGGATCATTTGAAGTATTTTGATGATGGAAAAGTTTTGTTTTGAAAATTTGACCAAAAGTCAAAGTTTGACTTTTCTCGCAGATGAAATTTCATCGATGTTTCAAATCGATCGATGAAGTCCGTGAACTTCGTGATGATTTGAATCCGTAAATTAGGTCAAGAGGTTGTATCTAAGATATGATGACCAATCTCCATTCAAAAAGTCATCCATCGCTTCAAAGTCGAGAATTCTCTTGCCCGATCAAAACCCTAATGGTCGATCCTATCGATCCGTGAGAGAATTTTGTTATCCGATGATCGGGTTGATATTTTGATCAAGATAGATCAAATGAGATGAAAAATCTCAAACCCTAATTGGTTAGCTCTTGAATCGATGAAAATCGATGAAACCCTAATTTTGACCGTGAATGCTATACCATTACACGCCTCGAATGTTAGTTATGAAATGATGCAAATATATGGTGGTATATTAGGTCAAAATTGGGGTATGACAGATGCCCCTATTTAAGTTTCTTTAACTCGAGATATGAAGATGAATATCTTCGCTTTGATAGGTGTAAAGATACTTAAATATCGTAATACGCAAATTTTGGACCTAAGATACCAAAAGATGCGATGATGCAAAATGATTGTAAAAAGTTTCACCCAGATGACATCACGTAAAATGGCATGGTAGGGAAAATTTGTGAATGTTTGTTTCGCTTTGAAACAGAGAGATTACCTTCACCTTTGTGACAATGTTTAAGGTAAGTGAAAATGATATTACCAATTATCACTTGTGATAGTTTATGGTAATGAATGTCAAGATGTTACCAATTATCAAGTGATAACTATAACAAGGTAACTTTTTTGAGAAAATTTACCTAATATTCAGCCAGAATAATGCATGCTGGTGGAAACAAGATCGAAAAGATATTACCGACATCGAAAGTGATAACTATAACAAGGCAAACCTTTTTTAAGACAATGTATTCAATTTTGTGAATAATGTATGATGAAAGAAATGTAACTCAAAATGAGCTTCTATTTTCTTGATACAATTTTGCCGAGGATCTCTTTTGAGGAGATGCGGCATTTTTGATCGTAAACACGTTTTCCTTTTGATGTAAAAGACAAATCACGAGGAATTTCGACGGTCGTGATTTGACCTTGTTGAGAAGAAAAACTTTTATGACAAGTTTAGGAATGAAAATAAGCGGCTCGCATAATGAGACTATTGCTTATTGCTTTGTTGATTAGAGACGAGGTTCTATTCAGAATGAACTAAAAGAAACAAATAATCAAGACATTGTTCCAAATGAGGAATGATCTCACTGGGAATGTGTGAAGAGAAGAAAATGCATTTCTGTTGGGATATCGCGGGATAAAAAGAAATGTATCTTTTCTATTTGGCAGACTCATCGATAAACTTGTACTTACATGAGTAAGTGTGATTTACATCGTTGATATGGAAGCAAACATTTCGAGGAATGCAAAAATGCAATGAATGATGCTATTATGTATGAATGTCATGAATGTTATATGTATGCTAACACTACTTTGACAAAGACGCTAAAGAGATATTTGGGAAAAGGACCGCCACGTCGAATAAATACTTGGTGAAGATTACAACAATGTGTAAACATTCACTGATGAAGATTTTGAGTTGCATGTTTTACACTTTCGAGAAAAGAATTTCATTGGCAACTTGATGGGGATTCTTTTGGATAAGAATACCGCCCTTGAAGATTTCGCTGAGGAGAAAATTGTCAGTAGCTTGGCAACTCCATCGGGATCAAACACTTGGAGAAACGGTTGAAGTTATTTCCGTGTTCATAGTTTCAAAGGAGAATTTTGCTTTTGTTTCAAAATTTTGAAGTAAAATTCATTTAAAACATTTTTGTTTCAAAAAGTGATTTTCACAATAAAAGCGTTATTTTGCAAAACGGAATAAACAAGAATTGCAAACAAAGGCACAAGGCTCAAATTTATTGATAGAATGGTGATCAGCCAAAGGCGTGATTCCATGAACTATTTACAAAAGTTGGAAATGATAATTTATTGGGAAAAGGCTACATTGAAAGCAAATAACCGCTATTATCCCTAACAACTTTGAATTCCAACCGCTTGTTGCTTCGTAAGAGTTGATTGAAGATCCGTTGATGGAAGATTCTTCATGTGGACAAAATACGATCGAAGCAGCTTTGTCGCTTTGTATCCTTGTTTTGCCTAGATCGCTTTTCGTGTTTTCGATCTATCGTGATAATTTCGCTTATTGTCTCTAATTTTGCCCGATCGCTTTTCGTGTTTTCAATCCACCGAGACGCCATTTTTGCCTAAGCCGCCTTTTCGGTTTTCGACTCACCGTCGCTCTTTTGTTTTTAGACAAAATATTTTTGATCGCCAAGATTCACGTGATACGGAGTTCATCGCCCATGGTTGAGAGTCATAGCACCGCAGAGAAGCTTTTTGACGATGTATGGGCCTTCGTAATTAGGAGTCCATTTGCCCTCGAATCGCTTGAAAAGACGTAATCTTTTTAAGCACGAGGTCGCCTTTCTAATTCACGAGGTCGACCTTTTGTCGAAAGCTTTTTTCATTCTTCTTTGATAAAGTTGTCATTGACACGAGCGGTCAGCGCTTTTCTTCAATTAAGTTCATTGGTCGATTCGCTTTGACACCATTCGCCTCGATAGCTTAGTTTCCATGAGAACTCTCATTGACGGAATCTCAACTTCTACGGGAGCACCGCCCATGCCGTATACTAGAGAAAAGGAGTTGCCCTCGTTGAAGTGCGATCAAGCACGATACCCATGCAGAGCAAATGGCATTTCATGCCGCCTTTGTAAGTGATGACCATTTTCCGACGATCTTTTGATGTTCTTGTTGGTCGCCTCAACGGCGCTGCTCATCTTTGGCCTGTAAGGAGACGAGTTATGATGCTCGATCTTGAATTCCTCACACGCTTCTTTCATCATTTTGTTGTTCAAGTTTGATCCATTGTCGAATGATCTTACTTGGAATTCCATATCGGCAAATGAGGTTGTTCTTGATGAACCTCACAACCACTTGTCTTGTGACGCTGGTGTAAGACGCCGCTCACCCATTTGGTGAAGTAATCAATAGCCACTAGAATGAAGCGATGTCCGCTGGACGCTTTGGTTCAATCATTCCAATCATGTCAATGCCCCACATGGAGAACGGCCACGAGAGGAGAGAACGTTGAGTAGAGCTCGAGGCACATGGATCTTATCTCGCGAGATCCGCACTGTGACATCTTTGACGTGTTTACAAAGAATCGGATTCCATCGCTATCCAATAGTATCCCGCCTCAAGATTTTTCTAGACATTGCATGCCCATTTGAATGGGTTCCAAAGGACCCTTCATGCACTTCATGGATGATCGTGGTTCCGCTTCTTGTCCTGCCGACGATCCGAAAGCGTAACCATGTCAAGTTTCTTTTGTATAGCACATCCTCGTCAGAAGAAATTCCTAGAAAGCCTCCTCGAGTTTTCTTATCCTTGTATTTATGCCCCAAGTGGGTACTCGTGTTTGAAGGAAACGCTTGATGTCGTGGAAACCACTGCTTATCGCCAAAGACCGCTTCAGAGCAAAGACATACGCAGTCTTTCAAGGCGCCCGATGCGAATTCGGGCATATCGCTCCAATTGTTGATTTTAAACATGGAAGATAGAGTAGCCAAGGCGCTCGCCATTCGATTTTGATCTCGAGGATATGATGCAATTTTACTTTGAAGAAAGTCAACAACCGCCTTGCATAATCTTCGAAGGAATCAAACCAAGATGATGAGTTTCATACTTGTCTTTGATTTGATTGATCACAAGGGCTGAGTCTCCATATATATCAAGGATCTTGATCCTCAAGTCGATGGCTTCTTCAATACCCATGATGCATGTTCATATTCTCGCTATGTTGTTGGTGCAATCAAATAGCAATCATGAAAATGGTATATGAGAACCTTCTGGAGTGATGATGACTCGCCCAATTCCATTGCTAAAACATTTATGCCCATCAAGACTAGGCCCCATCCGATTCTCGATCCGTCCTTCTCCGTAGCGGTTCGCACAATCTTTCATCTTCAAGTACATAACATCCTCGTCTGGGAAATCAAACTTCGAGATTGGTATTCGCTGAGCGGCCGATAAGCCAAGTGATCGCGAGAATGCTTCCTTTAACCGCTCGAAAGCGGTATTGATGTCATACTCGATAGTAGCATTTGCCATCGAGCGATTCTCCTTGCTAAGGCTTTTCAAAGACGATTTGATTGGATCCATTTTGGAGATTAACCAAGTCGTGTGATTGATCATGTATCGCGAAGACGTTGAAGCCCACACCAAAGCACAACATGTTTTTCGAGCATGGAGTAACGAGTTTCACATCTGTGAATTTCTTACCTGTAGTAGATGGCATGCCCTTCTTACGGTTTCATGTTGTCCAAGCACGCAGCCCATGGACTCTTCTAGTACGGTAAGGTATATGATTAATGGTCTTCCTTCCACCGAGGGATTAATATGGAGGTTCCGATGTGTATTCTTTGATACCGCAAATGCTTTTTGGCAATCTTCGTCCACACAACCTTTTGATCTTTGCGAGAAGCTTGAATATCGCCTGTGTAGCAAATATCCGAGAGATAACCGAGATGTAATTCAATCGTCCGAGAAATCCTCTTACTTGCTTTTCCGTACGTGGCGTAGGCATTTCCTAATAGCCTTGACTTTGTCGTGGTCAACCTCAATTTCTTGACCGACGATGAAACCTAGGAGTTTTCCATCTTACCCCAAAGGTGCATTTGTTAGATTCAAAGGAGTCGAACTTCCTTAGTCGTTGAAACAACTTTAAGAGGTAGTCTATATGTCCTCTTCAGGTCGACTTTGCTATCATGTCGCCCACGAGACTTCGATCTTTGTGCATCATGTCATGAAAGAGAGTAGTCATTGCCCTCCGGTAAGTAGCAAAGATTCTTTAATCCAAATGGCATTACTTAGCAAAAGTGTTCCCATGGCGTGATGAAAGATGTCTTCCATATCTTCGGAGCCATTCGATCCGATTGTAACCAGAGAAACCGTCCATGAAGGAAAAGACGTTGAATTTTGCTATCCACTAGCATGTCGATGCGGTAGTGGAAAATCGCCTTTTTGACTAGCTTTGTTCGATCCCTAGTCAACACACATTCTACCTTTCCATCTTTCGATACAGTACTATGTTGGCTAGCCATGAGGATACTTAGGACAAGGAAACCATGTAAGCTTTTTGAACTTCCTTTTTGATTTTCTCACCATTTCAGATGAACTCTCCTCGCTTTTGCTTAATCAAGGACATTCGGTCTTAATGGTGTGATGTTCCACGATGGTATCCAATCCTGCATGTCTCGGTAGGACCAAGCAAATACATCAACGTATTCTTTGAGAAGGTTTATCGCTTGCTTTTGACACCGCTGCTGAGTGAAGTCCGATATTTACTTTTTATATCTTCCTCGTAACCCAAGTTGATTGCTTCTAGAGGTTCTTTGTGAGGTGAATGATCCTTTCCTCGTGCTTAAGTAGTCGAGAAATTTCATCTCGAATCTCTTCTTCAACTCTCCTTCAAGAACGCACTGGGATTTTAAAGTTGAGAGAGCGAGAGTTATTGCTTTCAATGGATTTGTCCATTTGTTTAATCTGCATTTTGATTTATGTTTAAAAGAAAGTTTTTATCATCATTTTTTTTGAAAGTTAATGTGAAAGTTGCAGATTAATTTTTCATTATGATTTTTTTTGAAGATTTTTGTCATTGTGTTTTAGGATTATCATTTTAAAAGGGTAAAATGAAAATAAACACAAAGTGTGGAAACAAAACAACGATTTTATTTATGTTTCACAATATGGACAGGGCCCTAAAATATAAAACTCATTTGTCTTGGGCAAGACAAAGAGAAATTATTTAAAAGCTAAACCTTATAAACATCTTCGCTAAGCGAGAGTTCAAAACAAAAGCAAAGATAAACTACTTAGAGCTATGAACATTAGTCCTAACTTCAACAGTTTCCAATAGTGACGAACTCCTTGAAGTCGAGGTACTGGTAATTTTCCGCTTGGTTTAACCTCGAGTAAACTTTGATTGTCGGGTCGAAAGGTGCTTTGAAGACTCGGACGATGGCTTTGCCTTTGGTGTCGCTTAAAGCGATCTTCTTGATTAATGATCGGGAAGTATGAGAGATAGCCTTGTACTTCCTATTGATCTTTGTGTTGAATAATCGGGATGTTCCTTCCACTGGAGGAAGAGACTCGTTGTCACGACACTTTCCGCATCGTATCCCGAATCATACTTGATCTTCAAAGGATCATGTTGATGTAGTGGTAACCGTGATCCGCTTGGTGAAATCCACGACGTGTTGAAACAGTAGATCTTCATTTGGGACCTCGATCCGTTGATTAGTTTGAGAAGACGAGTATTCCTCTTCCGATTGACTAGGTAGTCAAAGTCATCACCCCATCCCGTGGGTCGGATATCTTCAATCCGATTTTCGAGTCTCGCAGAGTATTTCACCATGTAGTCGTATTTGCCACTTGGTTCTCCCAAGGTATCCCAAACTTCGAGGACTCATGGATTTTCATGTTGTTGCAGGACATGTCTTTGAATTGATCCGCCGGTGCATATGATTCCTCTTGAGACACATACTGTGGCTATTCAAATAAGTGCTCCATTCTTCGTATTCGTATGGATCATCTTCATCCTCTTCAATGGTTACAACATTAACCTCTTGCGAACAGGTTTAAGAAACCTCCACTGTGAAATACTTCCTTAATCGTGGGGTGCTTCATCTTTCTTGTTTTTGTATGTGTGAACCCGAGTCCGGTTTTCATTTCATTCTTGATGTGTTTGATAACTTGTCCCCATCCTCGAGTATTGCCATCTTTCACCATTTGTGCCGCTTTATAATAAGAGATAGATGATCTATTTTTAGTAGATTCATCTTCTAACGGATTTTCCGGGAGATGCGGCGCTCAATGTCATTAGCAAGTGATGAAGGAGAAACCGGATAGATGACTTACAAGTAAAGCTTGTTCACCGATGGTCACCAACTTTCCATTTACCGTGAATTTTAATTTCGATGGAGAGAAGTTAACGCCTCGCATCGTGGATCCAAGGTCTTCCTAGCAAGCAACTATACGCACCGGTACGTCCATGACTTGGAACGTAATTTTGAAAGTGTGAGGGCCAATTGTCATTGGGAGATCAACTTCCCAATAACCGACTTTCTCGATCCATCGAAAGCTCTTACTATGATGTCGTTAAACTTCATTGGCCCTTTGTAAGCTAAACGAGCGAGCCGCTTTTGGCATTACGCTTAAAGACGAACTCGTATCCACCAATACATTGATAGGAATCGACCGCAAATCATCGAGTGTAAGGCCAAGTTGTGATCTTTCCTTCTTCCCAAGTTCTTCGTCACTAAAACTCGATTGTTGTAGTCGTTATGTTGAGACGATCCTCCAAATTGGTCTCAGTCACATCGTGATCCACATAAGCTCGTCTAGTACTCATCAAAGCTTCGTGAGCTTCGAGTTAAGGAGTAAAGACAAGATTGAAATTTTTGAAGGAGTTCGATCAATTGGTCTACGACTGATATTCGCTTCTTGATTAGTTTCGTGATCTCGCCAAAGTTCGAGTTGATGTTGGTTCCATCAAGAGAACCAATGTTGTACTGGTTAACAATGGGAATCGCAGTGATTCTCGAGGATATGTTAACTTGGTTTTGTTTAACAACAGAGTCAAGGCGATTTGGTGGCAATGGAGCGTGTACTGCCCACTTCGCTACTCGTCCGATTTCGTTATATTGACATTAATGGAAGTGTAGGTATGGGTTTTCCTTCCCATCCTCTATCAAGGTTGCATTGTATCGTAAGGAATTGCTCTAGTAGAACTGCAACAGACTAGTGGGCAAATTACCAAAGGAGATGTTGGAATGTTGGAACCACCGTACGCGATCTCCACATGCTCTGTATGTTGAAACAAGGGATCACAACGCTTACTTCGGATTTTCCGAGTTGATATTCGAGACTAAAAGCTCATGCGGAAAATGCCCTATTGTATTTACGCCATGGTCATCTCTTGCAGAGATTTGTAAATCACCAATGTCTAACAAATGTTGAATATCCGCCTTATGGTGGGACATCCATGGATATTCTTTGAACAGATATAGCAAGTCGCATAATCATGCTTAGTGAAGGTGCTCATGGTATCCGTATGCTTCATGAAGATGCACCAAGTTTCCTTTGACTAAGTTTACATCGTGACAAGGTACCGTCTGTATTCCTTAGCATTAGATTCACCGAGTGTCCACTATGACTGGAAGTGGATTGGCTTGCACATTCGGACTTTATTAAGGAAAGAAGATTAGCCTTCACTAATCTCAGACCGCCTTCAATGCTATGCAATGCTCAAGGTCATGGCTCGGTGCCCTTGGTGAAAAGGGCAAGACATATCGCCTTTGTACCACCATGGTAGTTTTTCGTGGACCGAGGTGGTAACCTTGTTCAGATTAGATTCCTTTCTATCGCAGGTAAAGTTCGTACGCTATGGGAATTGGGTCGAACTCGAGACCCGAGGCGCACGTTTTGGTTGTGAAACCGCTGAGCCTGCTGACGAGGTCGTTGAGTTTGTTGATTTTGTTGAAATTATGGAGCAATTCGAGTCAGGTTGATGAGGGTGCTATGGCAGCTACCTGTCGTTGTTGAATGACATTCTTGCGTGGTTTCTCTCGGGATACCATTCCTACGTCATGTTCTTTTTTCCTTGGGAAACTGGTTCCAACTTTCTTGGTATTACTAGAAGATCCTACTTCCTTGGTTAGACGTCCCGTCCGAACCCTTCTTCTAGTCGCATTCCCATGCTTACCATTTCGCTGAAGTCACCGGAGCGCTAGCGATCATTCGCTCATAGTAGAATGAGTTTAGAGTATTCAAGAATACCTTAGTCATCTCTTTCTTCCAAGGGCGGGTTGACTTGGGCAGCAATTTCCTCCATCGCAAGATATTCCTTGAATGTCTCTCTTCCTTTGAGACATGGAGCGGAGTTGATCCCTATCGTGAGCCATATCCAAGTTGAATTTGTATTGCGGACGGCTTTACCTAAGTCGTTGAATGATTGATATTCGTTGTCTAAACCCATGTACCACTTCAAGGCGCACCGTGAGACTATCCCGAAGTAATGAATTAACAAATGATGATCCTCATTGACGTAGACATTTTCCTAGCATACATTGTAAGATGACTCGAGGACAAGAATTTCTTTGTACTTTTCAAAATCCGGATTTTGAATTTCGGTATTTTCACACGAGGGACTAAGGAGATCCTGGCGCTTTTCCCAAACAATTCTTTCCTTGAATCGCTTTTATCTCAAGCGCATTTGAGGAGTTGTTCGGAGATTTTCCATTGAACCACGAGCGCTCGTGTTATTTCCTGGAGTGTGATGAACTTCTTCACGGGGTGTGCACTACGGAAGTCGAGTTCAACATGATCGGTTGAGAAACCGACATTGTTACTTGTGGAAAAGTTATTCCACCGTGGAGGAACGTAGCGCTGTCGCAAAGTAGGTATTTCAAGCGAGGTTGTTTGAGAAGTCGGTTGGCGAACTCCAATGCCGGTTAAAAGGCATTCCCATGGATAGCCCTCCGCATGCCGAAGGTGAACTACCGATCGCGGTAGCCGATGAGTAGTAGTATCCTCCTCAAGTTGCTATTTGGTTATGACCGCCGATGTCGCTTGTTGACTTTTGGCCGTGGCAAGCGAGTTGACCAAAGATGTGAGTCTTCCACTTCTTCTTGTAGCGTAGTTACCGCATTACGGAGTTCAACATTTTCTTGCTCAAAATTCTCCATTACTTTTCTTCTTTTGATCCGTATCGTGACGCTCGAGTTGGTCATGGACGCAATGAGAAACTCTAAGACGCGATATTGACAATTTTCCTATTCGAAAAGTGACAGCTCAAAACTGTGAATGATTAGACTCTAAATGGTAGACTTAAATGCAAAGTATGATGCATGAATATGATAGTAAAGAAAAGAAATTTCCAAAGAATTTATGCTAAACGAGATATTTCGCAAATATTTGGATGGAAAACACAAATTTTATTGATTAATGAAGGAAGATTACAACAATTGTTTTTTGTTGGAGCATTACTCACAAATGATACAATAAATGATAAAATTACAAACTAAATTAAACTAATTAAACATCTTCGCTCGGATGACGATCCAAAGGCTTGATGCGCTTCTTCGTGATTTCCTTCCCATAGTGAGCTTTTAGTTTGGCTTTCTTTTTAGCTAATGACTCTTTTCCACTGCTGGGAGGGCTTGATTGTCATTTCTCGAGCTTTCTTTTCCTTTCTTGACATATTTCGATGGCTTTATCCTTCGCGAATCTTCTCATCTTTCTCCATGAGCCATTCATCCCGAAGTAGAGCGCCTTTTCATGATCTTTGACTTGCTTCTCGAGCTTCTCATTCTCAAGGTTAGTCTTAAGGAATTTGCTTTCCAAAGCTTCTTCTCAAACCTTATCTTGGTCAAGGCTTCTTGGTATTCTCCCACAGCTTCAACGGAAAATTTGTCGATTTGAAGCGATCGAGAACATGGGATCCTCATAAGCGTAAGGCATTCAAATTCCTTCGCTTCTTTCTTTATCCAAGAAGTGTAGGTTTCATGGCTACACATTTTTGCCTTACCTTTTCCTTTCTTTTCGGATGTGATGCCAAGCTTTGATCATCCTAGCCTTCAATCCTTGGGAATCTCTCCTTCATGATAGAAGTAGCTTCATTGTAAACCGGAGGTTTACCGTAATTTGCGATCCGAGCTGACGCTTTGCTAGGAATGGGTTGTAGTTGATTCCTCCTTTCGTACTCAATGAGAGGTACGCTGGCAAATTCTCCACAGCCTCAATGATTTCCATCTCATTGTTTGCCAAAGTATACCAATGGATATCGTCGCTTGTAAGAGACATGAGTCTTCCGGACCAATGCCACTCGCCTTTGTTTTCGCGAAGATAGAGATTTAGGCAAAGAGACAATCCATTTGAAAACAGAGGTACACAACACACGATAGTTCCGCCTCCTTGACGATTCCTATGATGAATAGAGACGACGTGTCACCAAGCAGTGGGAACGGATTTCCAATCGAAAGATCCTTATGGCGTTGATATCAACGAAATTTGGGACGTTGGGAAACAACACCAATCCATAGAGGAGTAAATCTAAAATAGCTTCAAAGGCTACCATACTACCATTTCAGAGAACTTGAGAGCCTTCTCCATTAGGAACTTTGAAGTTAGTCCCAAGAGTTTTCCTCTCCGTAGTTAGGGTTTTGTCTATCTCGTGTTTCTTTGAGTCATTGTTGCAATGACTTATGACTTGGGAATGGCTTCCAAACCATTGAAAGGCACTTTGTCTCGACATCGAGATTCCTAGGATATGCGATACTCTTCCAAAGTAGGCATCAACCGATAATCGTGGAAAGTGAAGCAATGATAGATCGTAGAATTGAACGGTTTTGAGAAGTCCTTCATCGACGTTAGCTCAAAAGAGTTAAAAGAGTTCCATAGCGTCAAACCGAGGGATCTTCTACCAAGGATGCTAACTCTTTCAACTTTCCTACTGTGAATCCTAAAACTGTATTTTGGTGAATCTTCCTCCGACGTCCATCACTCTAACCTAAAATATTTTTCAAAGAAAAATTCTAAATTCTTTGAAATGGAAGAGAAAATGAAAATTTTTTTTTGTTTTTGAATGAATGAATGAATGCATGAATGCAACAAACATGGTTAGTAGTTATACACACGGCAAGCGCTCAAGTTACGAGCATGAAGCCAACGATAAGAATCAACGGGTTAAGTTCTATGGGCTTATTCATCCGTGAACGGTTCTACTAATAATACAGCTCAACACTCCCTTCAAAACATTATTGGATTTGGTGAATACCGATGGTCCAATAATATTTTCAAGAGAAACTCGCCGATCGTAGTATCGCATGACAATTACTCTAGGCTTACACCGAATAATCTTGCACTACATCCTAATGGCCGTGATGGTTTATGTGTTCTACACCACTCACCTTCTTAAGTTCTCCTAAAATACAAATATTTTCGCAATTACTTGCTTAAACACAATACCCTCAAGACAACCTCCATCACTGGAAATATTAACTTGAAAGCATTGAATGCTCACGATAATACCTCCACCTAGATCTTAAAATGTTTCTTAAACCGGTTAGATTTCTTTCCATCAAGTGAAATCGCAAACACACAATAAAGAAAATGTATATATGCAAAATATGAAAAGCTTATCCCTTTCTTTTCTTTTGAAAACAAAAAGCTTGGTGCTCTCGGGCAAGTAACGCTGTTTTCTTTTTTTGAAAAATCAAAGTTTCAGCGCTTCCCCACAGAGTCGCCATTTTTCCCTCTCTAAAGGTGACGCCACGAGGATGCGAACGTGAGTTCGGATCTTCCGCACGCAACGATTTAAATCTTTGATTTGTTTATAAAGATGCCGCGAGCATCAAGCTTTATTATTTTCAACACAAGAAAGATGATTTAATGATTATGAAAAGGGAAAGTCAAATACCCTCAATTGATATTGATATGCGTAACAGCGCAAACTAGACATAACGCATCGGGAGATTCCGAGTAAGGGGATTGTATATAAAGGGAATAGATGGAGCACCCTAAATATATGTAGTTATCTACGCTTTATATATGAATATGTTTGATATGTTGTGTGTTTTTAATTGCTATTTCTATGATTGGAAAGTTTCTCCTTGGATTTTAAGAAACAAGATTATGTGGGATTCTAGGTTTGTTTTTATTGTGCTCGCAAAGATCCGTGGATCTTCTCGTACATATCCCTAGTGGGAATCGAGCATTTGTAGCTCGGATCTATGTGGTTCTATGGTTTGTTTGGTCTCGAGGGAGATAGAAATTTGCTGCAAGGATGAGACCTGGCTCACGTATTCTCAAAAGGATGTTGAGAAAGTCGAGCAATCGAGTTCCCACTTATGCTAGTGGAAAGCAACGGATGTTAGTAAGAGATGCATAAATGTCATCTTAATGAAAATGTATCTAATCTATTTCATCACATACATTTTTGAAAAGTTTGATTGATTAAAATCTTCGTCGTAAGTATTAGGTGTTTTGCTTGAGTGTACAAGCGCTACCACTTACATGTTTAAGAAAGATGTTTGAAAAGATGATTGAATCTTTTAACCGTAAGTATTGGGTGTTTTGTTTGAGTGTACAAGGCTACTACTTTCATTAAGAGATGTTTTTGTTTGAAAACAGTTTGAAAAGTTTGAAAAGTTTTTGACCGATGTGATGTAATGGATGAGATACTTCTTCCATAGAGATGATAGATGTCTAAATCTCAAGGAGAAATTGATTGGATTAAAGGGATGCTTTTAAGAAGCCCATGGGTCCTTGTATTGTAAGCCCAAGAGGAGGCATCCGAGGGTCATCGAGGGTCATCGAGGGTCCTTGAATGAAGCTCAAGAGGAAGCTATGGTATGTCGTTTTGGCTTGAAAGGGATTTCACCGAGAAATCATCCTTTTCAAATAAGAGCAATTTCACCGAGAAATTTTACTCTATGGGGAATTTGAAAGTGATTTCACCGGAAACCATCCTTCGTGGTTCTATCTTAGCGGTGATTCTTTGTATTGAAGCCCAGGAGGTCATTAAGAGATTTCCTATCTCTTTCATTGTATGATGCCCAAGAGAAGGCTAAACTCAATGAGGAGTTCTTTTGAACGAAGCCCAAGAGGAGGTCGACTCAACAGGAGTGTTGTCTTATAAGCCTAAGTGAGGCTAACTCGTGGAGAGTTTCTTTGTACAAAGCCCAAGAAGCATGAAGGCCCAAGAGGAGGCTACTCACGGAGTTGTCTTATAAGCTAAGAGGCTAACTCGAGAGCTTAAAGCCCAAACTGATGGGGATAAGTTATCTTGTATGAAGCCCAAGCGAGGCTAAACCAATGTGATGAGTTGTCTTGTATGAAGCCCAAGCGAGGCTATACTGTGGGAACCTATTGATTAGTCTAATTGTTATGTTATTATTAGACAAGTTTATAAATGTGTGTGTGTGATATGTATTCACAGAGTTTATGAAGGAAATATAAACAATGCATGATGTTTATTTACGCAGTTTATGAAATATAAACAAGTGTTTGTGAACGAACGCTAAAACGAGCGTAACTTGATTATTCAAAGTTTGAACTGTACAAGGAAATGAATATGTACACGAACGAGTTTTTATGTACGTAAAGATGGATGTACATAGGAGGGTCGACTTACATCAGAAGAGAGGCCCATTGATTTGAAAGCAGTTTCAGGGAATAATGCTCCTTTCAATACCAATGGTATTTAGTGAAATGTACAGATGAAACAAAATGATTGATCAAAGTTTATCTCAGAAAAGTATTTTCAAAGAAAGAGTATCCGTATTATGTACAGATAAAAGATTTTGAAAGAAGTATATCTGAAGTATGTACAGATAAAAGTTTGTTTAAAAAATGTTTGATAAAAGTTTGATATGTACAAGGAAATATTATGTACATAAAAGAATGTTATGGGACTTACACGTGATGGAGGCCCATTGGTTTAAAAGAAATCTTGCTCGTGAGAAACCTTCCTTAGAACCAATGGATTCGCGATAGACAAACGAATGAAAACAAATGAAAGAAATTTGTTTATGTTTGAATATTGACAAAGATGTTTTGAATATGTACAAATAAAGCTAAGTATGTACATAAAGGTTGGGACTTACACCATAAGGGAGGCCCATGATCGATCGAGAAATCGAGAAGAAACGAATTCGCTTTTATCGTTTTGAATTGATCGATTATGGTAAAAGATGCAAGTTTGATGAAATGTTTTGAAAATGATTTGAAAATGTTTTGAAATGTGAAGTTGATTTGTGAAAGTTTTGAAAAATCGAAGTCGAAAACTTGAAAAATTCACCTTTAAGGAGGTTTGAAAATGTTTTAACGTCTTTGCCTCGATTAAAATTTAATCGATGAAAATATTTTGGATTTTTTTGACATAATCATAAAATATATATTTAAATGACAAGTGTGCAAAAATCATCTCAAAATGAGAAGTTTTGATTGGTTAAAAAATTGTTGAAGTTTGTGAAAACATGAAAATTGAAATTGTAAAAAGAATGGTCTTGAGAGGGATTGAACCCATGACCATGGTGGGCACGTGGCGAGAACTTAAGAGCCAGGACCAACTGAGCCAACGCTTTGAAATGTTAGTGGACCAGACACGTGTTGATATGGTATTGGAAAGTTTTGAAGAAAACATGAAAATTGAAAACTTTGTAAAGAATGGTCTTCAGTTTTCAACCCATGACCATGAGGTGATACGCTGTCACAAAGCCTTAAAGGCAAACCATGAACTAACGAGCCAAACACGTTTGAGTTGTTGGATTAAAACACGTTAATATTATATTGGTTAATTTGAAAATTTAAATCAAGAACATCACACGCCGAATTTCGGGCTTGTGTTTTGATTTTCGTTTCATTAATTCGAGCTATCTCCTTCGTTTCTCAACCAAATGGCACGATGTAAAACCAAACTTGATCGATTTTATACCACGAACATGAAGTGATGTTAATTTATTTATTTTAAGCCCGAATGATTTTGATCGAAGAACACGATGAACCCTAAAACGATTTTTCAAATTAAATGATCAGTTCATGATTGTTTGATTTTTTGAGGGTTAATGATCGTTGAGTGCAGAAAACAAATGGCCAAGAGTTTTCTCAAATGGTGCAAGGAATATGAGAACCGGTTCTGTTCATACCGAAAAGTGAGATCAAAACTGCCTCGAGCACTTCCATTGTTGTTTCTTGATCCTTAGCACCAAATCATGTGAGGATGCTTTAGAGACATTTGCTTGCTCTGAACTTGCTTGAATCGATCTGCACAAGTCAACCCGCATACACCAAAAATGAAACTCGAAATCGAGGTTACAGCTATTGTTGTTCTTGTTTGAATCATTCCATGATGCATATGGATTGTGTTAGGATGATTCACAACTCAGGAATCAAGCCTAAGTCCAAATTGATTGCTTATGGCGCTTTAAAGTTTGAAAAATGAAAATGATTTGATTTTAGCTTAGTTCATGTTGATTTTAAGTTTTGAATAAGTTTGTTAATGATTATGGAACATGTTGACACCAATTTTCATCATGTTTCCATTGATTTTCAAAATGCTATGTTCTCAATTTGACTTAATTGTTTGATTTTCAAGAAAGCATGGATTTGTGGAATTTTTGGTGTTGATTTCTCTTGAAATGTGATCCTTTTATAGGCAAGAGGTCCAAATGTTAGGCAAGGAAGCATGGCATTTGGTGAATCAAAGTTTGCTTAAGGGCAAGAATGGTATTTGTCACAAAAGGAACTTTTTTCACCATGTGCTCAATTTTACTTTGATCCAATCTCTCATTCAATTATTACTCTACTGATGTTTATCAGTTTGATGAGTCATTTGGCAAGGTTGCAAGTGGTTTATGAAAACACAAAATGACCTATAATTTGAAGTTGTGAACTTTGAAAATTAAGTTTCATGGAACTTTGGTTTCAATTTCAAAAACATAGCTAGCCTCATGGATTTTGAAGTTCTTGGACATTTTGGAAAGATTTTTCCATGATCTACAACTTTCATGTTTTGAGTTTTTCAAATTCCAATTGGAACTAGGTGAAAAATGGCTTGAAGTTTGAAAATGTGAAATTTCAACACTTAGAAATTTTTCTAAGTTATAGAAATTTTGACTTTTGTTGACTTTTCCAAATTCTTTGATTTTTGATGATCATGATGGATCATTTGAAGTATTTTGATGATGGAAAAGTTTTGTTTTGAAAATTTGACCAAAAGTCAAAGTTTGACTTTTCTCGCAGATGAAATTTCATCGATGTTTCGAAATCGATCGATGAATTCTCAGAACTTCCGTGATGATTTGAATCCGTAAATTAGGTCAAGAGGTTATATCTAAGATATGATGACCAATCTCTATCCAAAAAGTCATCCATCGCTCAAAAGTCGAGAATTCTCTTGCCCGATCAAAACCCTAATTGGTCGATCCTCGATCGATCCGTGAGAGAATTTGATATCCGATGATCGAGGTTGATATTTGATCAAGATAGATCAAATGAGATGAAAAATCAAACCCTAATTGGTTAGCTCTTGAATCGATGAAAATCGATGAAACCCTAATTTTGACCGTGAATGCTATACCCGATTAATGCCGTCTCAGTGTTAGTTATGAAATGATGCAAATATATGGTGGTATATTAGGTCAAAATTGGGGTATGACAGATGCCCTATTTAAGTTTCTTTAACTCTGAGAGATGAAGATGAATATCTTCGCTTTTGATAGGTAAAGATACTTAAATATCGTATTTAAATTTTAACCGATACCAAAAAGTATATATGATGCAAATGATTGTAAAGTTTCACCAGATGACATCACAGAAATGGTACGTAGGAAAATTTGTGAATGTTTGTTTCGCTTTGAAACAGAGATTACCTTTCCTCGTCACCTTCTTGTGACAATGTTTAAGGTATAAATGATATTACCAATTATCACTTTGTGATAGTTTATGGTAATGAATGTCAAGATGTTACCAATTATCAAATAAGTGGATAATCTATAACAAGGTAACTTTTGAGAAAATTTACTGAATATTCAGCTTGTGAATAATGCATACAGAAACAGCAATCGAAAAGATAATATTATCAAAGAAAGTGATAACTATAATAAGGCAAATCCCCTTTTTTTTAAGACAATTTGTCAGATTCATGTGAATACCGCACAGTGAAAGAAATGTAACCTTTAAAATGAGCTTCTATTTTCTGATACAATTTTGTAGGATCTCTTTTGAGGAGACGCGCATTTTTGATCGTGAAAACATGTGTTTTCCTTTTGATGTAAAGACAACCGCCGAGGAATTTCTCGACGGTCGTGATTTGACCTTGTTGAGAAGAAAACTTTTTATGACAAGTTAGGAATGAAAATAAGGCTCGTATAATGAGACTATTGCTATTGCTTTGTTGATTAGAGATTAGGTTCTATTCAGAATGAATCAAAAAGAAATTACCAATCAAGACATTGTTCCAAATGAGGAATGATCTCACTGGGAATGTGGTGAAGAAATGCATTTTCATTGGGGATATTACTGGGATAAAAAGAAATGTATCTTTTCTATTTGCAGACCTACTGGGGATAAACTTGTACTTACATGAGTAAGTGTGATTTACCATGATATGGAAGCAAACATTTCGAGGAATGCAAAAATGCAATGAATGATGCTATTATGTATGAATGTCATGAATGTTATATGTATGCTAACACTACTTTGACAAAGACGCTAAAGAGATATTTGGGGAAAAGGACCGCCACACGACCGATCACCTATATGATGTATGGATCACTCATGTTTACATCGCTATGGATTTCATCAAGAAACGAGTGATATAGGTTGATTAAGATCGAGAAGACGCATGTCGCGCTGCTTTTTTCAAATTTAAATAAGTTTTATAATATATTTAATCGATTAATATAAGTTATCGATGTATCACCGCCTCAATGGCTTCAAATTTCACTCTTAAAACTCTCTTGCCTTGCTACCATCATGTCCCTGAATCGAGCCTTTGTAGGACCAATTTTTTTTTTCAAACTTTCATTTTTCTTCAAACTTTGACTCTTTCAAACCTAATCAAAACTCCTCATTTTGAGGTGATTTTTTTGTACACTTGTCAATTAATATAATTCATTTTAGGATAAGTCAAAAATTTTCGAAAAAGGTCCGATTATATTTTTATCGAGTCAAACCAAGATTTTGAGTACTTTTCAAACCTCCTTTAAAGCTTTTGAATTTTCAAGTTTCGATTCCGATTCTTTTTCAAAACTTTTCATAAATCAAATTCACATTTCAAAACATTCTCAAAACCATTCTTCAAAACATTTCATCAAACTTGCATCTTTACCATGATAAACCGATGAAACGATAAAACAATTGCTCTTCTCGATTTCTCGACGAGTAATGCCACCTTATGTGTAAGTCCCAATCTTATGCGTATACATATTTAGTTTTAATTGTACATACTAAATCATCATTGTTAATATTCAAACATAAACAAATTTCTTCGTTTGTTTTATTCGTTTGTCTATATCAATCCATTGGTTCTAAAGAAAGGTTTCTCCCGAGCAAAATTTTTGACCAATGGGCTTCCACTACTTGTAAGTCCCATAACATTTTTATGTACATAATATTTCTTGTACATATCAAAAACTTTCTAAACATATACAAATTTTTATCTCGTATATAACATGTATATTTTTCAAAACTTTATCCGTATATAACACGACATTTTTTTTTCTGAAACCTTTATCTGTATATACATGTATATTTTCTTTTGAAAATACTTTTTATGTATAAAATTTGATCAATCATTTCAAGCCATCTGTATATTTTACAATCGGTACCATTGGTATTGAAATGAGCATTATTCCTCGTGAACTGCCAAATCAATGGGCCTCTTTACTGCAAGTTCCAACCTCCTATGTACATCCATCTGTCTGTATATAAAACTCATTCGTATATATTCATTTCCTTGTACACGCTCAAACTTGTGAATAATCAAGTTACGCTGCTTAAACGCTCGCTTCACGTACACTTGTTTATATTCCATAAATCAAATAAACATCATGCATTGTTTATATTTCCTTCATAAACTCGTGAATACATATCACACACACACACACTCGTTTATACAAACTGCCTAATAATAACATAACAATTAGACTAATCAATAGGTTTCCCGCAGTTTAGCCCGCTTGGCTTCATGCAAGACAACTCATCACCAGTATAGCCTTCGAGCTTCACAAGATAACTTATCCCTCAAAGATGGGTCACTTTCTCTTGGCTTTATACAAAGAAACTCTCCCTACGAGTTAGCCTCCGCTAGGCTTCATAAGACAACACTCGCTGAGTCAGCTTCTCTGGGCTTCGCTCAAAAGAACTCCTCATTGAGTTTAGCCTTCTCGGCATCATACAATGAAAGAGGAAATCTCTTAACACCTCCTACTGGGCTTCCAATACAAAGAACAAGATAGAACCCCTCGAAGGATGGTTTCCTGAAATCACTTTCAAATTCCCAACGAGTAAAAATTTTGAAATTGCCTTATTCAAAAGGATGATTTCTGTGAACTCTTTCAAGCCAAAAACCACCATACCCTATAGCTTCCTCTCGAAGCTTCATACAAGGACCCTCGATGACCTCGGCGACCCTCTAATGCCTCCTCTGGGCTTATAATATAAGGACCCACGGGCTTCTTAAAAGCATCCCTTTAATCCAATCCATTTCTTGAGATTTAGACATCTATCATCTCTATGGAAGAAGTATCTCATCTATCACATCACATACAATCAAAACTTCAAAACTTTTCAAACTTTTCAAACCTGCTTTCAAACAAAAACATCTCTTAATTGTAAGTGGTAACGCTTTGTACACTCAAGCAAAACACCCAATACTTACAGCTAAAAGATTTAATCATCCTTTTCAAACATCTTTCTTAAACATGTAAGTGGTAACGCTTTACACTCAAGCAAAACACCTAATACTTACGATAAAGATTTCAAACAATCAAACTTTTCAAAATGGTGATGAAATAGATTAGATACATTTTCATTAAGATGACATTTGTCTGCCTCTTAAACTAACATCCCGCTGCTTTCCACTAGCATAAGTGGAACTACGATTGCTCCGACTTTCTCAACATCCTTTGAGAATACGTAGGCACAAGGTCTCATCCTTGCCGAAAATTTTTATCTCTCTCTGCACTAAACAAACCATAGAACTCCTAGATCCGAGCTACGAATGCTCCGATTCCACTAGGGATATGTATGCGTAAGATCCACATCTTTGCGAGCACATAATAAAACCTAGAATCCATACATCCATCGCTTAAAATCCAAAGGAGAAACTTTCCAAATCATAGAAATAGCAATTAAAACATACAAACATATCAAACGTATTCATATATAAAGTCAGATAACTACATATATTTAGGTGCTCCATCTATTCCTTTATATACCAATCCCCTTACTGAATCTCCCAATGCGTTATGTCTAGTTTACGCTAGTCGTTACGCATACCAATATCAATCGAGGGTATTTTACCTTTCCCTTTTCAATCATTAAATCATCTTTCAGGTTGAAAATAATAAAGCTTGATGCTCATGCATCTTTATAAACAAATCAAAAGATTTAAATCAAGGCACTGTAGAATCCAACTCACGTCGATCCTCGTAAGCCGCTACCTTTAACG